>NGZO01000001.1:2385593-2693931 GCA_002215965.1 Aspergillus persii
GGGGGGGGGGGGGGGGGGGGGGGAGATACGGAGATATCTCCGGCAGACTCTACGTAGGCTCTAACTCTAGAACGAGACGAGACTAGACTCTTCAGATCAAACCATCGCTCCATGTCAGGTCATTTCTCCGTGGGCGTAAAACCGGCCTGCCTAGGTAACCGGCCGCATACATACCTCTGCGCGATGATCCTCAGGGGCTGTGTAGATGCCAAGACCCATCGACTTTCAAGCATCGCAGCGTGGCATGGCATGAGGGTATGCCATCATGGTCACCAGCCGGCGACGTTAGCTGTTTAGCTAGGTAGACAGATACCGTGCTGTCCTTGTTTCTGGAGCTTACTGTAGTGGTTGGGGTCTACGGTTGAGGCGGCTTCACCGTCCTTTCCTGCGGCAACGTCATCGTCACCTCTCTTTTCTATGAATAGTATATATTCCGTATTCCGCGTAGAGTTAAAGTTAGTTTTAGAATACTCCGTATGGGGTAAGCCATCTAAAAAGGCAGAGCAAACGAAAGTGTCTGCCAAGTGTCAGTCAGCCAGTAGTCGGTAGTTGCCCAACCACTCCGGCAATGCAGCGCATCATAATGCAACGCAGATCACCAGCCACTGCCACCCGTGATGACAGCGACTGATAAGGGTCAAACAAAATGACACAAACAGTCGCATTATGTGAATCGCGAAGGACCGCCAAGCTCCGCATCAGCAAGGCTTCGATTTATCGGTCTTGGCGCTCTGTTTCTGGGGAATGTCCATGGCCACGTCGAAAAGCATTGCCTCTTTTTTTCTGTCTGCCTAGATGAACTGTGTCTTCTGTGTCCAATATAATGCTGTCTTGGTGTTGGATTCTATTTCTAGAAGTTGGATATGTATATAGTTGCCTACGAATGAGACTGGATTATGGTTGGGTCTGCCTGGATAGGTAGACATGCCAAGCATGCATCGTATATACATAGTACATCGTGATCTACAAAGTACGGTTTGCGTTTACAGTAAGGTTGTTGGCGGAGTTCGAGTGTCGACATCGGTAGACCTGCCCTGTTATTCTACTACTCAATAATAGCTGGCTTCGAGTGGGACAAAATAATAGCACTATTCTATGCCTCCGCGCGGCAAGGTGAAGTTACATACATGATCAAAGTACGCACGTTCTTGCACACAACATACGACATTATGGTGCTGTGCCATGCACAGCAACAGGGAAATAACTAGATATTAATTGAGGGATTGATGGGAGGCCACTATGATCAGTTTGCAGAATTCGAGAACAATGTGCATAAAAAAAAAAAAAAAGAAAAGGCCCGAACCCGGGTTTGAACCGGGGACCTCTCGCACCCAAAGCGAGAATCATCCCACTAGACCATCCGGGCGTTCATAAAAAACTCAGGTAACACTTTTGCGATATAATGGAATTTACCTGGAAAAGACATGAGAGGCTTGGATTCCCTACAGGTGCAGCTATCTGAAATATCCAGCTGCCCAGTGTGGGTTAGCTGATATGCCAACTACATACATCTAGCCCAGTGAAGCAGCCATACCGGAGAACTCCAACAGTAGGTAGGCGTATGTCACGAGAGATGCTGACGCAAACATAAGTACGGTACATGTACTTAGATGGTTGGACAAACACTGGGATGCTTGGCATGGCACTGCCTCTCTTTCTTCTGTTTTCTATTCATACTATCCATTGATATGGGGGATTTAGACGGATGCCTGGACGTCTGCATGTGTCTGAACCCAATAATCCCGGACATATACACTGCGTTAAAACCAGACAGGTAGTTACATACTGCGGATGCAGTTTCAGTCTCGCATCTACCCTACTTCCCTGATCCATGATCGCTGCATGATATTTCCACCCCCTTTTTTCTTCCCTCCCTCCCTTCTTCCTCTTCCTCGCCAAGACATACCGTGCATTCCACCCGGGTTATTGTCTTGGCAGAAAGCCAAACTCGGCGCAATGCGAAGGAAGGGATGAGGACTGGGTTGAGATCTTGCTTGTCTGACTGATAGTTTGGGGGATACTACCGGCCAGACGGGAGAGAGAGGAAGGGATGGGGACGCACTGTCTCCGCCTTGGGTATTACATCACGGTTTGATTCTGCGCATGCTGAGGAGATCGGGAGGATCTAGCTCTGAGTATTGACTGGATTGGACGGAACGGGTCTTTTGCTTTTGGATTGGGGAAGGGGAGGTACAGAGATGGCTGGTTTAGTGGTGAGTACGGAGGGTATAGTAGATATTACGGATAGCTACTACCTACTAGTCCAGAGGAGTTGGGCCTTGTATCAACCATCACTCCAATTATCGGTGCATGACATCACAAAAAATAGCTGGTCTTGGTATTGTGAAGCTATTTGCTTGGAATATTATGTAGATTACTCCGTAGACACGGAGTATATCCTCTCCCCTGCGTATGACCAGGATAGAGAGTATTGGCATCCGAGGTAGGAATTAATCCCACCCTCCTGTCTTTCCTAAACTCCAAGTCTCTCTTGACGATGCCCCCCCGCCTCTCCTTCCGCCCCGAGTAGGATAAACTCAAGGACGAGAAAGTCAGCGGGCAGGACAGGACAGGATAGGGAAAAGATGAGGGGCTTGTTACCCGACGCAATTCTTGGGTCGGACGAGGGGTAGATCGGTAGATTCGCTCTCTCACCCTGTGCTACTTGACCTAGATAGACCGTGCACAAAACCAGTCACTCGATGACCCGAACAAGCCGGGCCAAGCGATTCCCGTGCTCACCAATTCCACAGACTTCCTTGGCAGTAAGACAATCCTGATCATAGGCGTGACAGATTGTTCTAGGTACATGGATAGATATGCCGTGCCCATTGCGACAGGACACCAAATATGTACATACATGCACACATACATACCTTGGTCTTGGCAGGTATGGAATCATGGCTTCCTTGGCGGTGTTTGTGTTCGGGTTGGTTAGAGTTTCGATCGGAATGGATCGGACCTGGTGGGAATGGAGGGGATTTGGAATCGGATTGATAGGGGTGTTCAGTCAAGAGTCTTGCTGCTTTGGCGGGCTGGGCTGGTGGGAATGGGTGGTGAATTCGACTGGGCCGGTTTGCTATACCAACTTCCTAGAAAGATGATACAATGAGGCTATGTTGGTTGTTCCGCCAACTGGGAGCTGTTCATTGTAGAGAAGCTGTATGACAATATATTGTAAATATATCCTTTCCTGTTTTATTGAATCCTCGTCAGATCAATTCTACCGTACCTAGATTGTACAGTGCATTGCCATTCGGATAACCAAAGATCAAGCTGGGTATCTTCAAATGTAAATATGAGCGACAGGAACGCCTCATGGGCGCGGTAGCCATTGGTCCCAGGAGGAATATATAAGCGTTGAGAAAAAAAACTTGACTCGTGGGATGTCATGGGTGTATTTTCGGTCTGCCCCTGATGGCATGGCATTCAACCAATGCTACCGTATATCGAATATAGAGCTATATATACAGGCACGCATTTCATGTAGATGAGCTGCTAGGCGTGGACTCATACCATCGAAAGTTCATCGATCTGGATACAACGATATTGGCTGTTCGACTTTCATACATGGGTTCCGTCGAGGCCTATAGAGTCATATATATCTCTGTTCCTGGTAAACAGACAATCTGGAAGGGTGGAGTAATCGTATCAGAACTCGAACATGATGATCGATATTCATCTCCATATGGACTGGGCATGTCCTGTTCAGGCAATCTTCCTAGATCTGAGGACTATGACCAGATACTTGATGTCGGGACCTTGCCTAGTGGCAATGTCTCTGGGGGGTCTGCACAGGTTCGGCAAGGATAGTTGTACACGATTTCATCGTCCTGGTGGTGCGATTTGAAGGCATATGTTGAGCGATGTTAAGCCGAATAGTGCTCCAGGCGGGTGTATTACTGGAAGTACGTTATTTTATATAGACAATGCTCCACGAGCCCCCGAGGGGCTGCATGCGTTTCTTCAACTGGGTTGAACGTTAGAGGGCATGGCCATCGAGTAGAACAACCTGGAAGGCAGAACTGGGGCATCTTGAGCGATGACTTGCGTTGAGGATGGTATTGTCATCATCAAACATATCATTCATTCATTCATGTCAATCGTATCTGCTCCAACAGGTCGGAAAGACCAAGAGATCTCACGTTATAGACAAGCACAGGCTACCCACACATACAGGCTACCATGTTTCCAAAATACTCGCCTAGAAAGTAATCCTCGTACCCACAGTGCAAGGGACCATCGACCCAGGCATCTGCTTCTCAATTGCAAACTTGGCCCTCCAGCCTGTGCAATGTCCCGGCAGGAGCAGGGCAGGGTCGAGCTTTTTGAGGTCGCGCACGGTGCTGTCCAGCTGGCTGGCGTCGCTGGTAGCAAGGTGATAGCCTCCTACCACCGCATGTAGAGGCACCGAGCCTTCGAGGCAGTCGACGGCGTGTCTGGAGCAGTTGACGACACCAGCGTGGCTGCAGCCGGTGAACATGACGATACCTTTGTCTGTCATATCGTTAGGCCACCACGGAGCTTAATACTTGGGGAATTAGGAGGTTATACCCTTGACATTACACATGAGAAAACGCTCATCGGCAATCAGCTCATCGGAAAACCAGTCATTCTCGTCCTTGTCGAAGCGCATCCCGGCCTTGACGCCCGTTTCGTACGGCGTCTGACGGGGGATCTCTCCCGAGATTAGGAAGAAGTCGTCGAGGACTGTATGCGCCTCGGCATGCTTTTGGATGGTCCCTCCCGCTCTCTCGAGCTCTTCCAAGGTAGGATCTGCTTGAAAAGAGACGATGGTCTCCCCGATGCTGAAACCCCGGTAGTCGGGGCGTTCGGGATGAAGATCCACCACTACCTTGTCCGAACGGCCTTCGGTCTGTTTGGCCTCTGTGATCATTCTGATCGCCTGAGTAAGGCCACCTGCAGGAGTCAGCAGATGGGGGGACTCGACCTAGAAAGGGCGACGGGAAAAGCATACCAGAGTGATCGCGATGCCAGTGGGAGAGCTGCACCAGCTCTACCGCGGAGAGATTCGGCCGCAAGCGCCTGGCATTTCGACTCCAGACGTCATTCTCTGGGCCGGCATCGAACAGGACCGAATGCTTTACCTCGCCTTTGGTGGCTGTCTGGCGGTTCGGTTAGTATTTATTTATTTGTTTGTTTGTTTTATTTCACACATGTACGGATAAAAGATATATACACATATATATATATATATTCAAACGGGATGGAGAAGACATACCACGAGAATGGAGAGACCATGGGCCGAGCAGCAGATGTCCTCCATTTGAAGCTCCTTTGAAGCATCGCCTCGGTCTGTGAGGGTGTGAGGGGAGTTCATGGCCAGACTGCCCATCAAGCCGGACACCTGCACTGTGTCCGGCGGAGGGGGAGAGAGAGGGTCGAGTTCATTGTCGACGATGACGATGGCTTCGAGGGCGTCGACTTGGACGAGATTGAGGGGCATTGTGGATGTGGATCCAAAGGTTGATAGACGAGAACAAAGAGAAGGGTGATATCTCAAGCGTCTGTCATGTTTATGTTTATTGTATACCAGGTAGTGATGATCTAGAAACCCCACGTCAGCAACGCCTGACTTGCTGACCGCCTTCCATCTTCTCAACTAACAGCGTCTCCAGGGGTTCAACATGCTTAATTGCTTAAATGCGAGATGTCCGGGCATTCCTAAGTTTTTTTATTATTTTTTTTTCTTTTATTTCTCGATGATATTTACAGCAATTCCTGGGGATACCTAACATCTGTCTGTAACCTTTTAAGACGATAAAAAAGAAGGGAAGATCCCCTGGCACATACCGGCTCTAATCAGCCCCAAATCCGAGGCTGCGGGGAAGTCGATCCTCCATGGGTCAATTGGGTCTGTCCAGACTTCTCTTCCTCTTCCTCTTTTCTCGTTTCTCCTTTCTTCTTCCTCCTTTCATCTCATCCATCTACGAATTATAATACCCTATATACAGTCCATCGCATACAGACTATACAGACTATACAGACCACAAGATGCGTCTCCCCTTCGTCTCCCTCCTCTGTCCTCTCCTCCTCATCCTCGGCAATTCGCCCCTCACCTCCGCCAAGATGGGCACGGCCTGCTTCAAAGTCGTCGCCGCGCTGGTCGGCCGACCCAGCGAAATCTACCAGCAATTCCAGACCGAGATCTGCGACCGCGGCTGCCAGCCCACCGTGCCGCACTGGGACCTCTGGACGCGCAACAACACCTTCGTGCCGGCCGTGCGGGCGATGATGAAGCGCGTGGACTCGCCACAACAGGAGGAGGAGATGATGCAGCTGGGCGACGACGTGGCGGACATCATCAAGCGGCGCTGCGGACCCTCGCTCCAGGGGCGCGACATCTGCGCCGACGACGAGACCCTGGCGGAGTTCGGCAACTGCTTCAAGAAGCAGTTCCTGCGGGCCGCCCTGGTGCATCTGCCTCGCCTGCTGCCCATGGCATCCGACGAGGTGTGCAGCGAGCAGCTGGCCTACCTGCAGAAGGACGAGCTGTGGCAGGAGATCATCCCGGGGAATATGCGCGAGTATGCGCAGGTGTGTCGGACGTTGGGAATTGGGATGCAAGAGCTGTAAATAATCTTAGAAGTAGACCAGAATGAATGAATGTCAGAATACTAGTTGGAAATGAAACCGAACCCAGATGAGTCCAGCTCGGAGATGGGCAATGCGTGAAAGCCGCGTCCGAGCCTCCGCGGATTTAAACCGCCGAACTCCTTCGGGGCGGGCCTCGTACGAGCTTTTGCCGCTTATTCTCCTTCGACGGAGCAACTTCTTCTCCTTTCCAACTACTCTTCTCCCGTTTATTATTAGCTTTGCATCCTCTCTCCTGCTCCCTCATCTCTCAATTTAATCCCTCCTAATATGACCTCCTGAAGAATGTCCTCTCTCTTCGCCTCCTGGCGCTCAGCTCGTCCCCAGCTGCGGCCCCTCGTACGTCATCGTCTCCGCCATGCGCCTTCACGATCGGTGCATCCCGGCCAGTTCCAGCCTCTCGTGCCTCCCTCGCCCAGCTCCCTAGGGAAACCCGTGGCCGCGAAGACCTACACACGCACGCGCAAGTGGCTACGACGACTGGCCTACTTCTCCCTGGCCACGGGGACCATCTACACCGTCGACTCGCTCTTCTACGAACAATGCCTGACCCGCACGGCGCGCACCTTCGGCCTGGGCCTCTTCGTCGCCGTCGACTACAAGATCAATTTCCGCCCCGACCCCCCCTTCGCCGACTCCATCACTGCTCTGCACGCGCGGAACGCCGAGCGTCTGTCCGACCTCCTCCGGCAGAATGGCGGGCTGTATCTGAAGATGGGCCAGGCGCTGGCCATGCAGTCGGCTATTTTGCCGCCGGAGTTCCAGAAGATGTTCTCGCGCATGTTCGACGACGCGCCGCAGAATGACTGGAAGGACGTGGAGCGGGTCATCCGCGAAGACTTCGGTCGATCCGCAGAGGAGGTCTTCGGGGTGTCGTTTTCCGGCGAGCTCGACAAGGGTGTCATGGAGAAGCAGGCTCGTGCTAGTGCCAGCGTTGCTCAGGTGCACTGGGCCCGACTGACGGATGGGCGAGAGGTGGCGATCAAGATTCAGAAACGGGAGATTGCGAAGCAGATCCAGTGGGATCTCTGGGCTTTCAAGTAGGTTTACAGTACTGCGTCGTTATATCTGTCGAGACCTTGCCGTGAACTAACTCTCTTCCTCTTCTGTCCAACAGGGTCGTCACATGGATCTATAGCCGCGTGTTCGATATCCCCTTCTACTCTCTGGTCCCGTATGTCAGCGACCGTCTGTTCCTCGAAACCGACTTCGAAAACGAAGCCGACAACTCCGAGAACATGGCGCGCCTTATCGCCGGCGAGTCCCGCCTGCGCGGCCGCGTCTACATCCCCAAGGTCTACCGCGAACTGAGCTCGAAGCGCGTGATGACGGCCGAGTGGATCGAGGGCGTGCGCCTGTGGGACAAGGACGCTATCACGGGTTCTTGGCGCGGCGGCTGGCGAGAAGGCAGCCCAGGCTGCCACGGCACGCCGCTGGACCCGAGCAGCAGCAGCAGCAACAACAACAAAAACATTTCCAACACAACGGCCCGCCAGGGCCCTCGCAACCCTAACGCCGCGCTCCTCAAGCCAGAGCGCAACCACTGGCGCGGCTGGAACAACCGCGGCGGGCTGGGCCTGTCCCTGAAAGACGTCATGACGACGATGGTAGACCTATTCTCAGCCCAGATGTTCCTCTGGGGGTTTGTACACTGCGACCCGCACCCAGGGAACATCTTCGTGCGACGCAAACCCTCCGGCCAGGCAGAGCTCGTACTGATCGACCACGGGCTCTACATCCACATGAGCCCGGATTTCCGGCACCAATACGCACGGTTCTGGAAAGCCCTGCTCGCCTTCGACAACGCCACGCTGCGCTCCGTTGCGGAAGACTGGGGCGTCACGAACTCCGACATGTTCGCGTCTGTGACGCTCATGCGGCCCTACCAAGGAGGCGAGCGCACCACGGAGCGGCACCTGGCGGGACTCTCCAAGGTGGAGCGACGCAAACGGCACTACGAGATGCAGCAGGCGATGCGAAAGGGCATGCGCGACATCCTCGGCGACGAGACCAAGTGGCCGCAGGAACTGATCTTCATCGGCCGCAACCTGCGCATCGTCCAGGCCAACAACCAGTTCCTGGGCTCCCCCGTGAACCGCGTCAAGATCACCGGCACCTGGGCGTCCCGCGCGCTGGTCGAGTCGCCCGATCTGCCGATGGGGGAGAAGATACGGAATCTCGGCCGCCACATGCTCTTCCGCGTGGTGCTGTTCACGAGCGACGTGTACTTCTGGTTCACGAAGGTGAGGCAGTTCTTGCATCTGGGCGGGGGGATGGAGGATGAGATTGAGAAGCAGATGCAGGATATGGCGAAGGATATGGGGATGGATTTGAATCAGAACGTGTTTGATGGTTAGATTTACAGTACGTGCATCGTTGATGTATGTAAATACCTCTACAGACCTGATTTCTTAGAATCGACTTCCCTATCTAGACGAGGCCGTTTAATAAAGGCGCTCAGGTGTTTACTGAGTATTCTTTATTGTTGGTCATGGCTTAGTGAGCGTTAAGGTCCTATTATCCTGCAACTTGGCAGTCTTCGCAGAATATGTTACTAGTAAGTAGCATTTATATCCTCGACCGTCCATCCACAATCCTGGATCTTACGCATTATATGCTGATTCAGTGATCATACCGTACAGTGTTTATTCTTCCAACATAGAACCCAGATTCAAGCACACAAATCAGCTGGACCTTGTCTCTGCCAAGGAAACCACTTGATCAGCCAATCCATCAAACGTCAGGCCCTGATCCAACAGGCCCAAGAAGGGCAAATCAACGGTAAACTCCCTCCACGCCCAGCTCTTCAGCTCCGCCGAAATCATACTATCCATGCCATAATGCGCCAGGGACTTGCCCGGATCGATCTTTGCAACAGGCAGCAGCACCAACTTGGAGAACCGCGCCAGGATCAACCCCAAGATTGCAGACTTAACAGCTGCCTCGCCCCCTTCGGCACGGGCAGCATCAAGCAGTTCACGAGTGCTCGTGCCCGCCGATTGCTTCGCGTTCAGGGCATCCTCGCCCTCGCTGCCCCCTCCTAGCGCTGCAACCAGATTCCGGAGCCGATTGTCTTTCAACCAGAGCGATTTGCCGCCTGCGCGCGACACACGGGTAGGATCCATGCCGGTGACGATATGAGCGGACGCGCAAGGATCGTACTTGAAGGGACCTTCTTTTCGAGCACTGGCACTAAGATCTCGTCGACGGCAGGCGAACTCCATCATCAGGAGATACTCGTCGACGCTGATCCCGTACATGCCGTTTCGCTTGAGCGCTTTCTCCACCTCGGGGTGTTCTTCGACGTGTCCGACGTCGAGGATCATTCCCAGCGCGATGGACGTCGCCTGTTGACCCTGACTCTGGCGGTACCGTGCCATGTGGTCGAGGAATGCGTTGGCGGCGGAATAGTTGCTCTGCATGGCGGCGCCGATGGCGCCGAGGACAGAGCTGGTCATTACGAAGAAGTCGAGGTCATGGTCCTGGAGGAGTTCGTGTAGGTGGATCGTGCCTAGCATCTTAGGATGGAGGACCTGGTTGAATTGGCCTAGGGTCATTTCTGTGAATAGCGTATCCTGTTCGAAAGGTAAGTGTCGTTAGTTGGTGCCCGGGTGAGATGGATTGGGATAGGATTTTCGTACCTTGAGGACCATGGCCGCTTGAACCACTCCTTTGATGGGCTGCTTAGCACAGGCAATGGCTCGGCTGACATCTTCTTTGGATGAAACGTCACCTCGAACCACTTGCACCGTCAAGTCGGGATATCGAGTCCGCGTGAGCTCGCCAAGTTCTTGCACTAGAGCAGCTGCTTCTGGTTTGTCGGCACCGCTGCGCGAGAGGAAAACGAAGTGACGGGCACCGCGAGAGACCATCCATGTTCTAATTAAGATATTTAGCTAAATGTGCAGTATTGAAGAAGGAGAATACTTACGTCAAACTTCTGCCCAGTCCTCCCAGACACCCTATCAGGAGATAAGAGGCCTGGGAGTTGAACTCCAATGGCTGGGTGACTGCGTGTATAGGGACAGCAGTGTTTGATGTACGGGTAAGAACAGCTAGTCCCACAGAGTCTTCCTGGGAGATATGGCCCACGGCATCTGTGAAGCTCGACAGGTCATACTGCGTAGCTGGAAGCGGGCGGATAGTATTGTGACGGAGAAGGCCCAGTGCCTTTGTAACAAGGCTGAATTCACTTATTAGCTTCTAGGCATCTGCCTCAAAGTTGTTATCTTGACTCACCTGGAGTGTTGAAGGGGGACGTTCGCAAACCCATCGATGGGATCAAACATCCCAACAGTCGTGCCTTTGTTAAGGAACGACACTGCCACACTCGCCATGTCGCCCGGAGCACCATTTGCCAGAACAGTAATTCGACCACCGTAGTTAAGAGACTCACAAAACAGCTGATAGCCCTCTTTCGCGTCGGTGATGATCGCATCGAATGAAGACCCAACCAAGGAGTCGTTGAAACCAGCCCGACGGTCCACGAGATGAGCATTGTCTCCGAGGTTCTGGAGGAAACCTCGACTAGGCTCGGAGTTAAAAGTCACCTGGACATTAGAGCCAGCCAGAAGAGCGACCTGGGCGATAGTATAGGCAAGATACGCCTGACGACAGTCAATCAGGACCCGATCCCCTGTGCGCAATCGCAACAAGGTCTCGACAATATGCAGTGAGACCACAACAGGGTGGATCTGGCTGATGAGGTCTTCAGAGCGCTCATGAGCTGAAAGCAATTCACAAACACGCTCGTCCACGATGACGGCTGTGTCAAAGTGATGAGGATGGAAGCAGCACACTCGATCTCCTTTCTTCAATTTGGATGTCTTGGGGCCGACTGCGCGAACAGTTCCCGCCATTACGAGACCGAAGCACGAGGAGGATGCTTGCCCTTTGAGCGTGGGGATTGACTGAGATTTCTCATCAGAATTGAACTTTGTGTGATGGTAAAGGGGGAATAGGGGGATGGTATCATACCAGTTCATCAAGAGGGGCGGCCTCAATGTCCAGGAGAACTTCGTGCTCACCGAGTGCCTTCAAGGAGTGCTCCTTGAAATAGAAGCTATCCAAACGCCCAACCTTTTCGAATTCAAGCGAGTATTTGGAGCTATCGCTCTCTGAAAAGCTTGACATAGTCGGTTTAATAGCCAAGTGCCGCTCGAAGTTGGCATTCTCCGCATCATCGGTCACATACCGACTGATATACACTAGACCGTCCTTTTCGACCAACTCAGTATCCAGATCGCCGTTGGGATCATCGTGGAAGGCCATTTCAGTCTCTACAATGAGTTTAGAGCTGTCTTCATAGTCCGTCTTCCCATCGTAGATGTCAACATCCACGCTGCACAGATGGAAAGAGGGTTGCTCAGTCATGATAGACTTGGCCAGGCCAAAGACAAGGGACTTTTCCGCATCTCGGCCCTGGAGAACATCGATGTTGGTTACCCAGATGGCGGTGGCCGCCAGCTGAGTGTACCGTTGGATGGCATGCATCTCGTCAGGGGTCATCCGTGCCATCAAGGGGCTCTCCAATTCACCGAGCATAATTGTGCGGGAGTCACGCTCGAGGGATGTTGGGACGTCCAGCAGAGCCATTGACCGAGTGGATATGCCGAGCTGAGCATATTTCTGCTCAAGAGCCTGCTGGAAGGGCTGAGGCGTATTGCGGTAGATCTAAATGGAGAGTTATTAGCTGAACAATAATAGAGCTGAACAACGAGGGCAACGAAAGATCACATACCAAAGTAACCAAGGGTGACTTGACGCCATTGGCCCCGTTGAGACCATTTTGTCCATTGGTTTCATGGAAACCATTGACCCCGTTTACACCATGGGTGCCGTTCATGCTGGTGTGCTCAACTGCATCGCCGACATTACGAGAGACCATCAGAGTGGTGCAATCGGCCGGCTCAGGGTAATCATCAAGCACGACATCCGCGCCTGAAAGCCCAGCATCCAGCAGTCTCTGGTGCCATAGAGCCTTCGACAGGAATGGGCTGGATGGCCGCCCATCGTCCGCACCGAGCCAGTATCCCGGGAGGGTTCCGAGCATGAAACCCGTCACTTGTCGTTGCTTGGTGGTCTCAATGATCATGAGCTTGCCGTTTGGCTTCAGGAGCCTCCTGCAATGGCTAAGAGATGAGGCGACGTTGCGTGTTGCGTGAATGACCTGTATAGTTATTAGCAAAAATTGTCATGCAGACCAATGTTCGCAAATGGAATCTCACGTTCGATGCGAAGACGATATCATACGACCCTTCCTCAAAGCCCTGGGCGGCAGGGTCTATTTCAATATCAAGGATACCAAAGTCTAGATTGCGATAACCCTCGAACTTGTCCTGGGCCACACCCAAGAAAGCTTTCGAAACATCTGTGAAATCATACTTTGCATATTTCGGCAGAGGAGTGTCTCCCTGCAGGGCTTGCAACATGGGCTTTGTCGCACCACCAGTGCCGGCCCCCAGCTCGAGGATACGCAGACTGGGGTCCTTGTGCGCCAACAGCTCCATAACGCTGCTTAATTTGGCATACGCACCCACCTGCCCAAATCCATCTTCATAGATCTTCGACATGAGATCATCCTCGACCATCACATCTAACGCGCCTACCGTCCCAGACACGATTTCCGGCATCCGCGAGTTAAGTTGAGCGACCATGGCCGCTTCGGGCACAGTATGCGCGACATTACGCGCGATGGAGTTGATTTCCTCCATGAGGTCCTTGCCGGTCAGGCCATCATGACCTTCGCTAGAAGCGAGGGCCTGTCCCTCTGTCTTCAGCCATGCAAGGAACTTGTGCATGTGCGCGGGCAAGTGATCTGTTTGCAAGTTCTCCGGGAGCCTCTCGGCACTGCTCCGAATCGCCAGCCTGGTGACCTTTTCCAGCTCGGAGAAGAAGTGTCTGGAGGCCGACATGTCTTCTTGGGTCCCGTGGAATAAAGAATTGGCTTCGGCATTGGACATGCGGTCAAAGTCCGGCTTCCAGACCAGCCGAGTATATGGCTGGGGGCTTTTGCTTGTCACCGTATCGCTGGATGCTGTCTCCAGAGATGAAAATGATATTTCGGCTTGGAGAAGCGATCGGTTACTCGGCGAGGACAGGTCAATGAATGTCTGAACAGACCGAAGTCCTCGGTGATGTCCGCGGCCACAAGCTGCTAGCGGAATGGCTCCGCCGTTGTCTTTTTGCGGCCTGATGGTCAGCTTTCGGATGGCAACTGGAAGATAGACCTTATTCAGACTCTCGGGTTTGCCATGATGCGCGGCGATGATCGAAAGCTGCAGGCAGGCGTCGATGGTTGTTGGGTGGAGCATGTATTCCGACTGGTGACCCATCAGTCCATCTGTTGCAGTCCGCGAAACCTCTGCAGTCGCTTGAAGATGCTCAGGGCTGGCGCGGATATCGGCAAGCGTCTTGAAGCCTGGTCCATAGATCAATCCGACTTTGTCCATGGCTGCATACCAGCGGCGATCATAGCTGTCCTTGTTGACACCACCGCGGCTGCCAACGTTCCTGTCATCGGGCCAGAGCAATTGGTCTGTTTTAAAAGTCAGCATCTGTTAGGAGTCCTGGTCAAAGAGAGCTCACCATTAGTGTTCTTACTGTCGATGAGGACAGATCCAGTGGCATGCTGAGTCCAGGTCCCTTGCGAGACAGTGGTAACGGAGAATTGATAGGTGGCAGGTTGGCCAGTAACAGCGAAAAGATCGAACATTAGTTCTGTGCTGAGTCCTTCTTTCAGGACCATGGCAGATGTAATGTTCACATCGCGCAGAGTGTATGCGTCGTTAACAGCCGTGACGGTTGATCCGCGGATCTGAGTGACAGCCTCGACAGCTAGGGCGACATATCCAGCGGCTGGGAACACAATGTCCTCGCCAACTTTGTGGTCTCGCAGCCATGGGACTTGATCAAGGCTTAGGAGATTTCGCCACGCTGGTGCGGCATTGGATGTGCCGGGGAGTCTACTGCCCAGCAGGTCGTGGTGAGGATAGGACCGGAACCGGATGTCAGTGCTGAGGCGGCTTTCATTCCACAAGAAGTCTTCGTCGTACGTCCATTGGTATGTGGGCAGATCCTTGATGAAAGAGCCATGTGAATATTGAATCCTCTCGGCGCCTGTTTCGTCTTGGTAGACCGTCTCGTCCGCGTTTACGGTGGAAATATCGAGTGGCCATCCAGACAGGAACAGAGACCCTGCGAGCTTGAGCATGGATTCAACTGAGTCTGCGTTGCGCTTCAGAGCAGACAGATAAACCAGTCGCTCTGGGCTATAGCCAACACTCGTGCGGATTGCTTTGAGCGGCGCAGCCAGCGCCGAGTGCGGTCCAATCTCGACTACTACATTCACCTCTGGGCGCTGCCTGAGAAGTTTCTGAGTCGCCTGGTCAAACCGCACGGGCGATTCAAGGTTCTTTCTCCAGTAATCCAGTTCGATCGTCGACAGCTCTTCCTCGGTCACTGAGGAGAACATCGTCACTGATGCATGGCCAGTCGAAGGCGGGTCGTTGGGAAGAAGACAAGTCTTCAGGAACGTTTCATAGTACGTCCCAGCTTCAGTCATCAACTCAGAATGGTACGCGTTGCCAGAGGTTATCAGCTTGCGATTGAAGACTCCAGCACGGGCAAACCGACCGCGAGCCTCATCAATCGCCTTCTCCGTGCCACTCAGGGTGACGCTATCGGGGGCATTATAACAGGCAATCCCGACCCCAGGGATATCTTGGATCACCTGAAGAACTTCCTCCGGCCCTTGTCCAACAGCCAACATGGCGCCTTGCTGAGTGCTCTTCACAGTTGCCGCACCACGTTGGTAGGCAATGATTATGGCCTCTGCGGCGGAGATGAGCCCAGCGGTGTAAGCGGCCGCGATTTCTCCTGTTGAATCGAATTAGTCTATGATCTGCAGGTATGTGATAGCCAACAAACTTACCAGAAGAATGCCCAGCAACGGCCGTCGGATGCACTCCCCACGAACGCAAGAGGTCCACCATGGCGATCTGAACCGCCGTGGTCAAAGGCTGCGAGAGTTCCGCCTCATTGACTCGGCTCTTCGTCTTTGGCTGGGCAAGAGCCTCAAGGAGGTCCCATTCAGGAGCGTTAGGAAGCTTGGATATGGTGCGTCCCAGGTCCTGCAGTGTTTGCCGGACTACGGCATACTCCTGAACCAGCTCATGACCCATCTGCGCCCACTGTGCGCCTTGACCGGTAAAGATAAAGGCCAGCTTCGGAGAGGCTCCCGCGGCAGTGCCCACCGTGAGCTTGGACGACGTGAGCGAATCAACAAGCTGGGGACCGTCCGCATGGCCAGAAACAAGGCCGAATGCTCGCACAGAGTGGTTGCTGCGACGGGAGCCCAGAGTATGCGCGAGGTCTGGGAGAGAAAACGAACCACTCTTGAAGCTGTGGGAGATGGTTTCGATGTTTCTTTCTAGGGTTGGCTCGCTGTGGGCAGAGAAGGGCAGCAAGAGGTATTTCTTCGACGCAGGCTTCTCAGGAACCAGAAGAGATGCCGGAATACTCTGGTATACATCTCCCAGGTACGACTGTACTGCATCCAAGATAGCATGCGCATTAGCACCACCGTAGCCAAAGGAGTTGACACTGGCTCGAAGGTAATGCTGTGCGGCTGGCCACGGTGACCGTGTCTGAACGATCTTCAACCGGCCGTCACGGAGGTTCAGATCCGGATTCAATCGCTTGATCCCGATGGTCGCAGGGATCTCTCCCTTCTCCAAGCAGAGAATCGTCTTGATTAGACTGGAAATCGCACTGGCTGCCTCTCCGTGGCCCAGATTCGTTTTTACAGACCCCATCAGCAGCGGATTCTCAGCCGTTCTCACATTCCCAAACACATTTCCAATGGCCGAGACCTCCAGGGGATCTCCGACTGGAGTACCAGTGCCATGACACTCAAAGTATCCGGTTTGGTCCAGATCGAGCCCCGCGCTGGCGTAGGCCTTTCTGATGACCATCTCTTGATCTTGTGCGCTGGGATGGCTGATTCCGGGACTCTTTCCGTTGCTGGATTGGAGAATTTAGCTTGAGCACCTCGAACGAGCAACAATGGTACTCACGCATTGATAGATGTGCCTCGGACAATTGCACGAATGGGATCGCCATCCGCAATGGCCTGGGATAATGTCTTCAGATATAAAGAGCCAACGGCCTCTGCACGGGCATACCCGTCTGCGGACTCGTCAAAAGTGTGACAAGCTGATGTCGGAGAGAGCACGCCCAAGCGCACACTGCCGATCTGCTGCTCGATTCCAAAAATCAAATTCGTGCCGGCAACAACGGCGGCTGAGCAGTCACCAGCTTGCAGACTGCGGCAGGCCAAGTGCAGAGCATACATGGTGCTAGAACACGCCGTATCGATCGTCATACTAGGTCCTTTGAGGTTGAACACATAGTTGACTCGATTGCTCAAGATTGTCAATCCGCCGCCCTAGGAGTTGGGTTAGCAGTCGAATGGATATGTATGGCTCTATGGGCCATGGAAGAGGACGTCGCTTACAGTCATATGATACGGAGCACCATGGTTGACATCTCGCGCCTGCATTTGGCCGATATCCCAAGTGAAGTTTCCAACATAACAAGCAGTCTTGGAGCCCGACACATCTTCCAGGCGAGCACCAGCCGCTTCAAAGCTCTCGTACACAACCTCCAACAGCTTTCGCTGCTGAGGGTCCATACTGGCCGCCTCCTTGGGGTTTATCCCGAAAAAGAACGGGTCGAACTGCCGGTAAGAGTCATCTTCACTCAGAAAATATCCCCCTCGCGTGGATATACTACCAGGCCGCGTTTTATCGGGATGGTACCAGGAATCAACATTAAATCGGTTCGATGGGACATCAGACTGAGCTGATCTCTCTTCAACCAGTAGGTCCCAGAGCTTGGACGGTGAGGTAACTTCGCCCGGTAGGCGACATGCTATCCAGTAGTCAGACACCAACCACTCTGCACGACGTAATATGGGCAGACTTACCCATTCCTACGATGGCAATGGGCTCAGGATGGCCATTATTTTGAGGAGCCATAGCTGCAATGTGTGTTTGAGAGAAGGCGTGGACTCGAGTATTACTGAGTATTTCGCGCTGACCTTGTTTAGAAGATCCAAAGCGTCTCGGTTTATAGTGCTGGCAACTACGTGTCTTGACTACAGATCCAATGACATAATAAGCCACCGAGAGACTCTTATCCACTCTATACGCGAGTCCTCTCAGTTCGAGTAAGTAACTTCTGTATAGATAACGCCCCCAAGTTACATGATGTAGTCGAGCGGGTAGCGTGCCACCAGTGTGTCAGACTGTCTTCGATTGGCAGTGGTGTGGGATAGCCTCGCAGGTTGATCCTTGTGGATCTGCTGACAAGGATCTTGATATTAGGTATTCCATGCTAAGGATTGCGCTGGACTAATGTACTCTGTACATGCACTTGCTATTACTGGACTAGACTGCGAGCCAATTCCTACCGAGCATAGAGCACTATAATAATAGTCGTATTTCGAGCCGTTTCCAACGCTGGAAGCCTCCGCAGTCGACCATTCACTTGTCTCAGTACCTCTGTGACCCTCATATCACCACAATGACGGGCTTTCTTCCTGAACCGTTGCGGATGTTGGTGACAAGCCCAGCGCTCCTGGACTTCACCTCGGACGGCCCTCTCCCATATGCATTACGGCAGAAGTTTACTGGAAAGCCACCACCTGTGACTACTGACCTCTCTCTCGCTTCTCAAACCGTGTTAGTGACGGGGGCAACGTCCGGAGTCGGTCTCGAAGCAGCACGTCAGCTTGCGCAGCTGGGCCCACGTCTTCTGATCCTTGGGGTGAGAAACGCGAGCAAAGCCGAACAGATCAAGAGTGAGATCGAAAGAAACACGTCCAATCTTACCGTGCAGGTGGCTGAGCTAGACCTGGAAAGCCTTTCGTCTGTGGATCGTTTTGTGGACGAGCTCAGGGCCAACTCGATCCGGTTGGATCTGGCACTTCTCAACGCCGGGTTTTTCGCTCACGATGACCGGATTACCGACGATGGATACAGCCCACTCTTCCAGGTGAATTTCCTCAGCACCGCCTATCTCGCATTGAAGCTACTTCCTCTGCTTCATACAACGGCTCCACCTCATCCTCCTGGTACTACAACCCCGCCGGGTCCACGTCTGGTGCTGGTAACATCCGAAGCACATGCCTGGACGACATTTCCCGACGTGCCCAGACCCACGGAGAATCGGACTCAGCCTATATTGTCCGTCTTTCAAGACAAGGACACGCTGGGCAGTGCAGACGATCAATACGCCCGCGCCAAGCTGCTTCTTGCGCTGTTTGGCAAGGAATTATCCCGAAGATTGACCGCGGCGGAGAACGACACCACGGTGGTCATCACCACTCCGGGGTTCTGTGCCTCGAACTTCTTCCCAGATGGCATGATGACCCGGCTGATTCAGCTTACTTCCGCTCGCTCGGTTCAGCAGGGGGGTGCGCTGCATGTCTTCGCTGCTACAGCTCCAGGACCCGAGATACATGGGGCTTATTTACGTGATGGAAAGCCTGCTGGGTAAGTTGTCCTCCACATGAAAGGGAAGTAATAATTACTGAACTGGCATCTAGGCTATCAAAGTTTGCGCAAGGTCCGCAAGGGCAGATCCTGCAAGAGCGGCTCTGGGGCGAAATGGAAGAGTTCTTCATGCAGCGAGGAGGCTCGCCCTTGGGAATGTGAGCATGATCTTCGTCAGCGAGCCCACAGAAAGGCCACCGTAGTGACCGTACACCGTAGCTACTATTTGCCAATCATATTTTAAGGTTAATCCATTGTGCTGACCACTACTCTGTACCCTGTAGAATGCAACTTGCCACGAGGGGCCATTCTTCCTTCTGGTAAGCTGCAGGATTAAACTAGCATGAGCCCCATCTCCATCGCTGCAATACTAGTTCGTACAAGCCTCGAATGAGCGATACAATACCTTACAACCTCACAGCCTCACACAGTCAAAGTTTTCGCTTCTTCTCCTCCTGAGTGTCTTGCCTGATCCACCGCTCACGCAAGGCCCACGCCGCCGCGAGAGTTGCGCCTGGGCCGATGAATAGCCACCCAAGCAGCAAGTAACCGGCCACGCGCCAGGGGTTCAACGAGATCCGACAAGAATGCGTCAGCTCGTGCCAGGCCAGAGTCAACATGCCCGCAAAGGTAATCACGTAGTCGATCTGCAAGAACCTCAGGACAAGTTGGGCGACCCGGTCCGGCCGCGTTGCAGCCGTTCCGGTGTGCTTGCCAAGGTGGAAGCCGATGTAAGACAGATGGCCAGCGACGCCCACGATGCCAGCCACGACATAATGGAGGCTCGAATTCGAATCCGAATCCTTCTGCACGGAGCGGGAGGCTCTGCCCCTCTTGCTGCTTACGGTCTTCAGCAGCAGAGACGCAGTCAGACACACGTACAGTGGGTACACGGTAAAGGCCAGAACCCCCCAGATTTGAGGCTTTAGCCCCCACGAGAAGGGGTCGAATATCAGCATAGCCGGAGCCCCATAACCGATCAAGACGCTGATCAAGACTATCCAGGTGGAGCGGCCGGGAAGGACCGCGACTCGTCTAGGATTGGATCGTCGGGAGAAACAGACTCCATAGAGTGGACACATAACTGCCGAGGTGGTCAATTGGCTGAACACGCCCCACGACGTCGAGCTAGACGATGCGTTAGCCCTTTAGTCTGAGGTGAGGATGCAACGTCGTGTCATGCCAAGCAAGTAAGCATGGTGAGAATGACAAGGTAAATCAGTGTGTTCCGGTCAAGGGTGAACTTACTATCGTGCCACACTTCCTGGCGCCGCTCGAAAATCTTCCGTAAGCAGGACGATGGGGATCGCAAACACGTTGGCCAAAAGTTGCGCCATGAAGTGGCGCCCCTCGGCGAAGAGAGGCTCGCGGCCAACTACCGGGAGATTGAACGCCGCCATGGACATGAGGCCCTGATCCAGACTGGGGAAATGATTCAATCCGGGAATTCCGGTCGAGGGATGCCTGTTCACGATAGCATCCAGCTCTTCAAACCCCCCATTCCAAGCAAAGCCTCCCCAGACTCCCACCGCCGCGGCGATGATGAGGCTGACGAAGACGACGGAGACTGGACGAGGCATGTTGAGGGAATGTCTAGAGTGGACAGCGTCTCGGTTGGGAAATGTGTACGAAGTATCATTCCTCGTCCGGAGTCTGGTCCCATCTAAATAGCATGGAGCCGGTGCTATACCGAATAAGTACTGGACATGCAGTAAGCTGCGTAATGTTCCACAGTCATACAGAGTAGTGGTACGATGTACACCGTAGATACTCTATAGAAACAGAACAAACTTGCCCAAAGAAATTCCGCCCCTGTGGGAATAGAAACGGATCCACCGAGCACGTTATTACCGGGTTGTGAGCTTTGGGAGGAATTGAAAGAGAAGCACCTATGTGACGACTTGCCATTCTCGCGTCAGGTTGTATTTTTTCTTCTTCCCACAACCATGTACGACGTGATAGTCATCGGTGCGGGTAGGGACCTCCAACCCCAGGGAAAGCCATTCCCCAAGCTCTCGCTGATCTGCTTCCATTATCGCAGGATGGTGCGGGCTCGTAGCCGCCAAAACATATCTCCAAGCATGCCCTGATGCGCAGGTGCTCATTGTCGACGGCGATACCAGCATCGGCGGCACCTGGAGCAAAGAACGGCTCTATCCACATCTTGTAGCCGAGGCACATTATGGCCTGTTCGAGTTCTCGGATCTCCCCATGAACGGGGACAGCGTTCTACCTGATGGAAGAATCCCGAGTACAGCGGTCCATGCCTACCTGGTGGAATATGCGACGAAATTCAACCTCGTCCAACGGATCCGGCTCAATACTTGGATCGAAAACGTACGCCGCGAGCCCGGAGAACTTGGTATGCACTGGACGCTCACGGCGGCTGGCTCGCAAGAACAACTCCACGCCAAGAAGATCATCATCACGACGGGGTTGACGTCGGAAGCGTTTATCCCTTCACTGCCGGGCCGGGATGAATTCGAGGGCGAGGTGTTACATAGTAAGGCCCTGGGCCATCCGCAGACCATTGAGCGGATTTCAGACCCGTCTATTCGCCATGTCGTGGTCTACGGAGGTTCCAAATCTGCTTTTGACGCGGTGTATCTGTTGCTGCGCGCAGGCAAGACAGTCGATTGGGTGATCCGCGAGGGAGGGGGAGGGCCCTCGATGATGACGCCGTTGTCAGTCCTGGGCCAGCCCAGCTTCCGTCTCAATAACAGTCGTCTGTTGGCTCTCCTCTCGCCGCATCCATTTGAAACCCCCGGGGAGCAACTCTCGTGGTGGCAACGAGTGGTCCATCATCGCTCTGGCCAGTGGGCACAGTTGATGATCCTCGCGATCTGGCGCGTCATGAACTACCTGTTCCTTCGCCCTTGGGGATACGACTCGAGCCCCAATGGAAAACGTCTCAAGCCTCTCCTGGGACTCGACAGTCTCTTCTGGAGTCCCGCAACGCTGGGAGTCATGACGCACCCGGAGTTGTGGGAGGAGATCCATTCCGGGCAGCGCGTGAAGGTCCACAGAGACGCCATCACGGGTCTTGCGAGAGATAAGCGCGTCATGCTGAGCAGCGGCCAGGAGTTATCGTCTGCAGATCTAGTCGTGTGCGCCACGGGATGGCATGCTCGACATTCATTCTTCGCGCCAGAAGACCAGCTGGCCGTCGGGCTGCCAGGAACTGCCTCATTTGATCCCAAGTCCCAGCAGAAATGGCTCGATCTGCAGCGTACAGCAGATCGCGAGATCACAGAGGAGCTGCCCATTCTACAAAAGAACCCAATTCCTCCGCCTCCACTGCGCTGCGAGGATGACCATCATCTCTACCGCTTCATCGCACCCAGTAGAGAGACCCCGTCCCATGAACGGTCCATCGCCTTCGTGGGGTTCCTTCGCACGGCCGGTGCACCGATCGTCTACGAGGCCCAGTCCCTTTGGGCGACGGCCTATCTGACGGGGGCATTAGAGGTGCCGGAAGCACCGCAGCGTGAGCGTGAGATTGCTCGAACGAACGCCTGGATTCGTCGTCGATATCTCTGTGGACGCAAAGTGCCTTTTGCGTTGTTCGACTTTCTGCCTGTAAGTTTTGTCTCATTACCTTCCTTTGAGTCTGAATCCAGCACTTATTTCATCAACAGTATGTAGATATGCTCTATCGCGATCTGGGAATCAATCCTAACCGAAAGCCGAATCAGATCGCGGAACTGTGTGGTCTCTATCGGCCACAGGACTTTAAGGGTGTGGTATCTGAGTGGTTGAGTAACCAGCAAGCGAAGGATGTGAACGGCAATTAAAATGTATGTAGTTGACAAGAGCAAGGCAATCCGTCTACTAGGACTGTATAGAAGAAGACCATCCCAGGTATCTCAATTAAATGATCATCATTTCATATGCCCCTGACCAGAGTCTGTCTACACACGGAATACTAATTTACCCCCACGCACCTGCGAGTCTCTCAGCTGCTGTAATCCCCCAAGGACCCCATCAAGACCACCTTCACCAGCGATCATTCGATGAGTCTGGATACGACCCTCGTTCAAGAGTTGCTGCACCAAGGCCCACCACCTCCGGCCGAACTCTGCGTCCACACCGCTGGCCGGGAAATAGGCAGTCCCCATGCCCCAGTCTTCGCCAAAAACAGTATACGCCATGGTAGTAGTGCTAGTCACGTCCGGCCGGGGACATGTCATGGACAGCAGCGAGGCGTACTGGGGCCCGTTTCCTGGGGACAGCGCATCGCCGCAGAAGCGTGCACTCGATGGGATGGATATGGTATCCCAGGCTTTCAGTAGAGGTTGGCCCATTCCCCGAACGTAGTCTTGGATCTCCTCCACGGCGTCTTCTCCATCCGCGTAGTCGAAGACTGCCACGGCTCCTAGCCGCTCCGCCAAGTCGAAGTGGTCCGGGGAGCAGACTGCTAGGGGGGCGAAGCCCGAGAGCTTTGCGAATTGGATACCCAAGACCCCGGACGCCGTGGATGCTCCGTAGATTAGGATTGGCTGTGTGGCAGGGTTTGCAGGTTTCTCCGCGCCGTCTTCGTGGATGGAAGAGGGAGAAGGGAAGGGGAGCGAGAGGGTCTGGTAAAGACCTTGTCCGACGGCCGTGATGCCCACGCCCAGGGTCGCGGCCTCCTCGAAGCTCATGTGTTCTGGAATGTGAATCTGAAGGTCGGCTTTGGCCACGATGTACTCGGCGAAGGCCCCATCCTGGGGTTCTTTGGAGTTGCCTCCGTGCACGAACCCAGCGACGCGGTCGCCAGGTTGGAAGCCTGACTGGACGCCGGGCCCGACTTGCTCGACAATTCCCGCATAGTCGCAGCCAAAGAGGATCCCGGGCTTTTGAGTGACCTCGATATGTTTCCAGTCGGTGGGGTTCAGGGCGACTGCTTTCGTTTTGACGAGCAGATACCCATCGCGGATAGTGGGAAGTGGTCGGTCGTGGACAAGGGCGGCTTGGCCGGGGGCAGTGCTGATGATGGCCTGCATTTTCACGGGGAATGGAACAAAGGAATGGGAATGGACAAACGGAGGCTCAGAGTACGAGCTCAACCTCCGCGTGTATCTTGCCTGATTATTTGTACGGTCTAGGCTTGCTCCCATCAGTCCTAGTGCTGACTCTAGGCTCGGTCCACTTCCACATACTCCGTAGACCGGTCAGCACGTTTGTAACCTGTAACCTGTAAGTATCACAGTATATAGAGGAAGTTTATGTATCGTCCAAGTGGGCCTGCCTTTCGCCCCCAGTTTTGCGTCATACTTTGTTTCTCACGAGGCCAGGCCCGCTTTTCTTGCTCTTTACCTTTTACCTGAAAAGACCAGCGTATACGGGGTACCGAGAAGACATATTTGGCGAGAGTACCGGCTGGAGCACCTTTACTTTCACCAGCCAACCATGGATCTTACTACTACAAGTCATGCACGGGTAGATTCGGGCGGAGTCCCCTTTACTTCGTCGCTGAACGATCCTACTCCCCCGAAGCTTTCCGCCTCCATTGCTCTCCCTGCCCATTTACATCTACTGGCAAAAGCATATGGAATTCCAGAATCCCACATCCTCCAGCTAGCCTGGGCCTTGGCAGTGAGATCTGTTTTGGGGAAATCATCTACACGCTGGAGCACAGTTCACTGTCAAACGCAGGCCAACGAGCAAAACGCTCGTACGGCCCAATGGGAGCATCTGGAACTAGATGAACATCTAGCCATCAGTTGGGTGCTTCGACACTGGCAGGATCCATCCGTGCATCGATATCTGTCACCTGATGAGCTGCGAGGAGACAAGCACCAGATACCTGCCACTGTGATGGCAGTGGTGGAAGAATATTCCTTTTTTCAGACCCTGGCTCTGACCGGGTCGGAGGTAAGTAAAGCCTTGGGTACCCCCGACAAAACGCGAATGGAGCTGACAATGATCCAATAGACGGAGATCGGAATGTGCTTTCATCCATCGACGGAGCAGCCCTGGCTCCGGGTCATTTGGAATCCAGAAGGGATGTCAGCAAGCTCTGCGTCCCGTCTCACTCGAGCGTTGGAAAGTGCGCTCCATGCCGTCTTCCTGACGCCACATGTTAAAGTCGGCGATCTCACCCTCTTCAGCATCTGGGATCACCAGCAAATCCTGCAATGGAACTCTCATTACCCTCAAGCGACCGATCGTCTCGTGCACGAACTGTTCAAGGACGTGGTTGACACAAGCCCGCAGGCCAACGCAGTCGCCGCCTGGGACGGTGAACTGACGTACCGGGAGCTGGATCGCCTCTCGTCCCGGCTATCTGGACGATTGCAGGATGAGTTCGGTGTCCAGCCGGAGACGATCGTTGTTCTCAGCTTCGAGAAGTCGGTCTGGGCGATTGTGGCCATGTTAGCCATCGTCAAAGCAGGCGGTGCCTTCTTGCACGTTGATCCCCAGCACCCGGCTGTCCGACACCAGGCGATGGTTCAGACCACAGCCGCGAAGCTGGTGCTTTGCTCGGCACGCACACGCAGTATCATATCGACATCCATCCCTGAGTGCACATCTCTGGTGATTGACCGCAGAGCGTTCTCTGTTGAGCCAGATCACGCGCAGCATGAGACCCTACTCTCATCTCAGAATCTAAGTCCCAGAAATGCTGCTTATGTAGTTTGTACGTCAGGCAGCACGGGCACCCCGAAGGCCATCGTCGTTGAGCATGCTTCACTGTCTACGAGCGTAGACGCCCAGGCCAATGCCATGGAGATCTCGTCGGGATCGCGCGTCCTGCAATACGCAGCCTATACATTCGATGTCAGTGTCGGGGACATTTTCACGGCCCTGACGCACGGCGCGTGTATATGTATTCCCTCTGACTGGGAGCGTTCTCACGATCTTGCCGGGGCCATCAGTCGCTTGAACGTCAACCAAGCGTGCCTGACTTCGACAGTGGCGAGTATACTGTCGCCGGCCGAGGTTCCAGGCCTGGAGAAGCTGACCCTTGGAGGAGAGCCAGCCACACGGCAGTGTGTTGATATCTGGGCTGAACAAGTGCGATTGAAGAATGTCTACGGGCCTGCAGAGTGTACAGTGTGGTGCATGATCCAACCCCAGGTTTCCCGGCACATTTCGGTATCCAACATCGGCCACGGGATCGGAGCTCGCGTTTGGATCGTCCACCCAGAGGATCATGATCGTCTGATGCCTGTTGGCGCCGTGGGGGAATTACTTATCGAAGGGCCACTGGTTGCGAGGGGTTATCTGAATGACTCGACGAGGACCGATGAAGTTTTTCTGTCGCAGCCTCCCAGGTGGCTAGAGTCTTTTGGACCAAAACCATTGCGGAGTAGATTCTATAAGACAGGAGACTTGGCCCGATATGGTCCTGCAGGGGCATTGTTGTTTGAAGGTCGCAAGGATACGCAGATCAAGCTCCGAGGCCAACGGATTGAGCTAAGCGAGATTGAATATCGCTTGCATCGCGCTTTGTCCGACCAGGTTGCCGCAGCGGTCGAACTTGCACATCCAAAGGGGTCGACTGCGCCGGTATTGGCTGCTTTCATCACTTGGGACCAGGGAATCGATCTGCAAAACGTGCAAAACGTGACCCTTGATGCACGGCAAGAGTTCGAAGAATTGGCATCTCGGATCAAGGCTGAGATCGAACAGGCTCTGCCATCCTACATGGTGCCTGCTCTCTTCATCCCGGTCCAGACGCTGCCCTTGACAACTTCCGGCAAACTCGATCGCAAATCACTGCGTCAGTTCTGTTCTCAATGTTCTCATGAATTCCTGAAGAAGCTGGATGATTCCAGCCCGGCAGATGCCGCTCCTAAGGAGAGCGCAAACCCAGCCGAGGAGAACCTCGCTCGGCTTTGGGCGCAGGTTCTGGAAAGGAAAAGCGAGAGCATTCGTCGGGGCGATAACTTTCTTTCCCTGGGAGGAGATTCGCTGGCAGCAATGCGGCTTGTGAATCTGGCGGCAAGGGATTTACGATTGACTCTCACTGTCGCGGATGTCTTCAACTCTCCGATCCTGGCGGATCAGGCAAACCTCCTCCGGCCGCTTGTCCAGACGAAACATATTGCGCCCTTCGAGTTGGTGACGGACGGCGACCTTCCGATACAAGACTTGGTGGATTCGGTGGCAAAGCAATGTGGACTGACCTCCGACCAAGTCGAAGACGTCTATCCATGTACGCCATACCAGGAAGAGATGGTGCGTGATTCGCTATTCGGCACGCGCACACAGATGGGCCAGGAAGTCATTCAGCTTGCCAGCGACCTGGATCTCTCGCGATATCTGAGCGCATGCGCCCGGGTGTTTCGTCGGTGCCCCATTCTGCGGACTAGATTCGTGGAGATCTCCGGCAAGCTGCTTCAAGTGGTCATTCGAGAGGATATCCCATGGCAGCGGCCGACATCTCTTGCCGCATATATAGAGGCTGACAACCAGACGCCACCAACGCTGGGAAAGCCGTTCGCACGATGGGCATTGACGGAGGACAGCACGCACCTGGTATTGTCGATGCATCATGCGATATTCGATGGCATCTCGCTGGGCCAGATCTTCGGTGCAATCTATGCGGTATATCAGTCGATCCCGCTCCCCCCAGTGAACTTGACCTTTGCCACGTTCATCGGGAAGATATACCGGCCGCACCATGATCTACCTGACGCCTCCAAACAATTCTGGAGATCTTATCTGTCGCCGACCGCGGGCTCCAACGACGCCCCCCTTTCGGACGTCGAGCGCGCCAGTCGACCCTGCGCCAACTCGGGCACACAACGTCTCGTCACATTCCAGGCCGGTGCAGTCAAAGCTCTACAGCAACACGGGCTCACAGAAGCAACCCTGGCCCGCGCAGCTTGGGCCTGTACATTGGCTCGGGGCCGCCAAAGCCCCCACTCGGACGTGATCTTTGGTACGATCTTGACCGGGCGCAACATCCATCTCCCGGGCGTTGATGCATTGGCTGCCCCAGCTCTGGCACACACGCCAATCCGGGTCCGCATGGCTGCCGCGCAACAGGAGAAACCAGCCCACTTTCTCGCCCGTGTCCAGGCCGATGCGACCGCCATGATTCCCTTCGAGCACGACGGGATGGACCGCATCCGCGCGCTCGACGAACAGGTGCGGGTGGCCTGCGACAACATGCGGACGTTGCTGGTGATTCAGCCAATTCCAGAAGGGCTGATTTTGGATTCAAAATCCCCCTTTCCTGGAACGATGCTCTCAGGCCCACGGGTGGAAGCTCGGGAGATGCGGCATTTCCACTGGTATGGCCTCCTGATGGAGTGCACGTTGCTGCCAATGGACGGCTTCTTTGTCCGAATGTCGTTTGACGATACGCAGTATTCGCCCGAGGCGGCAGAGAGGCTGCTGGATGAATATTCGCAGACTCTGCACGAGTTGGCCCATGGATTGACTGTTGACAGATCTACTGAGTGAGGGAGGGAGGATATGGAGACAGCGCTATACCAGATGTAGTTAGTGGTCAGCTGACCATAGACATACGGAGTATTTATACTTACAGAGAACATTCTACTAGTTAACTACGACTTACTTACTACTTACTTACCTACATATCTACACATTCATAATTACATATAGCGTAATTGGCTCTTCTCTCCCTGCCAACTTCTACCGATTCTATGACACACTTTTTCTCGGCACATGCAGGGGATGGGGCCATACAACATCATACATATTCTGTACAATACAGTCTGGTCATGTCCTGTACCTTGCTAATACTTGCTAATACTTCCTAGAGTGCCTATCCTGTGGGCCCCTAAAGTCCGTTTCGAATCAAAACACCGCCAAGATCGCCACCTTCTTACTATGTACCTTACTAGTTAGTAGTCGCAAGGCTCGACGCAGCAAATACTACTCCCAGAACGTACAGTGCATAGGTACCTTCACGTGATCGCTGTCTTTGTTTGCCCCGACTTCTCCCTTTCTTTGCGCTGTCGTGTCTCCTGGGACTCCGACTGGGAACGGCCTCCTTTGCGACTAGACTTGACTTGCCGCGCCTCGCCATGTCTATCCTGTGGATTGTGGCATACGCCTTGCTGGCCTTTGCGGCCTCCATCGCCCTGAATCTGGTCTACCAATTCCTGTATCGCACGTTCAACAAATCCAGGCCACCTTTGGTCTTTCACTGGGTCCCTTTTATCGGCAGCACAATCCACTATGGCATGGACCCTTATAACTTTTTCTTTTCCTGTCGCGAGAAGGTGAGTAGTAGAATTGCTCTATGATGTCTCTGCCAGGCGAACAGACGCTAATTGATCGGTTCCCTCCATTTAGTACGGCGATATCTTTACCTTCATTCTCCTAGGTCGCCCAACCACCGTCTACCTCGGAACGCAGGGCAACGAATTCATTCTCAATGGCAAGCTGAAAGACGTCAATGCAGAGGAGGTGTACAGCCCCTTAACGACTCCGGTCTTCGGGTCCGATGTCGTCTATGACTGCCCGAATTCCAAGCTCATCGAGCAAAAGAAATTCATCAAATTCGGTCTTTCCCAGGCGGCGCTCGAGGCCCATGTCCCGTTGATTGAAAAGGAGGTTATTGACTATCTGGCCCAATCGCCGAATTTCAATGGCACGGCGGGGACAGTGGATATCGCATCGGCAATGGCAGAGATCACTATCTTTACCGCAGGAAGCACCCTCCAGGGCGAAGAGGTGCGGTCGAAGCTCACTACCGAATTCGCGGTCCTCTATCATGATCTGGACAAAGGCTTCACTCCCATCAATTTCATGTTGCCGTGGGCTCCGCTCCCGCATAATAAGAAGCGAGATGCGGCGCATGCGCGCATGCGTGCTATCTACATCGACATCATCAACAAGCGGAGAAAGGCCGGCAACGCTGCCACCGGCAAACCGGACATGATCGAGAACCTCATGCAGTGCACCTACAAGAACGGCCAACCGTTGCCCGATAAAGAGATCGCTCACATCATGATCACACTCCTGATGGCTGGCCAGCACTCCTCGTCTTCAATTGGCTCCTGGATTATGCTGCGTCTCGCCTCGCAACCCGCTATCGTTGAAGAGCTCTATCAAGAGCAGCTCGCCAACCTCGAGCGCACGGACAATGGCTCCCTACCCCCTCTTCAGTTCAAAGACATTGAAAATCTCCCCCTGCATCAGAACGTCATCCGCGAGACCCTCCGTCTGCACGGATCGATCCATTCGCTTCTGCGCAAAGTCAAGAACCCGCTCCCCGTTCCCGGCACGCCCTACATCATCCCAACATCCCATGTCTTGCTTTCCGCCCCGGGCGTAACAGCCCTCAGTGACGAGTACTTCCCCAACGCTATGGCATGGGACCCTCATCGATGGGAGACGCAAGCTCCCGAGGAAAGCAAGGAGGATATCGTTGACTACGGCTACGGCGCCATGTCCAAGGGGACTTCCAGCCCGTACCTCCCCTTCGGGGCTGGTCGTCATCGTTGCATCGGGGAGAAATTCGCATACCTCAACCTGACGGTCATTGTGGCGACTCTGGTGCGCCATCTGCGATTCCATAACCTGGACGGCAAGAAGGGTGTCCCTGGTACTGATTATACGTCCCTGTTCTCCGGCCCTCTCAAGCCAACGCGAGTCGGCTGGGAACGTCGCGCGGCTAAATCGGCTTGATCAAAGCATGGCGTGGAAACATGCCCTCATTTTATGTGCTTGTTTTATGTGGGAGAGACACCTGACGTCTGATGTAAAGATAGGTTTTTTTCATTTCTTTAAAAAAAAAACTTCTATACTCGAGTAGGACGTGATTTAATGGATAATTTTGACTTGTGTGTGGTTGCAATAAAGTAAAGTGCTGCTTCCTAGGGCATTGATCTTCGCCAGGTAACGATTCCATTCTCAGCTTGTCTGTCGGTCAGCAATCCCATCTGACCCTCAATTGTCTCCCGTTTGTACCCGAGTGAGCAGATTCTGGGCTGGAGGGTGGGTCTATGGTGAGAGAAAGTTGGCCCCCAGTTGATCTCTCGGTACTCTTACAGAGTACAGAGTTACAGAGTCCACATCGTAACAGCAGTATGGTCTAGTAAGATACCTTGGTGGGGAGGACGAGGCTATGCTTATGCAGCCAAGTGGATAGAGACCAAAGTGCTGATATCAGCTTGATTCTCATGACATGATGAATGACACGGCATTGAAGAATAAAGGTAAGCACTGCGTGGGGAAGTCCGTCTTACCTGAAGGCTGCATAGTATAAAAGTAAAAGAGAAAACCACCTCATGGTGATTTCTTCCCCAGACACATTCATCTCAATCTTTCTACTCTAAGCACGGTGTCTGTTCCCTCAAATCATCCATTCAAAATGACCCTCCAACCAACCGCCGCCGACGTCGGCGCCATGTACGATCAATACACCAGCCTTCTCACCGACGTAATGGCCGGCTTCATCCACGTCGGTTACTGGGAAGACCCGTCCAGCGAGGAGACTATGGAAGTAGCCACGGAGCGCATGACCCGGGAAGTCGGGGCGCGCCTCTCCTCGTCAGCCGGACAACACATCCTCGACGTAGGCTGCGGGACAGGGAAATCGGCCGTGCAAATCGCCAACACCCACGGGGTCCAAATCACCGGAATCACCGTCAGCAAGAGCCAGATCGAGGAAGCGCAGGCGCTGTACGGCTCCGCCGTCCAGGCCGGTCAGGTCTCCTACCAATTCGCCAACGCCATGGACCTGCCCTTCGCGGACGCCTCATTTGACGGGGCCTACGCCATCGAGTCCCTAGTGCACATGGACGATCGACGCACGGCGCTGCAGAACATCGCGCGGGTTCTCCGTCCAGGTAGCAGGCTCGCTATCGCGGACTTGTGCTTAGATGCGCACTGCCCCAACCCGGAGGCGCTTGCGCGATTCCATGAACTGTTCCAGGTGCCGCCGATGTCGTCGGGCGAGGAACTGCAGGAGCTGCTCCGCGAGACGGGGTTCAAGGTTCTGGAGTTCACAGATATTAGGGATAATGTGCGGCCGGTGTGCAAGTTCCTGGAGAAGAAGGCTTTGTCGTTGGAGGGCGAGGTGGGTGAGAAGTTATTGGAGATTGCAACTAGTATGGCGACGCTGAAGGAATTGGGGTATGCTTTTATTACTGCGGAGCGTATATAGTGGTTTTTATTGAGATTGAATGAAGTTTGAAAAGTTATTTCAACCTTGCATGGTTTGTTAAATGTAGCTTGGTGGAGGATAGAGCATAGTGTTACCGTTGTAAAAGGCCCTTGGTAGTAGCCATAAGGTCGGATGACTGAGTAAAGGTGTATTTTATAATTTTATAGATTAGATGTTTATGCTGCTATGGGTGATTTGGTAGTCAGAAACAGCCCTCAATTCCCATTGTGAATAAGCACGAAGGAATGACAAAAGACCGGATCTTCTATCGCCATGTATCTGCAGCCTCTAATCGGAAGGGCCACAGATGGCCTTCATTCACCGGCTCTGATAGACTGGGGTGATTGTTAGATGCAACAAGGGCACTCTATCTTCCGCGCATCCAAGCTCAGTGACTATATCTGTGCATCCATACATCGTTATATGTTTGAACTGTATCCTTACGCAGATAGTCTAGATACATAGAGATAGACAAGAAAACAATCTCTACCTTGATACTATACACTGCATGTATCCTACAACAAACCTACATATAAATCCACACCACTCAAACCAGAAAATAGAAGTAGAAGCACCTAGGTCATAAAAGCACCCAGGGCCAAAGAGGACTAAATAAAAAAATATCTCCCACCAATCTATCTACCTTCCTAGCAACCAAAGAAACAAACGCACGGGATAAATAATACCTAGTCAGTGATGATATACTCCGTGGAAGAAGAAGAGGAAAAGGAACACAGCGTCTTAACCACGCTGCATCATCACCATAGTAAGCAAAATAATAATAATAATAAAAGGACAATCCTCTCCTTTTAAGCAGATCCATGAAACTCCATGCCTGAGCAGTAATAATTTGACAACCTTGATGATAGGAACACATGAGGGGGGAAAAGGGTTGAAAAAAAAAGAGGATAAGATAATATGGCGATTGACCATCATGTGAGAAAGGCAAAGAGGAGAAGAGAAGAGAAGAGAGAGAAGGGAAAGGAAAAAAAAAATCACTGTCGCCATGACTTTCCACAATTCAAACATGTACAGAACAGTGTCATCGGTTCGTCTGCACTGCGCGTCTGCGCCTCCGTGTATGTGACCTTGCGCTGTCCACACTTGCCGCACTGCAGACTGGTACTGATGCTGCGTTCGGCCTGCGCCACCATCGCCTTATCCATGTTCTCCTTCTGGATCCTGCGGTCCTTCTCGCGCTGCTCGTCCGATCGTAGTTCGTCGTGCGTCATCATCACAAAGCGCTCGGGCGTCACCTCGTTGCTGAGTACCCGCACCCGCAGTGTCGGGTTGGACTTGTTCTTCAGGTTCTGGAATAGGCTGCGCATCTTGGTGCGGTACTGCTCCTTGGTCTCGGGGCCGAAGGAAGCGTGCGCCGCCGCCTCCACGGCCGACGCCTTGGCCAGGACAGCGCGCGGCGGCTCCGTCGAGTTCAGCGCCAGGCCATCATACATCAGGCCGATGCAGCTGTCTCGGACCTTGCTTCCCGTCTGATTGACCTCGACACCGTCGGCCTTCCACGAGCGGCGGTCCGGCGGCACGGACAGCTTGGACATCTTGTCGGATGGCGTCGAGCCGGCGGACGAGGCGGTTCCGTTCGGCGCGGGGCGTGGCGATCCGCTCGACCGCTGGCTGGCGCCCGGCGACGCCCCGGCCTTCTGCTTGTTGACTTCGTTGCGCCACTTGGAGACGATCTCGCTGGATAAGCGGGCTACTTCGGGCGACTTGTGCTGTTTGAACTTGTTGACGATGATACCGACGCGGGTGGAGCGCAGCAGGTCCTCGGTCGCCTTGACGCCCTTTTGCAGTTCCTTGAGCAGCGAGACGATGCTGGAGGCGGGCTCGTTCGAGGTGGCCGCCTTCGTCAAGGCCTTGGCCTTGAGTTCGATTTCCTTTGCGTCCATCGACATGGCGATGTGGTTCGGGGAGTCGGAGATGCGAGATTATCTGGCGATGGGATGGGAGAGGCTGCGAGAGCGCCTGTAGAGTGAATCAAGACATGTCATGGTTAGCGCAAGGAACATCTAGTCATGCATAAAAGAAATTTGGAACAAAGCGCATAGATGATTGTTATAGAATGCCACGGTTGCGATGCCTTGAAAACACAAAGAGTTACATCAACAAGCAAGCCATCAGACAGATACTCGAGACAAAAAACCCGCAATCCCGGGAATAGCAGCGTGTTCTATGCGCATGGACCGTTGCGGAGGCACGTGTCTATCCCCGATACGGGCATGTCCACTCTCGAGTGTGAATTCAGAGCATTATCTGGCATTGCGCAGCTTATATCCTTGATAGATAGATGCCCCCCAGGAAGCAGCATGGCTAATGAAAGAGACGGTGGTGGAGGGATCGCAGGGAAGGAGGGGAGTGCGCACTCACTTCCTATGGAGGTTGAGAGCAACCAACGCGCGGGGGGATGAGCGGGGGTGGTATTCTAGTGATAGAAAGGACACTGAGAAGTCGGGTCTCGGGGGAACGAAGGACCGTGCAGACAGACAGACGGAGGTGCAAACGAGGACCGCGAAGAGGATGAAGGAAGAAAGGAAGACGAGAGCGACGGCGAATCTTCGACTCCGCGCCAAGACCGACTGCCCGATTGGGAAAGGCGGAGAGTGCCCTCTTTTTCAGGTCTCCAACTCTGCCGAATTCATCTCGCATTAAGTATCGTCGCTAAGTTCATGTCACTATCAATCAAAACAAACTCCCGATCAACTCTATCTCGCCTGACCTCAACAATGCCTTCCTATGCCCTCATCCAAACCAACCCTAAATTCAATACTCCCACTCCCCTAATCCCAATGGCCGCCACTCCTGCCCGGGATACGCGGTACTCGACATGACGATCTCCTCGTTGGACTCGCTTTCCCCTGTGACGGGTAGCTCGACCGGCATGCCTGTCTGATTAAGGACTCGCGCCTGGCCACGTGTGGGGTGATAACCGGCCCTTTCTCTTCCTTTCTTCCCGCACTCGGTTTCTTCGTTAGACGGACGCCCCTGAGCAGGAGCCGAGGTAGGCTTCTCGTCTCCAGACGAGAAGGACCGCGGCGGTGGATGGCGCGCGATGTCTTCTTCATAGGAAGGGAGCTTGCCGTTGCCCTGACTGTCACCCGGTCCACTCTCCAACTGACACTGACTGTCCCCACTAACGCTCCTGTTGAGAGCCTTCATCTCCAGTTCCCGCTCCGCTTTTACATGCGCCTGTCCCTGCGCCCTCAACCAGAGCAGCGTGCTATCCTCTTCCTCCCTCCCCCCGTCTTCCCCGTCGCCCTCCATGCCCGGTATACTCAGCTTCCAGGGCCGTTCTTGATCGCCGATGCGACTCGTTCGTGGATTCGACCGGAACGTTCCCAGATGGTATGCGGGGTCGTTGGGGTCGGTCCGCGGGATGACTCTTTCCTGCGGGCGCGGAGCAAAAGTCTTGGGGCTGCGAGACCGTAGGTGCAGGTCTTGCGCATAGCTGCGGTCTGTGCTGGGGCTGCGTCCGCGCGAGCGCGAGCTATGGGGGCGCGAGGGGGAGGAGATAGGGTTGTCCGGTTGCAGCTGGGGCGTGGCGGGGTGGTAGAGAGACGGTTGCAGGGAGATCTGGGAGCTGTTGTTGCTGTTGGTGAAGCTGAGGTTACTGCTGAGACGGTGCAGGTGAGGGTTGGAATGAGAGTACGAGCGTGAGTGGCTGTGTGAGTATGGTTGCGAGAGCGAATGAGACGGAGAGTGAGGGTATCCCGGAGCCAGCGGGGGACTGTGGAAAGGAGCCGGAGGAGACGCCGGCCCACGGCTTGGATCCAGACTCAGCGAGGAAGTATCCGGGGCAAAATACCCTCCTGGCGGCGGCGGTTGGCCTTGGAAACTGCGCGGGCGAGGGACGTCGAGATGGTCGTCCTTTGGCAGCAGATCGGGGGTGCGGGGAGTCGACGCCGGCAAGTGTTCCATGGACTGCGGCCGATCGGGCTTATTTCGTCCGAACAGGCGGCCCTAGAGAATTAGTTCCTCCGACCGTAGCTTCAGGTAGACAGACGATAGACGAAAGATGAAAGATGAAAGACAAAAGACGGTGGAAGAGGCTGCTCAACTCACGAGGGGGTTCCTCTCCTTGGGCATGGTGAACTGGAGGCGTGGCAGCGACGACGGACGAGAAGGACAAGGACAAGGACAAGGGCGTGAAGGAGGACGAGGCTCTCGATCAGCGACCAACCTGCAAGGGGCAAACTTGCCGAGCGGCACGGACAGGGAAGACAGGTTGGGGCGATGAAAGAAGGACGGGGCAGCTTCCTTCGAGACGTCCTTTGCGTCCAGGGACGAGACGGACGAGCGACTCGATCCCGGGCGAGGGTTCTTTGTGGTTGCAGCGGGTTTGCGGCGCAAAGTCGCGGGGTTCTTGGCGATGGCAGCCTGGGATTTCGCTGCTGCTGCTGTGGCCAGGGGTTTGCGTCGTATCGGACGACGCTGCCTGCTCAGCGCCTGCACCTCCTGCGACCTCGCCCGCCGGTGCGTTGCGTCCTCGTCCAGGGCTGCTACGTCTATGTCTGGCCACAGGTGCATCTCCGACAGCCGTAGATTGCGTCGAACCCCCCGGAATGACTGGAAGCCCTACAATAGCATCCCATTAGACAGAGTGACCGACCCGTGGTAAGGATCATCTCGCATTCCAAAAGTAGAGAAAAGGAAAGTGAATGTGGCCGTGAATGTCAAGATGAACAAGAAAATGAAAATAAAAAGTGGGAAACCAAAGAGAAATCACAGTATGTTCAATTACAGTCACAGTCGTGGTATCAATAAACATCAGAGACCAGCCCAACCAGATGGAACACAAAAACACCGAGAGGCAGACATATATATACTAGAAAGTCGAAACCACGTATTAACCACCGTAAGAGAGTTTAAGGCTCTACCTTGTCGCCTGATCCACCCTTGAATTTACTGCGCCCCTTGGCAAACAGACTCTTGGCCGTCTTACCGGCTTGTCCGCCCAGCACGCCCGCCGTGTGCAACAAGTCTTTCCCACGCTGCTCGACCTGCTGTTTGTTCATCATCGACCCGAGCGGCGCCGACGGCCGTCGCGCGTGGCCCATTCCTGATGAGGACGGGTCCTGGTGGCTACCGCTGGTCGCAAAGGTGCCCAGGGAACCCAGCTTGGGGAACTTGCCGCGAGTGCCGCCGAGTTTGGGCTCGCCCGTCGTCAACTTGAAGCTCTGCTCTATCACGTCCGAGTGTTCGGGATGGGCGTGCACGGTGACCTGGATCCAGTGGCTGAGTCCCGTGTCGATGGTGCTGAACTGCTCGCGGGTTTCGTTGAACGCTTGCACCCGCTCGTCAGACGTGGGCTTGCTCATAATCTCCCGGAATCCTAGCGGAGTCCGGCCGGACGAAGTCGACGTTCGAGGTGGTGGCAATGATACTGGAGGTTCAGTCGGAGGCTGATATTCATTCTCCATGTGCGTGGGGCCGGCCATCGTTTCGGCGTCGACCACTTCGGGCAACGTGATGCTGCTATTATCGGGTATAGCCGGGGTGATGATGGACAGCCTAGGTTTCTCTGGAGTCGGTTGGTGGTGCTGGTCTTCGCGGTCGGAATCCTCCACCTCGCGGTCCATCGGTTGCGTGTCTGACATAGCACTGACCTCAGAGGCCCCGGGAAAACCTCCGGGCATCGGCTCGGGAGAGATAGTCTGCAAGACAGCTGGAGTTACAATGTCGCTCGCAGACGAAGATGATTCCCACGAGAACTTCCGTTGCAGTTTTGGCTTCGGCCCCGGCTCCTGAGCGGTCGGCGCGGGGATAGCTGCTTGTTGCGGACTGGTTGAATACAAGTCTTGCGGGGGATTAGAGGCAGGGATAGGCGCGGGAGCTACCTTTTGCTCTTGAGGGCTTGGGTTGGGATCCTCGTTCCAATACCGTTCGTACTCGCTCGGAATGAGACTCTCTTGTCGACTTGTCTGCGGTCGAGAGTTCTCGTGCGGCTCCGGCTCGTCAGACGGCGTGTTCTCGCGGCTCAACGAGCGAATGATCTCCTTTCTGAGCCGGTCATTCTCCGTATCTTGTGGCGAGTTATCGGTGCTCATCGACGGCACGATGACCGGAATGGTAGAGGCTTCGTTGGGCACCGGAGTCGAGCTGTTGCTAAGCTTAAGCGGCGCCGGCATTCGTTCCCCGTCACGGGTCTGCTCCGGCGAGGTTGGCGAAGGGGCCCGTAGCGCTTCGGGGATGCCATGGGACATTTCGGCCAGGGCGGATGGTGGAGCTGCGTCGTTGTTGGTGATCTCGGGCTTCCTGGACGGGCTGTTGCCAGGACTGGGGATGCTCAAGTCTCGACGGTGGCCAGGCTTGAATCCCGTGGGCGGCGTTGTGCATTCAGGCTCTTCGACGATGGTGGGCGCTCTGCTATCACTCGTCATACGCTGACCGATGATAGGGCTGATCACCGAGGTGCTATCGCTATTTGACCGCCCAATGCTGTCAATTGTAGTAGTCGGTGTCTCCGGGACATCGAAAGCTTGGTGCACTACGGATCGGAATCCGAGAGAGGGATTATGATGCAGCTGGTGTTCTGGTTGAGGGTGAGGTTGGGGTTCAGTTTGATTTGTGACGTCCGTCGCGGCTTTAGGGTCAGAATCACCCATGAGGTGTGTACCAAAGCCAGAGAGACGCTTGACATCCGGCAGACCACCGACCGGTGTGTCGCTGCCCTCCGAGAGCCTGTCATTACCTGGTTGCGTTCCTGGCTCCAACGACGGGAGGACCTGCTGACCGCCATGAGTATCAATCCCAGGCGGAGAACCCTGTGGCACGGAATGGGAGTTTGTCTGCGACGGTCCCACACCGGCTGCCTCGCCCGTCTCTAGTCCAGCCCCCGGAGCCTGAGTTCGATCGGCCGTGTTTCCTCGAAGGCGGTTATAGATCTCAGCGGGGCGGACAATCGGAACAGTGCGATCGGCCGAGCGACTGCGGCTGCTGTCGCCAGCATCCTGAACACCTAGGGTCGTGACCTGATCCATGGACCGCGACCGATCCATCGAAGGGAGCGGCGGGGTTTGCGTATGGTCGCGGTCTCTAGAGAGTCCCCTTGGGATATCCGGGGTGCTCTGGTTCTTATGCATCGACTGCGGGAGTGGGGGAACCTCCTCCTCCTCCTCGTCGTCATACTCGCCATATTCATCGTCGCCCCAGTCGTTGCCGTCGTAAGAGTACTTCTTGGCTTCTACCCAACGCTTGGTCTTTGCTCGGTTGACATTGGTCTTGAAGGATAGGGGGGTGTCGCTGTCGCCACGTGGATAGGGCGACATCGGGCTGCTGTTATTTGAACTAACGAATTGATCAGTCGGGATCTTCATAGAGAGTCCTGATAGAGACCAGCATTGTCCTGTACATACAGTTTGTTGAGCTCCGGCTCATAGGGGTTGAATCGAGCCATGGTGCAACGGACTCAGTCGGAAGAGCGTGGGATCATCAACAGGAATGGTAGTGTCGGATAGTGATCGGCATATGCAAGTGCCAAGAGCAAGAGAGACGAGAGTGTCCGAAGAGAAGTCCGGAGTAGTTGGTTGATTCCTCCAGACGGGAGAAATTCCGACCGCAGACGAGCGTCGTAATGGCGTCGGCGTCAGGGAGGGAATCAACAGTGTTTCACGGAGATGACGTGGGTGGAACAAAGCCGGAGGAAGAACAGCACGGCTCAGCCACGCCAGAGGAGGCCGGGGGTCGTGACGTGTTGGGGCAACGATTGGGGAGAACACAAATTGAACACTCGGCCTGGTCTTGGGCCTGATTGCTTGTTGGGACAGGAATTAATAGAAGCAATAGAGTTCTTTCCCCTGGAAGCATTTGCGACTGCCTGGTCGGTGTGGCTGAGGCCCGATGTGGCGCGTGCCGTCACGTGGCCCGGGCGGCCTCGTTGCCTGTTTCGGCGGGCAACGAATCCCCCAGGCATTCATTGCGTCTCCGGTCTTTTCTCGAGATGCCATGCCTCCGTTGATCTCATCCTACTCTCTCCCCTCCCACTGACCTTAGCGCCACTCGTTCAACATCTTATCTCCTCCCTTTTTTGGATTCTCACTTTCTCCCGACAGCGCCAACCGGACACGTCTGCGTTAACTTTGCCTCCTTATCGATTAGATCGATTCTTCCCCAGACGGAGTGTAACCGCATGCTGAGTCCCTGGCACGCAGTCTGTAACCCTCATTGATTGGTCGCTCATATCGACCACCTACACCGAACCGACATTCTTCTTGCAGCCTCTTTGCGACCGTGCTGAACATAATGACCGGCCCGTCCATTCAAGACCGCACGGGCGAATTCCACGCCATCCTGGGCCAGGCCCAGAAACGCATGGCCTCGTCGAAGGTGGGATCGCAGCGACAGAATCTGCTGTCTGAGACCCAGCGACGACAAGCCAATGGGTACGAGGATGGAAATGCCCCGGGCGGCAAGAGGTCGCGGTCGGAGTTTGCCAGGAGAGCCGCTGAAATCGGCCGTGGTATCACGGCGACCACGTCGAAGCTGCAGAGACTGGCTGAATGTGAGTAGAGCCGTCTGGATGGATTGATTGTTGGTGGCACGATTGAACGGTTCTAATGTGCTTTGCTTCTACAGTGGCGAAGCGAAAGTCCTTATTCGACGATAAACCCGTCGAGATCTCGGAATTGACCTACGTAATCAAGCAGGATCTGGCGTCGCTGAACCAGCAGATCGCTGGATTGCAGGCGCTGACGCTCTCGCAACATCCCAAGTCCAATCGATCGAAGGCGGACCAGGAGGGAGAACATAATGATAACGTATGTGGGCTGAGTACAACAATACAGATCAAACCAATGCAGACGGCTAATACTTCCGGAAACAGGTTGTGGTGATGCTGCAGGGCAAATTGGCCGACGTTGGCGCCAACTTCAAAGAGGTGCTCGAGGTGCGCACCAAGAACATCCAGGCGTCGCGCTCTCGAACCGAAAACTTCGTATCGTCCGTGTCCTCGAAGTCGCAGTCCGCGTTGGATACGCAGCGGTCGGATTCGCCGTTGTACAACCCCTCCGGGCGACGAACGCCCCAACCGGGGGGATCGTCGGATCTGTTGACCTTGGAGCCCTCGAACCCATCGCCGCTGGGCCGTCCGTCCATGCACTCGGACCAGCAATTATTGGTGATGGAGGAGGCGCAGTCCAGCAACTCGTACATCCAAGCGCGAGGAGAAGCGATCTATGCCATTGAACGTACCATCAACGAACTCGGCGGCATCTTTGGCCAATTGGCACAGATGGTCAGCGAGCAATCGGAGATGATCCAGCGGATAGACGCCAACACGGAAGACGTGGTGGACAACGTGCAAGGAGCGCAGCGTGAACTCATGAAGTACTGGGTGCGAGTATCCGGGAACCGATGGTTGATTGCTAAGATGTTTGGAGTTTTGATGGTACGTCTTTCACCCTTCAACTTATCTCATAGGCAGTTGAAGTTAACTAACTCGGACAGATTTTCTTCCTTCTCTGGGTGTTGATCTCTGGATAGAAACGCCTTTTTTTCTTGCTCTTTTTCTCTTCTTCTTTTGCTACCCCCTAATGATGTATTAATATTGGCACGCATTCGTCACGCTGTGCTTGATGAATCATGCATACCACGCTTTATAGCATTGTCTGTCTTTTTCTTTTTCTTTCTTCATGCTTTTGGCGTGGCTAGAATTTCTCTTTTTTGCCTTTCACGTCCAGTTTCGTCGTTACGCTACCTTATTTCCGGGTATGGATTGTGAAGTAAATATGTGGTTTTCTCTTTCGTTTCCATAGATTACCTACCTACCTATTCGTTTTATCTACTATCTTCTATGCACATCACACATCCACCATCCTGTGTTTCTATAAAGGTATTCACGTATAAACAACACAATAGATTGATAGCTACGGAGACATAGGGTATATAGACATAAGTACTTAGCACATCCAGATCATACAAAACCACGCAGACATGAAATCAAACAACCGTCCCATCATCACAAAACTCACATCCCAGCACCACTACCGACCCATGCAACACCGGCACCTCCTCGCAGAAATGCGGAATCGCCTCCCTCCTACAGATCTCCCGCTGCGCCGCCTCGAACCAAATCCCCCCCAGACTCGGCAGCGGGTGCGGATGATCCCCGTTCGTGCCCCTGGACCCTGCGAGCGCCATGAACTCGCCAAGATCAGTTCTCATTTTCCACATGAACTCGCGTCTGTGGGTCCACGTGGACGAAGACGACGAGAGGGACGAGAGGGGCGGTGAAGATGAGGGGCTGGAGCGCGGAGAAGATAGGGACAGGGAGAGGGATGACGAGGAGGGTTTTCGTTTCGTGGTGCCGGTGACGGAGGAGGTTGCTGCGGAGGAGTCGGCGGCGGCGGCGACGAAGAAGTCCATGAGGCGTTCGAGCGTGGAGGTCGTGAGGAGCAGACCGAGCCAGTTCTCTGTGGAGGTGTGTGGGATTTCGGGGGCCATGAGCCGTTGCACGGAGGTGCTGAGGAGGTGCATGCAGTGGTGGGTGGAGAGGAGGATGGAGGTGTCTGTGAAGGGGGGAGCTTGAAGGATGGATTGTTGCGAGAGGGGCTGGTTGGAGTCCATGGCTGTGGCGTTGGTTTCGAGGAAGAAGATCAGGTAGGCCCTGGGTGTTTTGCGTTAGTGAGTGGTTCGTGGTGTAGGGGGTTGGAGTTTCAGCAGAGAAGGGTAGGGAGGAGTTACGTACATGGGGTAGAGGAGACGGGCTTGGAGGAGTCCGACCGCTCGGCTGTAGACCACCTCCTTCTGGGTTTTGGAGGAGGACCACAGCGGTTGCGCGAGGGCGTCTGTGTGCAGATGATGGCGAACGACATATTCGGCGAGATAGTAGGACAGCCGGATGCAGGTTGTCCAGCATCGCGTGAGGTCCGCGAGATATCCGAGTGTGTACTCGGGGAGATCGTCGCGCGTGTTGGTATCGATGCCAGTGTATTGCGGAGGCGGAGGAGGAAAAAGGTCCGAGATGAAGGAGAGATCGTCGCCGGGCGAATCGATCAATTCATCATATTCCAGATCCTCCGAGAACTGGGGTCGGCGTTTGCGGCGCCGCAGATATTCCTGAGCGATGGCCGATTCATTGCGATAGATGCGCCCATGGAGGAGGCGACAAGTCAGGATAAGAGAGTAGATGTCGTAGAGATCGCATTCAGCCAGAACCTGGACCAGAACGTTGGTCGGCAATCGCTTCCAGAGAGGATCATTGCGATGGGGAGAGGTTCTGATGGCCATTAGCAGCTGGGAGAAGACGACATGGCAAGGGTGAAACATACACGGTTGGCTTTCGCTGGCGCGATACCGAATGACGGGCTCTATGAATGATGTGGCGGAAGCGATGGACGACCGGAGGACTCATGGTTTGGCCGACTCGCAGACATGATAGCAGAGGGCCTTAAAAGGAAGAAGAAGAGAAGAAGGAGGAGGCTGGCGTTGTGGCACGTCCAGAGGTCCGGTGGCCTTAACGGCGAGTCTGAGGATTTTGGTTGGTTGCCTGAAGGCTGTGAGAGGTTGGCTGGCCTTGCTCCGACCGGAAATTCACACGTTCTGCGGGATACGAGAAACGACTCAAACGAGAATAGAACCAGATCCTGTCATGCGTCAGACCGAATCACAGCCTCTTGGGGCGCAATTGTGGGTTGGCTAATCAGACTGAAACCACCTGACCGTGGGAATCGGCCCAACGATGGAGTCGCCCAGGGAGCTTAAGGCTGAGAAGGCCGAGTCTCGGCCAGGATGCCCAGGAACGCCATACATCATAGCCTGTCAGTCGAAATTTAAAAGCGCTCAACTTGCTACTTTGCAGAGAAGAAACCGGCTATGACTCTGTGCGCAATGTTCTGTGGATGACGTCGACAGCATCTGCCATCTCCTATCCATCCTGGTCTATAAGACGCCGTGTTATTAAACGGTTGCTGGCTTTCCCTGGACGCAGTGGTTAATTGCTTGGCTCGGACGGAAACGGCCCACACCGGACGCTGGTTCAGGCACATTTTTCGATGCGTTGATCTTAGTCCCATGTTTCATTCTCCCCATGTGTCGCTATTTGTAAACTGCTGCAGGAGATCGTCCCACTGTTCCCAATTCATCGGGCTGAGTTCTAGATCTTCCATGTCGCCGCAATCAATCTCCTGACTGACATCCAGTGGCACCTTGTGAGCTGGTTCGCTCCCCTGAACCACTTCTTGCGCTGCAGTATGTGGCGAGGAAGCCGCGGTCCCTGGCTCATTAGTTTGTGTTCTCGTTTCTGTGGACAACGTCGAGACAATCCAGGGACGGGGTAACATCGGTTGGTTCTGACGAGTTCGCTCTTCGGTGTGTGCGTTCCAGGCCTTCACGAGGAGCCGTCGCATTGCGATATAGAGCGAGTTTTTCGGTCGGTTCTTCATCTGCCAGTAATGGTAACGGTAGATCTCGTCGAGGAGGTGCCAGGCCCTTCTGGTTTCCTCGTCGTTGACGCGATGCCCCAACTCGTAGAGCATGTGTATACAGGCGTCCCACGGAACATGATTTTCTACATGCCATGCATATCGCTGAATGACGGGGCTTGTCTGGGCCCAAACAGAGTTCTCCACCATCTGGAGACAAGTGGAAAACATGTAGTCTCGCTCCTTCTGGTCGATGTTCTCTCCATTGCTATACTGGCGAGGATGATGCGCCGCGAGGCTCATGTGACACCTAATGGTTTGAACCACGACCGATGTCATAAAGTGCAATGGAATGGATCTATCGCAGTGTCGTAGGAACTTCGACTCCAGCGCGTTGCTGAGTTCGTTGATCGCCTCGTCCTTTTCCGCAAGCGACAGCGATGGCGAGTTTAGAAACCCCCAGATCCCGTTCGAATACTTGTTTAACTTGGACCAACGCTCCAGCCATTCCCCAAACTCATTCCGCATTAGACAGAACATCATCTCGGTGGCGCCGTCGTGTTCACGAGGAGCCTCCGTCATGCGAGGGTCCAGGTCGCTGTCGTTCACATTGGAGGGACGGCGTACGTCAAATCTCATCAAAGATGTTTGCGACGTAATCCCAGAGTTCTGAGCGGTGGTCGCATCCAAGATAATTAGCTGGAGCCACAAACGGCGTCGCATCTCGGTGTCGAACACAGATAGACCATGTTGGGAGCCGTCCCGATGAAGACCGATCCGCTGAGCCATGCGCACTGCAACGCCGCACAGGGACCATATAGAGTCGGAATCAGAAAAGGCACGCATGGCAAGCTTTATTTACATTAGCTCAGTGTCGCGGAGATAATAATCGAAACATACCAGAAATAGCACGAAAGCTTGCAGTACCACCATACTCGAAGTCCGTAAGATGTCCGCCTTTGCCAGCGCAAGCTGGGCACTCCGTCGGTATCGCGAAAGAAGAACCGTCTTCTGCTCTCCGAACGAATCCTGAGCTTCTTTCTCGTTCAAGGAGACTACTGCAATGCAATAGATGGAGAACATCAAGGCTTCGAACTCCTTCGAGATACCTGCCAAATCACATGTTGCCTCTAGTATCTCCGGCTGAGCGGTCGGGACATGCAGGAGCTTGATTAGCGGATTCACATTCTGGAGAAAAGTCTGCCAGAGTTTGAAAATGTGCAGCGGACTGGGATGTAGCGAGGTGAGACTTTTCTTCGATGAGCCCAGCAGTATGAAGACCTCGTCAGGGGCGGCATCTTCAGAGGACACGGAGCCATTCTCCGACATTTCTTCTGCTCGCGGGAGCTGCAAATGATTAGAATGACATGTACTGATACGAGTCGAACCATAATCAAACCTCGTTCCGGACGCTCGTCCAAACATTACTATTTTCCAGTTAGCGGTCTATTTTCACCAAACGACTCGAGAGCACTCGCTTATCCATGTAGACAGATCTCCCGCCCCCTGTGATCAACACGCCCGGCTCAGCCTGCGATGTCACCGGGGTCTGGTCAAGCACAGCCGCCGGGGAATCTACGTGTCCAGGGGGACCCGAATAACTCGTACGCTGTCTAAGGGGGGTCGGGCGAATGGAATCCCGCGAGGGAGCTCGTTTGCGACGCCGTGGGGGCATAGGAGCCCGATAGACACAGTCAAATCCATGTTTGGTGCAGGTCGAGCAGGGATCGTTGCGATCGCATTTGACCTTTCTATTTGCACACATCACGCATGACGGCGTTTTAGGTGCGATGCGAGAGGCGGCTGGCTGAGACGTCTCGCGACCGGGGTCTGCCATCGTGGGTGGGTTTACTGCTGATTCTTTTGACCCAGATGCGATGCGGGGGTCATTAATTGAACAAACTGTCCCGCGAGGATGAATTGGCGAATGGCGAGCTCCCTGCGTGGCTTCTGGGGATGAAAGATGAAGAATGTGGAGATGAGGTGGTTGGCGGAGTTGGCGGAGAAACTAAAGCAGGTACAACGAGGCGGGCAGTTCTACAGCCCACCAACATTATAATATACAACCCAACCAAAGAAGAACTTTCAAATAGAGGGAAGTCTTGATTCCACTAGGGACAGGATACTAAGAAATACAGATCATTCAAGCTTCCACAGTTGCCATTTTCATCCTTCCCATATAGTCCATCTCTGCTGTATCCACAGTTCACAATCAAGTCATCCACACCGAGTCCCTCGACCGTTGAAAATCCTCTGAATACCAAACTGACTGAAGCTTCAAGTATGGGGTGCATTGTTTTGAACGTTGAACTCAGTCAGGGGGTATGAGTCGTTGATATCCTCCCAATGTTCCACGGAGCCTTCGAACATGCTGTGGGACGACATAGCGCGAGAGCGAGCTTCCTCCGCGCGAGCTGCTTTGCGTTCAATTAAACGGCGGAGGCTGCGGACAACGCCTGCAAAGTATCTCTCCGCGGCTTCGAGATCGTCCAAGTCACGGACTTCGTGGAAGTTCTGGATGTCGACAGCATACCTACGACAGAGCGCTTAGTGCTTGAAGTCTTGGGAATGTGAGTTGATCTATTACACTTACAAGACTCCAGTCGCAGAATCATACTTGTACTCATAGTCGACAGCGTAATAAGCAAGCCTGTGGCGGAAAAAGATGCTATTCAAGATGCAGACACCACTTAGCAGGATGCAGCAACCACTTCGAAGGTGGGGGGGACACATACCCGAGCATTGCATAGAGCGCATTCTCAAGGTGAGGGATATCGCCCTCGGAAAAGTAGTCGAACGCGTCTTCCAGGCTGGTAAGAGGATACTCTTCCATGACGTACAGATGAAGATAGCCGCCAGGGAACTCCCAGCAATCATTTTGCTTGATTTTAGCGGAGGTAATGACAATGGGAGTAAGATTAGTGTCTGCAAGGTCTCTGAACGTGTCAACCTCGTAGTCGAAAGCTTTGGTGGCCCGCTGGATCATGTCTGCTCTCTCGTCATCCGATTCATACTCGTCGTTCTTGCTGCACCTGAGAGTCAGCCCTATCATGGAAATAACTCAATCATTGGAAGAATATACTCACAGAATTCTCAAATTGATGAAGACATTCTTTCCGAGGAGAGTGTCCCGTGCTTTCATAAGACCTTGGCGTTCTCCATAGCCATTATCCGGCCTCTCCCAGAGGATACCGGTAAAGAGATATCTGAAGTATCCCCATTCAAAGTCGTGTCCAACCTTCTGGTGTAGGAGGCTACCAGGGGGGAAATCACGGCCGAAGGTGCCTCCCACTTCGTCACCAACTTCTGGCTCACTCATGATGCCTGAGTAAAGCCTAGAAGCTGGGAGCCAGCTTGATCCTAGAGTGGGAGTGTGCTTCTGGGCTAACGAGGATACGAAGGGCTGTAAGGGAAAGGGGGAAGGAAGAAAAAGGGGGTTGGAGAGGAGAAAGAAAGAGAGAGAGAGAGAGAGAGGAGGAAGAGGTGAGAGGGAAGTAGTCTTTCTGTCAACAATTGTGTTTCCGTCACTACGAGATTCACGGTTCGTGAATTTCAGTTGATGCTATGTGCGGGATGCGTTAATATATTCACCATTATTTGCATTCTTTACTGGTTTATGATGGCACAAAGCTATATACTTGAAAGAATGTACTGGAATTGAAGGATTATTGTGTTCGCAAGGACTAACGTGGCATAATTTGTGGGTAGTATACACTCAAGTGGGTGAGGGACGACTTCAAAATGGGGATCTCGATATAGGCAAGGCGGGGCGGGGAAAGTACGGTAAAGAGGCACTAGTAGAACTCCCTATCAGTGTAAAGGAGTCAAGTAGGTGGGTCAACCGTTAGGCGCTTCGTGAATATAGGATACAGGTGTGGCTTCTAGGACAAGGTGGAAAGGGATGCCCCGTGAATTGATTATGAAGTGACCAAAGAGGTGAAAAAACAAATGAGTTAGTTGTGTTATGTGTAATGAGAGATGATATAGTCATGTACTGTATGTGCGAAGGTCCTGTGTGTTAACAAGCGGTATACTCGCTTCTTAGGGTAAGCCCTGTCAGGTGTCGCTTGCATGGTTGTTGTTGAGTGAACCTGCAAGCATGTGTATTTGGATGATGCTTAAAGAAGGTAGACTGTTGTCTGCGGCAACCTCGCCATTAGTTCACCACCCCATCATTCTCTTGTACCAGAGGAGTACGGCAAATATAGCAAATCTGGGATAGCCAACTGGCACTCTGGGCTGTCTAGAATCTATAATAAGGCGCCACTCATGGTCAGCCCAATGATATTTCTTGTAGCTCACTCAACAATCGGAGTAGCCTGGACAAGAAGTGCAGGAAAAGCCCATGTCTTTCTGATTTCTATGGAATAAATAGACCATCTATAGCATGTCTTACCCTGGGCTTTTGTTGCTATAATACAATAAAGAATATAAAATTATAGAAAATAAATTGATGGGCCCAAATTCACAATCTCCGGAAGGGTAGATTATGCCGGATGGCATCAAAGCAGATAATATTACGGCTAGTATTGTATTAATGGAAGCAAAACGAAACCAAGGAACTGGGTTTTCCCAAGAGCTTGCCTATATGGGTAGGTCTATACTCATTAGATCGTTGATTCACTAGCTGACTCGCTTTGCAAGCAATGATTCAGAATATGCGGTAGAAGGGCAATTGCAGCCCTAGAGCTGCCTGGGGTATTAATACCAACTTTGATTATTGGACATTTATACGTCTCAATGAGTCTAACTCAGTACGAATAGAGTCATGCTTTGGTAGATTTTTATTGTGCTGACAAGAGATACAGTATGAAAGTGTCGAATATTCTGCTGCCTATGGTGACCTGCTAGAAGACTTGGTAATTATATGCCGCATAAATGGGACTATAAATGTCCTTTCCCCTGCCCCAACCCCTGCCCCAATACCGGAAATAAGTCTTAAACAAAGAGCCGGAAATGGCGGTTTATTGTTGTTTTCTGCTTTTTGCTCCTAGGGTCTAGATTGCTTATTCTTTTATTTTTAAAGCTTTGCATTAGTGAAATGGAGCAACCGTACTTCTTTCTAAGCCGCTAGGTACTAATTAGGGTCATAAACATAAGCACAGCGCAATGGCATTGATTCCCAGTGCTCAAATGACTTGACCCATTACTCACTGACAGTAGACAACCCCCCCCCCCTCTGTCACTTGCACAGTAAAGATCGATTTTCTTGCGAGACAAGCATCAACCTAGATTTCGCAGTAGTAGTAGCCTTCCAGATAGCAAATCACGACGTTTGAGAAAAAGCCAGATCGCGTATGAGCGGAATCCGCAGCGTCATACCAAGACATCCACTTGCGGAATGACAGATCAGCGTTGAAGAAAAGCCCAGACTGCCAGGTAATCCGAATGATCCACAGAGGGCAGTGCCGTGTCCCCCCAGGTCCAGTCGAAAGGGAGGGGAACATGTTCCTTCCTGTTCCACTGCTTATACGACGGACGGAACGCTCCAGATGCGAGGACGACTTTCTCCTTTTAGCGAATAAGCCGCCCATATGTGACGCACAGCAGGAAGCATCAACTAGGATCCGTGGACGGGAGCGGCGGATCTGATATCCAGTTACTATCTTAGGCGAGATGAGCAGTCAGATCGGTGTGCGTGCCCAATAGTTTGCTGCAGCGGAGGAGGAAGAGTTGTCTGTGGTTCGTTCCTTCGCAACTTCTTCAGGGATCCACGGCTTCGAATGCGCTTCAGAACAGAACATGAATCCATCTGTAGTTCTTGCCAAGCCAGCCTGTAACTGCCTACTGGCCGGATGGAAGTCTAATGGCAGAGGCACCAACCAGATCAACAATTCTGACGGTGAAGGGTCTTGCAGCCTTGCTTTAGACTGAAAGATTGGCTGAAAGGACAGCAGTGCGATAAGAATGCCACGGCTTCACCATGTTTTGGCGTGAGATGACCTGTACCATTTGCCTTGGCGCCCAATGGGAATTGCTTTTGCAGAAGGTAAGTCTAGTTCCTTATCAGCTATGATTATTCTTGTTTTTTGCCATCCTGCCGGGGTAGAGAGGCTTTTAACTTGACTCTGACATGAAGTGGAGCATGTAGGCAGACAACAGAGCCCATTATACAGCTATGGTGCTTCTTTCTACTTTGAACTTTGATGTACGCTGTCGAAGAGCCACCGTGGTCGTCAACACCTCCCTAACTGGATAGTTGAAAATCTCTTCAAGTGACACCTCGTTTTCCTGTTTCTTACTTCGGGGCTGCCAAGTCGTGCGATTTGAATTCTGGCCAGCGTGGCGCAGCGGACGAAAAAGAAATGGAAACGAAGGAGTTCCGAGGAGTGACGGCACATGGCAGGCTTGAGGCTGTGTTATCAGCATTTTTGCGATTATGAGACAAGACTCGCTAGCGAGAAACTATACACCGCCGGTCGCTGGAGATCATCCCTTGGCCATTCCTTCTAACCAGCAGAGGTTTGGCTCCTGCCTGACGCCGATCGTCTTGGCTTCCGGTCGACGTCCATGATGAGTCCAGACGCAGCAATGCTTTCGTGGGATGTGAGTCACGGATATTTTGGGATCTAGACTCTAGAGCAAGCAATGGCCCGCGTTCAAACAGAATACTAGCCCTACTATGCCTTGCATGGCAGATGATACCTAGATGACAAGCGACAGGCGATTGGGTTGAAAGTCCGCCACGATGTTTCATTTCCCGAGTTCTGGGACAAACAGAGTTGGCCAGCTTCACCCCCGGGATCCTCTCTGTCTCTTCAGGCTCCACACCAAAGATGGCAGCATCCCTCCATATCTAGATTTCGAATCCTGACCGAGCCGGAATCGTCATCACGCCAAGACAAGCTCCCAAGGGTTCCCACCGGTCAGCAACCCCCTATTTCCAAGCTCTAGCAATCCAACCCCAGAGCGCGGAAATGACGATGCCTGAGGGCCAACTTTGGCATCGTCCCCCCCACGGATCGACAGGCAAGGTAGTTCTACCGAACCATCAGCCTCCGTGTTCTGCTCGATCTGATTGGGGTCGAGAGATCTTGCTCCTACAAGACCCGAGAGCAGGAATCCCGGCGACGAAAACTGCATGCAGTCGTGACGCTCGGAATAGTGGTGCCAAGCAGTTGCCAAGATGTATCTCTGCGATGAATCCAATGTCGGGTAGATATGAGATGGGCAGGCATCGGAAAGGTCAAAAATAGGGGTACTCGCTGCCTGCCTGCCTGTATGTACTCGCCATACGCCCATAGCCATTGACTTTCTCGACATGTGCCGGTCTGTATATCAACCTCACCATGGGTTGATTTGGAATACACCTTCCCACGGCGTAAGCCAGGCACGAGTTTGCCATGGATGCCGCTGTTAAAGAGCCGTACCCATGGAGGAACGGTTGTTCTTCCATTGAGATGGTTGGGCTGATGGCGACAGGATCTCGCCTTGGCACGTCTTTCTAGCCTTTCTTGGGGTGGGGAGGATGGTTTCAACTGTAGATATAAACTTGCAGCCCTGTCCTCGAACAGAGTCTATCTTCTCTTTCACCCCCACGGATCTTACCTTTTCACTCAAGCATTCAGACCAATCCCATATCTTGGTATAAGAAGCTCAATTGGAACTACGTGTCTCAAGTCAGTTCTTACGTGCATCTCAACGCAACATGCGGCATCCTCCCACTCCCTCCGGCGAAGGCATACCGCCGGCTGCGCCTCTCGGTAACCAAATGATATATTGGGACACGCCGGCCCCAAATCCGTCCATGTCTCGTCTGGATGATGAATCCAAAGACCCCGCTGGCATGTGGTCTGTCGGAGGCAGCACGACCGTCTCTCTCTCCGGAAATCAAGGCACTTACTCCGAGGAATATACCTTACTTTCGACCTTCTCCCGACACTTCCGCAGCGAGATAGACACTACGCATACGGATGTTATTCTCGTCATCTGCGGCTTTGTAAGTGGACTGGTCGACGGGCTGTCTTTCAACGCATGGGGCAGTTTCTCCAGCATGCAGACAGGTATCCCTCCCTAGCCGATTCCTCCCTGATGAAACCATAACACACTAACCTATATTCTAGGAAACACCGTCTTCATCGCCCTCGGCGCTTCAGGCCAACCAGCCTACCCTGCCTACCTGTGGGCCAAATCCCTCATCGCCCTGACAACATTCATCATCAGCAATCTTATCTTCATCAACGTCTCGCGACTAATGACTCCTCGTCGGCGCTCGACCTTGATCCTTTCTTTCGGCGTGCAAACAGCCTGCATTCTCGCCGCCGCCATCCTCGTGCAACTCAAGATCGTCAGCCCCAAGCCCGAAGACCCCCGTTCCCCGATCGAATGGATGCAAGTGCTCCCTATAGCGCTTCTCGCCTTCCAAGCTGGCGGCCAAATCTGCGTATCCCGCATCCTCGCCTTCGACGAGATCCCCACAGTCGTGCTCACCACACTGCTGTGTGATCTGCTCGTCGATCCGAAGCTGTACTCCCGCGGGTGGCGGTCCAATCCGAAACGCAATCGTCGGGTCGGCGCCTTCTTGGCCCTGTTCCTGGGCGCCATGACGGCGGGCGGCTTGTCCAAGGCCACTGATATGGCGGCCAGCTTGTGGTTGGCGATGGGGTTGAAGCTGGCAATCACGATTGGGTGGGTGGTGTGGAGGGCGGATCGTGCGAGGAAAGGTGATATCGAGGGGTGATCAAATCTCCAGCGCTACTTATTGTGTTCTCTTACTTGTTTGGTTTTGGTTATGCTTTTTTGATGACTGCATGAAATTGAGCGTTGGGGTACATGACCATAACGGCATCTAAGAAGCGTCGCGGGAAAATCGCCTTTGGATGGGTACTGATGATGAACAAGCATGATTGATTTGATGCAGCGGAGTATTTTGGAGACTCCATACAAGGTCCATCTGTCTTGCCTTTACTATGCCGGCCGTTATGTGTCTTGAGCGTTGAGTTTCTTTGAAGTTGCCTATACCCAATCTGTGTCATTTCTTTTGTGATCGGCTACCAATTTGAAAATACAATTATAAAACGTACTATTCCGGATGACTACTCAAAAAGCTATTCCCTTTCACTGGGAGGTGAATCTTAAGCACTGTATGGCGAGTGTGGAGTGTTCAGTGTTGCCTGTAACGTATCTCATAAACGAGTCGGCACCACAAGCGAGCCGGCACTTGCGTATTCCCATAGAAAACAGCCATTTTATAGACTTGAATAGCACAACCACAACATATTATTTAGGTCTAAATAATCATTATTCTATACTATACTTCCGTATAATATATATATTTTTTATTGGTAAGCCTTTATAAAGCCTAATAATCTAGGTAATATAAATTACAGTTGTATTTTTAAATTTCTAATAAAACTAGCTATACAGGCTTCAAAAAATTACTAAAAATTATTGAAAAACTATTTTTGTATTAATAATAGATACGTATATACTATACTATTTACGCAGATTATACGATTATAATGTGGTTGTGTTATTCAAGTCTATAAAATGGCTGTTTTCTATGGGAATACGCAAGTGCCGGCTCGCTTGTGGTGCCGACTCGTTTATGAGATACGTTAGGAATCCATCTTACTAAGTTACTATAGATGCAGGTTGACACCTCAGGCATCTAGCTCCAGCGCACAGCCACGTAGCAACCAGACAAACAGGACAAACAGGCTAAAAATATCGCTTGGCTCTGCGGCGCTAACCCTATCGGGGCAAGTGTTTACTCGGTGAACGCGTAGGCATCAACCGTCGACCGGCAACTCATGTGAGCCACACTTGAATAAATATCGTCAGCTGCGGTGCCCCCGTTGCTTTCTGCAGAACCGAGAACAAACATCATGGCGCCCTACTATCAGTCGCTGGCAACCAGAGCCCTGGAAGCGGCAGACCCTCATGTCGTCAAGCGCGATCTCACCGTCAACCACACCCAGGCGGTGACTCTAGGGGTAATGGCCGCCTACGTGGTGGTGATTGCACTTCTGTGGAACCTACCATACGTTCGATGGTCGTTGTGGCCGTTCAAGGTAAGTCGAGGGCTCGGAATTCCACGAGCAATGTTTGCTCATTCGTACCAGATGCTTGTTATTGCTTTCCATGAATTCGGCCATGCCATCACTGCATGCTGCACCGGCGGCCGAGTCAAGTCCATCTCCCTTGATCCCCACGAGGGAGGAGTCACGCACATGCAAGGCGGAATCAGCGCCGTTACTCTGCCCGCGGGGTATCTAGGGTCCTCGATAATCGGTGCGCTGCTGATTTTTGCGGGATTCAATATCGTCGCCAGCAAAGTTGCCAGCATCGTTCTTGGCGTTTGCTTCTTACTCACGCTCTGGTGGGCTCGCCGGGATTGGTTGACCATCGTCACCGTGCTTCTGGCAGTCGGGTTACTCGTGGCTTGCTGGTTCATCGCGCACGGCGAGGCGCTGAGATGGGTGGTGGTATGCTTTTTTATGGACATTCCGAATGTTTGATACGCGAACTAACATAATCCTAGCTTTTCATCGGTGTCATGTCTGCGCTATACAGCGTCTGGGATATCGTAAGTTAGTCGTCTGGCATCTTCTTCGCAAACTGACAGTGTACCGCAGTGTGACGATCTTATTCTCCGAAAGGTGAACACCTCGGATGCCAGCCAGTTCGCTCAGAGATACGGCGGATCTTCTCGCTGCTGGGGTGTCATTTGGTCTCTCATCTCTCTCATGTTCATGGCTATCGGGATCATCGCTGGGATTGCTGCATTCCACCAGTCCTTCAGTGAGCAACAGGACGACTCGAAGGACTTTATCCCAACTCGCTGAAGTCAGCGAAATGGCGAATGTTTACGAGTCAAGTATACGTGGAATGAGACTGATGATTGGCAAGCATTTGATACGATGGCATTGGTGGATTTGATGACTGTTTCTATACCAGGATTCTGCGGGCAGACATGACTAATGAATAATAATTTTATAATTCCACAATTCACTTCTTTATATTGTGCTATGATGCGATACAAACAAGTATGGAAGGAAGGCTGGTCTCGTCGCGCTTTCCCAGTGCAGACGCGGTCTTGGCGGTCCCTCTTGGTTATTTTAGGCGGCCGCCAACCACGACCCACTTGATTCACTCTACAACCATCCGCATCAACATCTACATCCCCCATTCTTAACACCACCGCATTTTTATCACGATGGGTGGCGTTTACTCATCGATCCACGCCAGCTACGACGCTCTGAGCGTTGCCTGGGCCGAGCTATCCAAAAGCATGACCGAATCTGACGCGCTCCTTCGCCGCATCGCAACGCCCGCACCCCAAGTGGCCGACCCAATGGACTCGTTCTGGCAAATGAACCCGCCTTTTCCTGAACTGGTCACAATGCAATCAGAGAGTCTGCCAGAGTCTGCCGACATTGTGATCATAGGCTCTGGCTTGTCCGCCGCCAGCGTGGCCTATACGGTCCTAACGGAATCCCACTTCCTAATGTTGAAGAGGAGGGTCGTGATCCTGGAAGCCCGCGAGACGTGCAGTGGTGCGACGGGGAGAAATGGTGGCCACATAAAATGCTCGCCTTACTCGCTGTATGCCGACTTGAAGGCGATGATGCCACCGAAGAGGGCTCAAGAGGTTCTGAAATTCTACCGGCAGCATCTTCCTGTCCTGCTTGACTTGGTGCAGCAGGAAGAACTCGAGGGCACCGAGGCGAGAGAGGTCGAGACTGTTGATGTTTTCCTGGAGAAGAGCGCGTGGGAGAAAGCCTTGGAGATGGTTCATGATCTCCGCAAGGACTTGGAAGAAGCAGCGCAGGACATTGTGGTTTGGAGAGCCGATGAAGCTCGAAAGGTCAGTTTTGCATTCTGGGTGTTTATGTGCCGGATATGACACGATGCTCATGTGATTTTAGAAGTTTGGCCTGAGTGACCTTGCCTACGGTGCCATCACTTATCGTGCTGGAGCAATGTGGCCGTATCGATTCGTGAGTTCGCTTTACTCACGTCTACTTTCCAAGTACGGGGACGTTTTCTCTATTGAAACCGGCACAGAAGTTCAAGATATTTATGTGGAAAAGGACGAACTTACCCCGTTTTGGTTAAGGACGAGACGCGGTTTGATACGCGCTCGGCAACTTGTCCATGCGACCGATGCATTCGCAGCAAATCTTATCCCGGGGTTGAAAGGCAAGATCTTTCCCGTGCGAGGGCACATGTCCGCCCAAAAGCCTGAAGGCCCAACCTCAGACCTGGATGGCTCGCGATCCTGGAGCTTCATCAACAAAAAGGGGTTTGAGTACATTACACAACGGCCGCAGGTATCGGCAGGCTGTCACAGTCTGGGAGGGGAACTCATGGTCGGAGGCGGGCTCTTCCAGTCTCAAGAAAAGGGAGCCGACGAGATCGGCGTCTGGCAGGATAACAGTGCTAATGCCGTGATCAGCGCATACTTGAGGGGAATCTGGTCTGTGGTCTTGCGAGATGAAAACACACGGATGCTTCAACTGTGGACTGGATGCATGGGCTTCACCATAGACCTTCTCCCTTTCGTCGGACGTATCCACCCTAAGTTCACCGAAAGAGACCCACCACGACCTTCTCGCAGAGGGAAAGGAGTATCCTCGGAGAATTATAGGAGCGAACCTCCCAGTGAATGGATCTCGGCAGGCTTCGGTGGCGATGGAATGGTGTCAGCATGGCTCTCGGGCACGGCAGTGGGACTAATGATTTTGGGAAGAGAAGAGGTTGGACACGATCCCAAGCCTGGAAGACCAGCGGGTAAGGTCACAGAATGGTTTCCCAAGGAACTGCTTCTCTCTACGGGAAGGATTCGGAGAGCGAGCATCTACAAACTGGCCCAACAGCTGTAGACAGACATTCGATAGGCGCTGATTATCCAGGATTATGATTAGCAAGCCAGTATAATGAGAGATGCTCACCCCATGATTTGAGTCAACTGTATGGAGTACTTCGTACAGTGCCATGGGCCAATCTTCGGGTTTGGTCTAGCGCACTGCACCTGGGCGAGACCGTCCAAGACGAACGAGACTAAAGATCGGAGACGCCAATCTCTGGCCTCTCCACAAGCCATAACCCTAAATCCTGGCAAGAGCGACGAAACATGGATCGGTCTAGTCAGGATTGAGGCGGACGGGAAAACCACGGACGGGCTCCCGTGCCCAGAACAGTTAGCCCATTCTTCCATGAAGCCGAATTCTACCCTCTACACATCCCACTCCACGTAAACACACCAGTTACTCGATGAGTTGACATGCGGAGAGCACTACGGGCCTCTTTCCGTGACAGAAAAAGCTAGCCAGAAAGCAAAATCTGGGGTCGACATTGACACGTGCTTGCGTTGGTAACACTCTCATACTGTCATACATATACAGGTCTGCACCCCATGGGGAATGTATGGCCTTTCCATTTTCCCCAAACTACGCACCGTTATGGCTGCTATCATAGCTCAAGATGAGAAACCCTCGGTCGAGAACCGAGAGACTGTTGATGACTCCGCTGTCAACCCGAACGCCGAGCGAGTCCAGGTTCTATCAATCGGGCTCAACGATGCATTATCCAAAGATCTTACCTCGCCCTGGTCATGGGCCATGCTCCGCTTATGTGGAGTCATTGCTATCACAACCCTGAGTGGGTAATCCCCTAGGTACCCGGTGGGCGCTGATCAATGATCATTAACATGAACAGATTGCTGTATGAACGGTTACGATGGCACCCTTATGTCATCCATCAACGCCATGGACACCTTTCATGGCCATTTTGGAACCCGGATGCAGGGAAGTGGCACGGGTCTTCTGTTTTCCATCTATGCTATTGGTAATCTTGTGGGTGCTGTGTTTGCCGCCCCGGCTTCAGATACCTTCGGTCGACGGTTCGGCATGTCTATTGGCTCTCTTGTGATCATTGTCGGGACAATCATTGAAGCAGCAGCCTCGAGGGAAGCTCAATTTATTGGCGGCCGGTTCCTCATCGGAATGGGTATCAGTCTAGCGAACACAGCAGCTCCAGTTTATCTAGTGGAGGTGGTACTACCGCAATGGAGAGGAATATTTGGCGGTCTATACAATGTGGTTGGTTACTACACAGGGGCGTTAGGTGGGTACATAACCTCTGACGTGTTGTGTGTCCTCTGCTGACTGTATAGCTTGCACATGGATCTCATATGGGACCGGTTTCCTGAGCACAAACTGGTCCTGGAGGATCCCTGTCATCATCCAGGCCGTACCATCTCTCATCGTCTTGGTAGTCGCCTGGACGCTCCCTGAAAGCCCTCGATGGCTCTTCGCCAACAACAAGTTCGAGAAAGGCCGCGCAATGCTCGTTAAATACCATGGAAATGGAAACCCCGACTCCGCTCTGGTCAACTACGAATGCAACGAGATCGAACAAGACATTCGCTTTGAGATCGAAACAGGCGGCCGGCGCTGGTGGGACTACAAGATCCTCTTTGCGTCGCGGGACATGCTCTATCGTCTCTGGCTGCTATTCCTTGTCTGTATCTTCTCGCAATTCATCGGCGGCTCGGTCATTACGTGTGTAGCCTCCCTTCTTCCTTCTCTCCCATCCCATCCTAACAAAAGAGCATCTAGATATTTCATGCCCGTAATGCTCGAAAACGCCGGCATCACTGGCTCGCACCAACAACTCCTCCTCAACGCCCTCAACACCGTCTTCTCGTTTATCAGCGGCATCATCGGCAGCTTCTTCGTCGACCGGTGGGGCCGCCGCAGCCTCTTCCTCTACGGCACCTTCCTCACAGGCCTCATCTACATCCCCATCAACGTGATCGCATCCTTCGAGCCCGCCCATATCACCACCAGCATGGGCTACGGATTCATTGCCTGCATATTCCTCTACGGCATCATCTTCTCCTTCTGCTGGACTCCGCTGCAGTCTCTCTATCCGGCTGAGATTTTACCCAACCGCGTGCGCGCCAAGGGCATGGCTCTTCAGAATGTCGCGGCCGGCGGGTCGAATTTCATTAATATGTATGCGACGCCGACGGGGATGGATAATATTGGGTGGAAGATGTATACGATCTTTTGTAAGTGGCCGTTCTTCGCCTATTCTGTTCTATTATGGATATTAGATCGGTACAGAAGACTGATTTGGTTGCTTTGGTATCTAGTGGTTCTGCATTTCGTCGAGTATGCCTTGATGTTCCTTTGTCTTCCGGAGACGAAGGGCCGCACTATTGAAGAGCTTGAGGACGTATTTAAGCAGCCGAATCCTGTCAAGGCTTCTTTGAAGAGAAGGGAGGTCGTGGTGCGGGAGGGAGAAGGCGTTAAGATGGTGGATGAATGATTCGGTGTGTCTATGTCTATAGTCAAGTATGAGTATGATCTATGGTGTGATAGGTACATATGTAGGTATTGAACAAATGAAGGATTCTATAGGAGGTATATTGTCCGTATTATGCAAGGAATATGAAGGAATATGAAGTAATAAATAACCAGAGATACTTGTTGATCTGAAGATCTTACTAATACCGCATGACTGACTTTGCACTTTAAATACGACTATTGATATAAGACACGTGAGCCACAAACTTATATGAAGATAATACCCTGTTCAAGTTGATATAGTATATCGGTGTCAATAGTACATATGAGATTAACTAGCATTATAAAGCCAAAAGTAAAAGCCAAATATCAGGTTCGCTCGCATGGCTTAGTTGGTAAAGCGCATGACTAGTAATCATGAGATCCTCGGTTCGAATCCGAGTGTGAGCATTCTTTTTTGGTTTTTTTTTGTGCTATACTTTTTTATGTCTGCCGTTGCGTCTTTAGCAATATCTAGGAGACTAGGACTAGGACCATCAATAGTACTAGGGTGGTAGGTAGCTAATTTACTTCGACTGTGTTGTGTAATTGTGTTAAAGGTAGAAGCTTGTACCATAGGCCGCTGCTTCTTGGTTTACCCAAATCAATTCCCACAACAGCCGAGAAACAGGGTAAGGTAAATAAATAAGGAGTGGGACGTATCTAATATTAATCCATTTATTACTCTTGCTCTGTAGGTAGTGCAATGATCTACTTGAGAAAGGGACAGGTAATGGAAAGTTATGTCTTTTTCCTAGAGGGCTTTCTTCAGACAACCCAATAGTTTCAGGAGTGGCTGTCAGCTTTTTTTCTGCGAAAGGGCAAGTAGGTTCTTGGAACGCGGAAGAAACTTTCTTCGTCGAAGATTGCATTCATTATTCGAGGTCTATTGGGCAGCAAAATCATCAACACCATAACTCGCCCTCGGTACTCCTTCCATCTCTCCCAACTCCACATAATGATGCTCACAATGCTGATGCCCATACCTCGCGGGTCCATGGCCCATATATCCGCCCCCCAGGCATCATCATGTCCATCTGGCCCTGGAACTGCCCTTGATCGAAGTCATGCGCTCCTGCGCCTGTGCCTTCTTCAGATTTCTATTCTGCCTCTGCAACCAGAATGCCCATGCCAACGACGCAGCGCAATCACACCCAGCGAAACACCGATTCCTGCGCCAATCGCGACCTCCCTCTCGATAGCACGAACGGTTGGCAGGCAATATTATAACAGTATTTGTTGTCTAATCTGATGGAGTCCGGCGGACAGCAAAATGTCTTGTCGTCTGAGGTGCAACGTCATCGGTTACCTTTCCACTGGGAAACCGACATAGGTGATCATCTGCGATGCTTGGCGATATGAGTAGCTCCTGAAGGGTGAGCAGCAGAATATGGACCACTGCATCTTTTTGCTCAGGAATGAGGATCAAAAATTCGGAGGGAGAAGGTCATATTTATATTAGATATCACATGACCTACACTGCCTCCTTGATGACTTGCTTCATCATTATGGAAGGACTGGGCTTGAGTCAACCCGAAATACTTGTGATTTCTTGTCTTCTAAAATACATGGGAAAATGCAGCCCTTTTATGCAAAGAAGGAACTGCAAACAATGCAAACTAACTAACGGAAGGTTCCTTTCTTCTCTCTGAGTCATTGCGAGATTGCGTACTTCCATACTAAAGAATAGGGGCCTGAAGGTCATATTTATACCTGATATCAGGTGATCCATTGACCTGTCTGCATTCCTGCACTGCCTCCTCTATGACTTCATTGCAGGGTCAACTGACATCTTATATCGGTTGTTTGCCCTAAACCAACGGATCTCGGGGATCAAGATACTGATCCTCCGGATCATGGAGATCTGGAGTACCGAATGATCCAGTAGTTGTTGTCGAATTACATCGATATATATACACAGGGACCCGCGGGTAAATCAGCGAGTGTATATATACATTTTCCCGGAGAGATCCGGGGCTTTGGAGACAACCGCCTGCCATTTGTCTCTCTATTGCTTCACGCCACGCTCCCCAGAGGCTATGCCTTCCTCGCAGCATGTAGGAATCCTGTTCTTTGTTCTCTTGAGGGGGGGATTTGCCTGAGCAGATTGGGTGAATGGCCCTTTCCGGCATTTTGTGTCGTAATAGCGAGTAACATCCGCTTCTTGATACTTCAGACTGTGATAGGGAATGACCTCACACACCTGGCACACGACTGAGCGACCGCAGGAGATTCCAACATTGAGTCCACACCGCTGCGGTGTCGGTATTGGCATTTTGGCTCTGTGATGTCCATTTTCCTCCGCTTTACAGCGCGGAGCAGGCCGGGAAAGGCCGAACAGATACGGATAGCTTGCGTCATACTACCTATCTTCTGTTTTAGGACGCTCTGGTTCACATTTGGCATCTCCTCAGTAATGGCTTGAAGACGGGTATCACGGAGCTCGCGAATAATATCGCAGTCGGTCGGCTCTCGTCTCTCGAAGAGACCGTAAGTAGTGAACGCTGTCATAACGGGAAACGTCCATTCGACAGTCTCCGCGGCCTGCTGCAACGTATGACGTTCGATAGTACGGCTGTGTGATCTAGGCTGCATCTTTCAGAGAAAATATACCACTGTGATCGGAGCCTTGGAGCAAATGACAAGGGAGATCATAATAAATAAGGGCATAAGTTATACCCGATTCCCCTGCGTAACTTTGAGGAGGAGTTATATATATTCTGTTGTTTGTGTGGAAGTGATTCCACGGTCTCTTATCAGAGTCCCTGGTATAACTTCCGCATTATTGTCTGTGGCTGTCAGTGGTTTGCCTTGTCCTGTCTCTGCTTGGTGGACAGTCGGTTGTCGGCTTCGACACGTAAGGTCCGTTAATGATAAGCAGGATATAAGAAATTATATAAGATTTGGCGAAAGGGGCAGAAAAAGGATATATAGGACAGGCAAGACCATGCCGTATTCTTAACACGTATACATCTCGTGATATACGTCGAATACCATTTGCCGATGCTGGCCATTTGAGATTTCGCCAACCGGTTTTTCAATAGTATAGAGAATGTCGTCAACCACATCGTTGCGGTTTGCGATGGAAGTACAGACAGGCATCATGTATGTGGTATTCCAATGCATCGTCAACGAGAAACTGGGGTATAGCTGTGTCCGACATCTTCTCGAACGGCAAAAGTAGATAGATAGTGCATTTCCGAGCCGTCGAACTATCTTTTTGGTCCACCTATACCTAAACGACTCCACTTAGAGATACCACCTGGATTTATACGCTGCCCTCTCGCGCACAGCGGTAACTCCAAGGGCGTCACATTGACATGGGTGAATGGTGTAAGTCTGAGGCCATCCGGTTAGAATGATCTATTATATACCCGAGTTCAAGAAGTTTGATCTTCGAATCGATGATCCACTCCCGTATAGATCTGATGCAGGTAAACAAACGATTCCATTGCCGCACACTGCCGACTGCACGTGAGGCCAGATGCCACATGGTTGGTGTTTCGATATCAGGCATGGTTTCTCAGAGTAGCTAAGAGCAAGTCGCTGAGCAACATTGCTTCTGCAGGACCTAGAAACCGATGTGTATTCCCTGTTATCTGCTCTCATCATCCTTCTTCATCCTCATATAATCCGTTCTCCCATTTCGAGCCTTCAGCTCCGACTGTCGAGGTATTGTGAACTAGCGGGCCCTCTAATATGTCAGTGGACGCTTGGCCTACCGTTCTGTTAGAATTGCTGCTGGGAACGCATACAGGATCGTTGTGTAACAGGCCGTCTGTCCCGATGGGATAGAGGAAGCGGGAGGAGGCCCCGATCGGCCGTAATTAACGGTGTAGATATATATATCAAAGCCACGTTAATTAAAGCTGTCTTCCCACGAGACCTCCCTGGGGAGGTTCCAACGTCATATGGTCTGCTTGTATTGCCCCATACCAGGACAGAATGGTTCTTCTGTTTGTTGTGGCTGATCTGATTCAAATATGAGATGAGGGGGACCAGATTGTAGTTCGGACATCCCTTATATCGCAGGGCACCGGTGTCCATGAAGTTTGGAATTCACGGCCGTCGTCAGCAGTGACCTGCTGGGGTCCAATTTTGGCTCCTGCCATGATACCAAGGCCGGCTTCCTGGATGGATAAGATTGATATATCTCGAATGCACGATTAATGTAGGCGTTTATCCATTGAAAATTGAAGAGCCTCCGTCTGTGGGTTGAAGCAGCACTTCTTCAGGTCTTTTGTGATAGACTTCCATAGATGGTATGGGTAGGGGGTAGCGGTCATTCCCATTGGCGACAAGAAACCATGTTGGGATTCAATCCACATCCACAGCTCTAGGTGGTAAATGTGGACAGTGCTGAATGAGCTTATAGCATTCAATATTGGGGCCGGGTTCTGTGGATGCAATAACAACGAAACACACACCAGCAAATCGTGAGTCTTATGGCTCTCATGAGTGTGGCTGGCCGCGGCATGTAGTTGGGGCTGCCATACTTTTGCTGCTAACACGGGCCTGGGCGAAGCGCGACAATGATGGTCTGAACTGCTCGACTGGATCGTACGTTGTAACCCGACTTAATCCCTGGGGTTGTCTCTTGACTCTGCGTGGCCTTTGTCGATGGGGCCTATAATAGCGTTGATTTCAATCGGAGGGTTGTCTCTTTGACCGCCAGCCCCTGCTTAGGTGTTATGACTTTATAATAACCCTTGAGGATGACCGTGGTGGACAGGGAGCTGGCTAAAAATGTTATATATATAGGAGGCTTGTGTTCGGGGTGAACGGCACAGCCAGCTGCTGCGACCAGGAATGAACAAGGGACCAAGGTACCAGTTCGTCAACCTTGAAGAGCATGATGCGCCGGAGTTAGTGTCTGAGATAAGTAATCCGCAGTCGGCTGTCTGTCTCTTCGGTGCCATAGGCGAGGTTTTCTATATAGCTGGACGAGAAATGAACAGCGGGTATATAGGAGTACCGGAGCATCTATCCAGAGTGTCAGTCCATCATCACAGAAGTCACCAAGCGAAAGGCTCACCTTGATAGGATTGCGAAACCCATGAAGGATGATGAAGTAATATATAACAAATTTGAAACTTGAATAATGTGAGAGATGGGTGAAGGAAGAACTATTGCGGAGGCGGAAGGGGCTTATATAGCAGCCTAGGAGGAGCTCAATTACAGGATTCTTCAGCGTTAAAGGGAATGAATTCCAGCATTTCCCATTTTGCTGAGTCACAGTAATTGCTATCTGCAGTGAAGTATACCTATAAATATAATGCAGTCTAGAGGCTTAATTGGGCTAAATTTGGCCCCCATATCGTTCGACCATGGTTTACCCATCAGTTTTCGTTACAGGATTATAGGATGATTGCATGAAGGTGAATCAAGGCCATGAACTCTCCGAGTTTCACGTGACAAATTCAGTCACTATCCTGCTACAGTGACAACATCATTATTGGGTTCATGCGGTAAAGAGATCAGGAAAAAGGGCTAGATCCGGGTTACAAACGACACCAAGCCTGTGGTGAAAAAACGAGATCCAACGAAAGGAAATGAGCGGAGAAAGAGATCTACATGAAAGTAATCCAGTCCAATATCAAACAGCCTGCGGATAGGACGTCGCATTAGAGACGAGTTTCACATTCAGACTGGCACCGTGTTTTCTTGCTCTAGCTCGCGGACTGCAGCATCCAGCAAAAACCGCGCATAGCCACGATGCAGCCTTCCCGTCCATTTTGGTAGTTGCTTCTGATTTTCAAAGCTTCCTTCCGATGGGAACGTCTCGTAATCATGAGCCGAAGCAAAGCGGACTTCCACGAAAGGGCCGAGCGCCTTGTCCTCTCCTTCTCCCTCGAACGGTTCCGAAACGCTCATCTCATGCCGACCCCCCGACATCAACCGCCACGGGTAACCCCATCGGGAAATTGTCTCAAAGAATTGGCGGGGCTCGTCGGGAATTTTCCAAGAAGCCAGCAAGCCATACGGCTCGCGATCTGAAGGTGGCCGTTCGACCACCAAGACGCCGTTGACGAGTTCGCGCGGAGTTCCGGTCTTGGGATCCGGGGAGAACTCGCCCGGCGTATCGCCCATGTCACCGGGGTCAAAGCGCCGTTTGCTAAGAAGGCCGGCGATGGCCGACTCGGCGCGGAATACTCGCGTGCCTAGCAGTGCCTGCGCCCATGCCGTGGAGAGCTCTGCGCTTGTTTGGGGATTGTCGCGGAGTCCAAGACGCTTTGAGCGATTCTGTAAGGCACGAAGGGGCACGCGGGCTGAGTAGATATCAACGTAGGCACAGTGCTGGGTTGATGGATTGGCGGGACTGCCCAGAGCGATGCTGCCTGAACTTGGTGGTTGGGCTGGGTACTTCGTCTCGAGAACGGTCAGATAGCGGTGCGTGCCATAGGTCACTGCCACCGGAGGCAAGGCCAATACAAGCAGCAAACGGGATCGGGACCGAGCAGCCATGATGGTTGGAATGGCAATACGTTGCAAGAATCAGGATGTGGTTAAGGAGTAGCTCGATCTTAGTTCTCGGGATGACTTGGTCCGATGGGGGCCAAATACGCAATCAGGATCGCATGACCGACGAAGACCAGCCACTGCATTGGTTTGTGTGGGAGAACTCGATTGCGCGCTTGAGTTCACTCATGAAAGAACTGGAATTTAGTCTGGAGGTCACTGTCGCTATCTGATTGATGGAAGCTGAAGGAACAAAGGAAAGGAATTCCTGGCCCGAGTAGTCTCAGCGGTAACGGCATTACAGGGCTATATTACTATTTCTGCGACATTTTGGCCCACGCAGGCATACTAAGTGGGATTGATTCTATATACAGTGTTACTTATATACATTTCAGGGCAGGGAAGAGATATACTTAGCTTGGACTAAAATTTGGGTTTTACAGGGTTAGAAAAACAGTATTAAAGAAATCCAATTGCATAGCTATAATAGGTACTACTAGGTAGCTGGCCGTAGTAGAAAAGGGAAGACGGAGTGAATAAATCAGTAAGATTGACATGAATTTTTACATAGTGAATGTACGCAACTTTCTATATAACCACTGTCTACAGCCACTGTCCCATAAACTGTCTCTTGTTCTATCTTGTCCACATCCATCCCACTCACGACCCTCTAAACCTGTCTCCCCTTGGACAATCTTGTCACGCTCGCCATATCCTGCCCAGCTGCTGTTTCTAAACCTGCTCACACTCATCAAACACCATGTCCATTTCCTCGTCCGAGCTTTCCATCCCCGATCATCTATATTGACTTCCAGAACTTCAAGATTCAAGTTCTGTCCAAGTCTGAGCGTTTAGACTGAGAAAGCAAAGTCCAATTTTTCCGTCTTCAACTGGTGAACAAATCGGAATTCAAGAAAATTGAGATACACCGAGGAGAGATTGGTTGTGCTGTCCGACTGCCATACTTTCCTCATATTAAAACACTTATTATGTCAATCCCTTCTCGACCCCATGAAAAAGCGCACGGCAACATGGGCATGATTTTAGAGGTCGAAACACATATTATGGGAATCGGACTGCGTGAATGTTCCTCAGTCGAAGCAACAAAGTACAGAAGTCCAACTGGATCCTCGGAGGAATACGACGGTTTATAAATTAACAATCTACTGCGTCCAAACCAACTCCTCTACTTGATAATTAAGACCGGGGGTTCCCAGTCGCTCGAACAGCTTCGCTGTCGGTGTAATATTGCCTAGTAGGTCGCGAACTCTGGTGAACTTAATAATGATTTTTTACCCACCACAGGGACCTCGAAGGCCAGTGACATCACATACCTTGGTGTCTACCACTATCCATCAACTTGCAGAATACTCTATTGCCTCCCCGGCGGTACAGGATGAGATGCTCTTCCCCACCGGTAGGGCACAGCATTGTGGAATCATATGCATCGCTTAACCTTAGAGCAGCATCTATAAATAACATGTGAGAGGGGCTCAGCTGGTAAACAAACGCCTTATGGTTCATCAGATTAGAGAATTCAGTAGGCGTAGCAATTTTTTTTTTCGATTCTGTATTTCTATATGCTAATATAGTCGCATTGTACGGGTGCAACCACCATAGGCAGCCATGATCGGGGCCGATGCAAGCCAATCGACCGTGCTCGACTAACGCCGTACCCACTCCGTCTACTGGGACGTGGTGGGGACGGAAGGCAGATTTCAACACTCGCCAATATCACGAGCTAGAATTGCAGGAAGAAATTTTAGGCACGAGAATCAGATGACAATGATATTTAAGATGTCTGCCCCAAGCCATATGTATCTATCTATGCCCTTCCGTTGATACAGAGCAACAACCATAAGACTACGGTCCACGTCTATACATACAAGATGATCAATATGAGCATCCTGCCAGCTTGCATACATGGCGTTCAATCAGTTCTCGCTATAATCATCCTAGGCCTCTCAGTAGCCAGACTATCACATGAATCATCCAGCGGGTTTGCGTTGGCTGTATTTACCGTGAGTTTGTCAACATGCCTACCTAGCCTTCAGAACACCTGCGCGAAAGTTCCAGACTCACCTAAATGAAACAGGCCATCGCGACGATCCTCGCAGCTATATACATCCTCACTACATCTTTTATCGCAAAGACCTTCTTCAAACTATGGCTCGTTGTGGCGTCGAACGCCTTTACGCTGACTTTCTGGGTCATCACCGTCGGAGTCTTGGGCGCGCACCACTCATACGGATGTGGTGGCGAATATCAGCATCATCATTGTTATAGAAAGCGGTATGATAGGGGGACGGATGGTCTTTGGGCTGCGACGCTCGCCTTGAGTGTGATTGATGGGTATGTATTCTCTTTGTATTCTCTTTGTACTCTCCGCTGAATGATCTGCTCATACGGGATCGTTTAGGATACTTTCTGCCATTGCACTTGGTATTTCTTGCTGTTGTCGGAAGAATGGAAAGAGTCGGGATATGGCATGAATTATGTGTATTATTGAATGGTCCATTTAGTATACTGTATGGCGTGAATTATATATCTCATGTTCAAATCATAGTAGTGATGTAGACCTAGCCCATTGGATTTTAATAACTGTCAACCTAATAACAGTCAAAGCTCTAGAACGAACAGATAAGACCAATCTAATGTCTGTCACCCAGAATGTCGACCGAGATAGTATTCTATACTACGGAGTACTTAACCACTCTACTACTCATCGCCAGAGATCGCGGCGCGGGCCCGATCCGCCCAAACATTCCGCCCTCCAATTTTTTCCTCTTCGCAAACCAACAAAACTCCTTCAACCCACCTACACTACAAGAACCAACCGCTCCGTCCTTAACTCCCCTATTCAAACATCTCTAACCACCCCCTTCCATCAAACTACCTACCTACACCCAAGAGCAGAAAAAGAAGAGAGAGAAAGAGAAAAAAAAAAAACCAACTACCCCGCGACCACCAACGACAATGACCTCACCGACCAGCGCCCCGATCGACAACTCCCTCGACGACATCTTCGGCTCTTCACCACCGCACGATGCTCCATCTCGAACAACAACAACAACAACTGACTCCAAGCAGTCTCCGTCTTACGACCCCCCTCTCTCCTCCGTCGAACCCTCCGAACTGCCCTTCCTGCGCCGCCAACACGTCACCGCGGGCTATCGCGACGGCATTTCCACGTCCAAGGGCGAACACGTCCAGGACGGCTTCGATGCCGGGTTCCCCGTTGGTGCGCAGCTGGGGATGCGGGCCGGGACGGTCCTGGGGATCCTGGAAGGCGTGATGAGGGGGTATGAGAGTCGGGGAGGGTCGGGGGTGGTGAAGAAGCAGCCGGGGAGGAGTGGAGGGGCGGGGGGGCTCAAGAGAGGAGGAGGAGAGGGGGAGGAGGAGGGGAAGGGGAAGAAGACACTCGATGAGGAGACGAGACGGGCGAGACGGGAAGAGGTGCTGAAAATGTACCAGAGTGCCGCGAAGGCGCTGAATGTGCAGGGCGTGTTCGGGACGCTGGAAGAAGGTGGCGAGAACGCGGAGGAGAAACCGAGTCCGGAAATGCAGCTGGCGGAGAAGGGCAATGGGGTTGTTTCGAAGTGGGAGGAGAGAGTTCTGGTTGCGCATTGGGAGGAGAATATGGAGGTTTTGCAGATGAAGGAGGACGCGGAGGGCGAGGCCGAGGCCAAGGTCCAGGGAGTGGTGGCGGGTGAGCAGAGCTGATGGATCGAGTCTGGTCTTTTCCATTTTGCTCTACTACTTACTGCTCAGGGGCCGGCCCTCTTCGGGGTCCAGTTTCCCTCCCCCCCCCCTCTTTACCTGGTCTCACTCACCACACGCTGCTTATGATCGAGCATCGTTTGCAAAGCCCGGGGGACACAATCTGGGCGTGTGCCAATGATACCAACGCCCGAAGGGAGTTTCCGCTGCACCACCGCAACATCCCCTGCGGAAATCCACCTGCAGGACGACTGGCTGGCGCAGGTCGGGCAGTCTCAGTCTCATCAGAAATTAAGACCTGCGCATCGATGCAGGTCTCGCTGTTTTGCGCCGGGAGACCCGCGGTTCACTATGCTCGTGCCTTGCAGATCCGGTCTCGATCGACCGGTGGCTAAAAGGGACCTGCAAGGAATAGGTGGATCGGTGCGGAAATTTTCACGCTGGATCCAAGGTCTACCTACGGATATGGGTATTCTTATTGCAATTAGAACTGCTGCTGAGATTGCTACAACTGGTTGCGTGTGGATGGCGGAGTCTAGATTGTTCATATAGACGCTTACTGTAGCCCATCAATCCGAAATGGAGATCATGAAGACAGTAAAGGATAATTTAGAAATCACGCATGTACGCACTTTTCGTCGCCACAAACTATTGTCTCACCGACGACAAAAGTACCGTACCAAATAGAAGAAACGTCCTTGACATCATGCTTTGAAGGGATCCAGGCATGAACCTAGCTGAGACAAAGGATTAATTTGCCTTCTTTTTCGAAATTTCAACACCCATTAACAGAAACACAGAATTTCCTAGCTTGGTTGTACGGGACAACGGTTCAATTTAGGAAGATCCTGAACTAGGGATCCAATGCTCGCGTCTGAATTGCGATCCTGAAGGGGCACCGATACTGGGGAGAAGAGACACTGTGTTCTGATTCACTCGGGGAATAAATGCGAGGTGTTAGAGAAGGAGAAATACCTTACAATAGTTGTAGGCGCCGAGAAGCTCATTCAATTAAGTTACGGGGTTATAATGGAAGGTTTACTCTAGATTGATAGTTGTAGCATTGACTTTGGTTTTCAAGACATCCAGGGGTTCAGTATAATCAACTGACTCCGTGACTTGCGTCGTATCTGTAACGTAGACAGAAAAGGTCAAGAGAGTGGGAGGATCAGCGAGCATGAAGGAATGACAGCCGTTGACACGTATATGAGAGGAAAGAAAAAGCAGAGGATAGAGAGACAAGTCACCAAAGAATGTAGGGGGTTGGTACAATCAAGCCGTGGTAGGCAGACACTCCATAAGGATGGGTCAAATCAGGCCAAATTAGGCACAGTTCAAGGAGAGAACAGAGCAAAAAGCTCAAGCAGGAAGATGGAAACAACGAACTCCAGAAAGTGCCCTGGTATCAGACATCAATCAGTTCATTTCGTAGCAGCATTGCTGGCATTGCGTCATTGACGAAGTGGGAATTGACATTAGTTCTCAGCGGAATGCCGAGCTCATAAATCATGGAAAGCGTCCCGAGGAGAACATGGAAAGGAAATTCAGGTCATGGCATTGTGGTTTTTCATTACCCATGGTGGGATCGTTGGTCACAGTTAAGGCATTATTGTGTTGTGGGAAGACATAGGAAATCATTAGCATCATGTGGGATGAGCGATAGTAGCTTTTGTTGTTGTCAAACGTGCGCAGAACTCAATGAGAAAGAAAGTGAGCGGTAAAACTTCGACGTGGAACGACTTTTAGACGAAATGCAGGAAAGAGACTGAAAGAGCAGTTTAGTTGAAGGACTTGCCAGGTCGAGGGGGCGACATTTCCCCGTGGCAACCAAGGACTCGCAGGGACTCCCACACTCGTTTATAGAGCGGGGGGCGGGCCAATGTCAAACTATGCTGGAGGGCTTTGTCTGATCGGTCTTCGCGGCAAACAGTGCAGACCTTTTCGCTCTCTTTGCAGAGGGAACTTTCTGGAGAATCCGGTCTCTGTCGACGTCGGGATTTGGCCTGGATTGCGGCAGCGGTTGATCGATCAATATCATAGTTCCGGGGCTGGTTATTGTTGTTGCCGCGACTATTAGCGCGAGATCGAGGAGTTCTCGGCCGCACAAGGGACGTGGTAGAAGGGGCAACGAGGCGCAGAGTATGCTGGGCGGTTGGACGAAAGATGTCCTTGGTCGAACATGCTTGGACCATCGTCCTCATAGGAGAGAGTGTATTGTCTGCAGGTGGGGTCTCTGGCATGGAGGGGAACTTCTCCAAAGGCTGTGGGTGGTTTGACCCGGGTGCGTTCTGAAGTTTGGGCGCGGACCTGGCGACTCGCAGGTGGACTCGACTGCGCACCTTCTTGAGAGTCTCAATGGGGTTTTTGGATAGCTTTTGGTCGTCATCCTCATTATCCGAATCAGACTCCCATACAGATTGTTCGCAGTACATGTCGGAGACGGTGGTCGAGGCCCTATTTCTACCGGAGGCGGATACGCTTGTTATGGGTCTTTCTGTCCTCTCAAATGATGTCTTTGTGGGACCTGGACTAGGGACGGGGCTCGGGCGGTCATTGTCTGAGATGAAGACGGATTGGTCGAAATGAGACGTATGTGGCTCAAGCGTCACCGGGTTGATCAGACAAGGGGCAGATATCATAGAGGGATCGATTGGGGGCCTGCTTCCGGGGTTGGTTCCCCTTCTATTCGTGGATACATTCGAGTTGCGTGCACTATTAGGAAGGGAGGGTAGAGGCTTCCCACGGTATGAAGGAGAGTCGAGACTGTCTCCTCGAGGCATGACCAGAGTGTCGGATGAATCGTTGGATATGGCGACTCGTTGATGAGGTTCTCGAGGTGGAGTTGCTGGCTGGGAGAGTAAAGCAGTCCGGGAACCACTCAATGGTGTAGATGACAGGTACACTTGATTGCCTGCGTTGAGTTTCGCGAGTTTCTCTGTTGCTCTATCAACAATGTCCGGATGTAGATGACCTGAGTAATTGGAAGAAAAGGAGCTGCTGGGAGTCAGCTCAGGTGTAGCGTCCGTTTGAATAGAGCTGAATGAGCTCTGGCTCTGGTGGAAATGCTTCAGTCCACGAGGTTGTCCTGAAGCTTGCTGCAGCCCTAGCTGGTGTTCCAACTCGACGACTGATAGCGTGGAACGATTGATCTGAGGTTGAGATCTCGCAGTGTCTCCTCGAACGTTCTTTGGAATCTGAAGCTCTTGGCTGCAATTCACGGTGGACAACAAGAAATATTGATTTGCCTCTTCATTAAATCTAACATCGCGAATTCCACGCCGCAGAGAGCCCCAAGAGGCGTCGTCGGCGAGTGAGTGCTCAAGATAGAACGGGTCCGGGTTCGACTCGTCGAAGACCTCCGGCCCCTTCACAGGATAGTACGAGGATGCTCGCTTCGGCAAGTGAGATTGTGACGGTAAGCAAACCGTCGTCTGCGATCTGTTTCGTCCTTTGTGAAAAGCGTTGAATTCGCTGGGCGAGTAATGATATCCGGTAGCCATGGGCTATGACTCAAACCGCCGAAATGCTCTGAGCACTGGTCTGTTTCTTAGGGGCGCAAGACGTTGACCAAGGGAGTAAGGTATGTGAGAAGCATTGAGTGTTGGAAGATGGGGTTAAGGAGAGACCGGGCCGACTGCCTGGGGAGGAATGGAAAGGGTGAAGGGGATATGTTTATACAGATCCTGCCCTCAAAACATCGATCCTGCTCTAGTGCCTGGGGCTGACGCAGTGGATCGGTGGCTAGGCCGCGGAGGACAACCGACGAATGCCAATGCACAGTGGTGTAAACAAAGCTCAAGCGTCCGAGAACACAGACATCACTGACCTATCAGACCTTACATCGTCCCCTTCCGTAGGGATGGCTATGTAAGGCGCACAGGGCATGGAGACTGGAGCAAGGGAGCATCCCCCGGAACCCGATCCGCCAGCTAAGATAAACGCGGGGTGTTCAGATCAACCGGGACATAATAAAAGCCCAGCACTGCTCGCGTACGCGACGGCAGTCCTGTTTCGCGTCTGTCTGTTTGTGGAAGAGGGTAAACAAGAGAGTTGTTGACGGCCGAGGGCAACGGTCTGAGTACCCCTACAGGGGTCCCTCCCTAGGAAGGCTGGAAAGTATGCCCACCACTTCTAGTTGCATTCGTCGCCAAATCGGGTCCTGATTAAACTTCCCATGAAACAGGTGAATGAGATCCCCGAACTTATTCTTCGTCAGATGGGCTCGAGCCTGGGCACTTGGTCTGCAGAGTTCCACTAGGCTCACGGTGGCAAACCGCATACAAATTTAAAGCTCGCATGATTTCCATCGGCCATATAATTTATGAAGAGGCGTTGAAATTTCCCAATCAGTGATACGCACAGCAAACTAGCTTTGGGATATCGGCCCCCTGCAAAACGGCACACAGCAGGATGCGGGAGTACGACAAAGTCCCGGCGAATACCTCGAAGGATCGACGACTAACGCTGGAACCTGAAAAGTTTCCGCTGGAGTTGCGATGGCGGCCGATCATGTCGATCATAGTCTTATTTAGAATCGCCCTATTCTCCGTTAAAACTTGACTGAAGCCACCAACGGTACAGGGAGGAGGCCAGGAGGAAACGAAAAGCGCCTCCGAAAAGCCACAACGTCAGTCAGTGTAACCCTACCATCGAGGGGAATTTTCCCTGTTCTTTTCTTTAGCATTTCTATTGTTATCGTTTCCCTCCTAGTGATGCAAAGTCCTGCCGCCTTATCCTGCATCACCCTGCAGGAGGGCCATATGTATTGCTGGTTGAGCCTGCATTCCAGAACTGCGCGGTGGTTGCCAGGGTTCTGTGGTTGCAATTCTCCAGGGAATGTATTCCCTGCCTTCGAAGTTTCCCAATTCGATTTTTTCTAGCAGTCCTTGCAAAGGGATTGTCTACCCTTTACTAATTAATGTCGAAGGATCGATTCAGTTCTCAAGGGAAGTAGCAGGCCCTTAGTTGAACTCGCGAAAGTTGTGTCTGTGCTTCCTTTTTATCCATTGTGGAGTTTTCAAGACTGAGCACAGTGACCTCGAGTGTTTCGAAACTAATGTCCCCAAAGTAGTGGATTTGATGGTCTGCTATCCCGTGCCGTGTTTTCAAGTTCATCAATAGCTCCTTCAAACCCTCACTAGGGAACACGAAATAAACTCATTAATTATTTAAGCTTTTCCAAGAAGACTCGTATTTGAGGTTGTGATACTTTGTGAACATCAGGCTTTGGGCCCGTGCTCTAGATGATACATCGAATTCATCCCGTCCGTGCAAAGAGCAAACTCTGTGATAAACGATACATTTGGCTTCAGTGAGCTTCGGCAATGATGCAATGTCTTGATTGTAATCGGTAATCGAGCGAAGCGTACGACGCAAATAGTGGGTTTCCAGACCGCCAGGAAGCAAAAGCCCATAGTCCACATTCCAATCCTGCAATGCTGCACAGTTTGATGGGTGGTTCTGGCTACTCGGGATGGTCTCAAAATTAGTAGCATCGGCATGTATTGCGCTGCACTGTATATCATCTCTGCAGAAGGTTCCTGTTTGTGAATGTATATATAGAGTACCTTTGTATGCGAACTCAAAACGACATGCTTGAAGCTGATTTCCCCTTCAAGTTATTTCAGGAGCATATAATGCATCGGGTTCACGGCCAAATCCATTATTATTGAGAATGCTTTTCGGTGTTTGTTGACAGACGCACGGGGCACGGGTATGTCTATGGCTGTAAGGTGTTGTCCGGCAGCAACGCCGCCACATTCTTCAAACTGCAAGATCGCTCAACGGCCCATTTTGTATGTCAAGCATTAGGCAATAGGTACACCCCCGGGGCTGAGACCTCTAGTTCGAAGCTCGCACGGAGCCAGCACTGACAAGGGGATGTCTTCAATGTTGTGTGAGGTAGTGAAAGATTTCTTTTCTCATGTCGGATAGTCGATTCCATTGTAGGACGACAGAAGCAATCAAATTACTGGCTAGGAAGCGCCGATTCAGGTACCTGGACTGATGGCTTGAGACAAGCTGCAAGGAACTTCGATATGTTTGAAACCGGAACGGTTGGATGCGTCTCCCAGAACTCAATTAATACCCGAGACAAGGGCCTCCCTTGCTGCTACTGGCTCTCAGTGGTTTCTTATCCTGCGTCTTTGTTCTCGACCTTTTTTCCTTTAATTGCACGATAGACACTGCTCGTGCTGCAACTACAGACCAGCAGACTGTCCGGCAAGCGGGTCGGCTGTTCTCTTTCCGTTGAATTGGAGGGTGCAAGATTAACCATTCATTCATAGCCGAGAGTAAGGACGAAATGCGACGGGCTGTTTGGCTTCAGCCTTGCTGACTATCGAAATCAAAGGGCCGTGCGACCGTGGAAAAGCCTCAATCCTTCGGCAACAGGGTTTCAACGGACATACTACTCTGTGCTAGAAGTTTATTCGAAGCTATCCGCGGATGGTCAAGCCAGTGCACCATTGCCCATTGGACCGAGCAGACCCCAGGCCTGTGGAGAAGACCCGATGGTTCGTTCCAAAGAACGATGGAAGAAATTGCTCAGGGGCACAGGGTAAACCGTGCGCCGGTATGGCCTAGAGACTGGAGCCTGGAACCTTCCTAACTCGCCCCAGAAAGTATTGACCTGAGGCAAAGTTGACATCGCGAGGCGAATCCTTGCCAACTCGGACGGTCGTACTACATATCTATTATTAACGCTCGATCGGGGCCGATGAATTGGCTGCGGCCCAAATCCCCATCCGGCAGTTTTTGCCAGCGCATCAATAGGTAGGACTCGTCGGCGATCGGTAATTAGCAGATCCAGCACCACCAATTGTATTTGTGCTGCTCTGTGTCTTCGCCCGATCAGTTGCATTGTGCATTTACTCGGTATGGATTGTTGGCGATTGGATGTCAGCGACGAGGCCATACCGAGTCCAAGTAGTGTTTAAATCCCATCGGGGAAAATTAATTCGGATTAGTTTCTGTAGTAGAAAAAGCAAAAGCAAATCTAGAAGCAGAAGCAGGAAAAAGGATGTCGGCAGCCGAGCAGGAAGCAAGCGCCGAAGGACAGCAGAATAAAAAGAAGCAGGGAAGAAGGAAGAAGACGAGAGAGGGAAGAGGAAATGATGGATCAGCCCAGCCCCCGTGATCGCGCGCCGCCTTCCTCGTCCTCGCGCTTTTCCCTTCTTCCTCTTCGGTCGCTTGCCTACACTCGGGACGTGTTACAACTGGCACCGTCTTCTTCCCGGCCATTGAGCGCGGCAGCTCCGGTCAATGACTGCTACGAGCTGGATCTAGTGCTCGTGGCGGTCTGAAAAAGGGCCTCCGATCGTTCAGGTACGTTGTGTTCGCTGCCCCAGTGTGTGTCCACAGCTTGTCTCTCCCAGCCATCGCATTTCCTCACGCCAATCCTCTCACCCCCATTTGACCAGCCACTGCTTCTGCAGCGCCCTGCCCATTTTCATTTCCCCGTTGCTGTCTCCTCTCTGAAAACGCTCTGTCTTCTTTTCATCCGTTGTCTCCTCTGACCTCGAACAATACCCACATTCCATCTGGTGAATTACTGATCTTACTCCAGAGGCCGGTTCGCCTTGTTTGTTGGTGCAGACTCGACTCTCGTGTCAGCTGGAATTTCGTTCGAGCCACCTCATTTCACACCCCTCTGACGTCGAAGTGCCCTCTTGACAAAGCAGGTTTACGTCTGCTGTCACGTTGTCTTCGAAATTCCCGCCGCCCCAAGCTCCATATTCAGCGGTGTCTCCCCGTAACCACGGCGCATCTAACGAGACCTACGAAGTTTACGAACCCACAACATTTACGACCTCTTCCCGGCAACGCCAGCAGCAGGCTGCTTACGTCCCTGTCCCTGAAGCTTCCCGTTACATTTCCCAGCGCCCTACAAGCGCTCAAGGAAGCACCCGTTCCTTGAGGCGAACATCTCGTCTGTCCCACCACCGACCTGGCTCGGTAGATGGTTCGGGACGCCCCGCTCGGATAGAAGAGTCCATCCCTGTTTTAGTGCAACCTGCTTCAGAGCATACCGTTGGAATCGCTGGGCTACGTCCCGCACTTTCCGAGGCGCAAACCGAAGACGACGCCGAGGACGACTATTCAGTACTCGGAAATCAGTCCCAGCTACCCGGTCGCTCGTACTGGCCCCGTAGATCCACCCGCGTTTCACCGACCACAGCGTCTGCGATTCTCTGGGCCTTAGAAGAGGCCATTCGGAAACCGGTTCCTTTCACACCTGATTGGGAGGAAGTGAATGCTTCCATGTCTGAGTTGGCAGGTATCCCTGGCTCAGCAGGGCTTGGAGGAAACGGACGGACTCAGAATGGAGCTTCTCGGGCTGCGCAGGGCCCTGTGCCTGTAAACCCTCACCCAGCGAGTGGGGTCAGGACGCCGACCGACATCATGCGACAACGCCGAGATCGGGAGGCTCGCAAAAGAGCAGAACAGGAAGCCAAGGACAGGGAGCACGAAGAAGCTGAGCGCCAACAGCAGGAAGCACGGGACAAGGCGCAAGCCCCACTGTATACTGCTGGCGTTGCCGGAGACAGGACTTCGCAGCGGAGGCCAGCGGCTCCCAGAGCAGCCGCAGGACCAGAAGTCAAACCAATTCCCGCTGGTCAACAACAGCCTCCCGGGCTCTCCTCTACCGGTACTGTTCGACACCATCCTGCCCAGCCCCAGGTCCCAGGACCACAACCCCAACAGGCCCCAGGCCCGCAGCAACCAACGCCTCAGGCTGCTCCAGGCTTGTCAAAACCACAAACCCAGGCGCCTCAGCCTAGCCAGCCTGGTGCGTCTCAGCCGCCGCAACAGCCACGTCGCGTTGCGTTTCCCCATGCATTTGAACGCTGGGAAACTCTATCATCGCATTGGGAAGGGCTTACTGGGTACTGGATTCGAAAACTTGAACAGAACAATGAAGCTTTGGAACGTGACCCAGTGAGCCAGCAGATGGCGCGCCAGGTCACCGATCTCTCCGCTGCGGGTGCGAACCTATTCCATGCGGTCGTTGAATTGCAGCGGTTGCGAGCATCCTCCGAGCGGAAGTTTCAGCGGTGGTTTTTCGACACTCGCTCGGAGCAAGAGCGGTCGAAGGAAGTCCAGGCCGACCTGGAACGCCAACTAAGAACAGAGCGACAAGCTCGCGCCGAGGCAGTGTCTTCTTCGCAAAAAGCCGAAAGTGACAAAGTTCGGGCCGAGGACTTGCTGAAAGAAATGCGCCGGGAGCTACAGATCTCGAAGGAGGAGGCGCGCCGGGCGTGGGAGGAGCTTGGTCGCCGCGAGCAAGAGGAAAGAGATCGGACCAATTCCCTTCGAAATGGGGAGCCGACGCTGGTCGGGGGAGTTCAAGTAGTGCCCATGATTCAGGGTCTCCCCAATCGCCAGAACCCCGCTAATCGCCCCCAAACGCGAGAAGGCCCCTACGCTGGAGGTGATGGTAATGGGAAAGTGGGCGTTGTGACCCCAGAAGGCCATTACTACGACGAAACACCTGGCTCGCCCACGGAAACCGACCCTTTTACCGAAGGGCGCAGAGCTCACCAGGAGGCCGAGGTGCCACATTCCGGTGCCTCACGCCCCCCAGTGACTACGACTGCGGAGGCACCGGGGCAGTACGCCAGTCATTACTATGACCAAGGAGCCCCGTACCAGGCCCGTCCCTCTTCCGAAAATGACGACCGCTCCTACGTTGGTAGCAGTGAGCCCGGCGAGGAGGAGTATGGTTATCGGCGTAATCCTCAAAGCCGCCCGATTGTTTATCCCCAGCCCATGTCGGAGGAGAGTGACGATTATGAACAGGGCTCAATGGACAGCGGTGAAGGTGGGTACATAACCAGTACCATGCCTCCCACTTCAGGGTCGATGTATGCCCCCAGCTATGGCCAGCGCGGCTCCGTGGACTATAGCGGCTCGGGATGGGGAGCTGAACCGGGATGGGAATCGATGACACCTCGCCATCGTCACCCAACGCGTCTCAGCGATGTCCTTGAAGAGGAGGAGCCGCGGACAACTCCCAGCCGTGCCAGCCGTGCCAGCCAAGCCAGCAGGAGTGTACATTGATCAGTTGAATGGGGCGATTCGGGTGTCGTACATACCGCATGCTGGGTACCGCGGAAAAAGTGTGATTTGTCTCTACTTTATCTCCTTATGTTTTTCTCTTATCTCATTATTCCCCATTCCGCTCCAGTCGATCTGACGATAGCATTGCCCGGTTTTTGTTCTTGCTTTGCGCTATTTCCTGCCTTTTTTTCGTTTTTATCTTTTGACATTTCTCTTCTCTGTCTCATTATTTTACTCGTGTTGCATTTTCGCTTTGAGACAGCGCAATTACTTGCTGCGGGTTTATCATATTCTGCCGGGCAAGGGTCGAAACAAGCGTGGTAAATGGAAAACAGCACATCGTCAGAGGCAGAGACCTATGCGAAGGACATTTCATTTCTCTTGTCACAATATCCCTCCGGTGCAAGGAGTTGATTAGCGTGGGGGTTTCTTGCGTTGATCTGTCTGGCTGAGACTCGCCAATAAACCCACACACGAGAAACACGGTAATTATTGTAATTCTAGAATCTATGAACTCGGTTTTGAGGGGATAAAATGTGATGCTCTGCTTGCCAGTAGAACGCAGTAACCGGTTGCTCACGTGATACATATCCCGCGCCTTGATAATCAGGCAATGCACTAAACCACATGTGGACTTGGAGATCCCAACTCAAACCACCACGGACGTCTCGGCGCAGTCTCCAACAACACCGTCTTTTACCTTCCCTCCCAGAAAGTCGGCTCGGTCGGAATTCCCTCAATTTACGAAAATGGCCTCGACAATACGCCCCCTCACCCGGTTCATCGGCCGTGCCTCGCGCCCACTGGCCCACTCCGTCGAAACCACGACGCCGCGGTGCATCTCATCATCTCAAGCCGGTCTGTTTCAATCTCTCCGAAACACATCCACGCCAATCGCTCCCCTTCGAACCAATGGCCCTTCCTCCCCGCGCTCCTTCACGTCGTCGAGTCTGCGTGCTCGAGCTCGCACGATGGGCCAGCTGCGCGCCCGGAACTCCACGGGGCCTTTTTCGTGGAAGGCAGCCCTGCTGTTCGTGATCACCGGTGCTGGCATGATTGTGTACTTCCGTGTCGAAAAGGAGCGGTTGGAGCGGAAGCGCATCGCTGAGATGAGCAAGGGCGTGGGAAGGCCTAAGGTCGGTGGACCTTTCGTGCTGAAGGACCTCGACGGCAAGGAATTCACGGCGGATGATCTGAAGGGGAAATATAGCTTTGTTGGTTTCCCAGGTCACCCCTCAATCCTCTATCATATGATGCTAACCGCTACTGCGAGTATAATAGGTCTACTTCGGCTTCACGCACTGCCCCGACATCTGCCCCGACGAGCTGGACAAAATGGCCGAGATCATCGACGGCGTGAAGAAAGAGACCAACGGCGAGAATGTCTTCCTCCCTGTTTTCATCACCTGCGATCCGGCCCGTGATACGCCCGAGGTGCTGCGCGAATATCTCCAGGAGTTCCATAAAGGGATTATCGGCTTGACCGGCACCTACGACCAGGTGAAGAACGTTTGCAAGCAATACCGCGTGTATTTCAGCACGCCGCGGGATGTGAAGCCTGGGGAGGATTATCTGGTGGATCACAGTATCTACTTCTATTTGATGGGTGAGTGTATTTTTCTCCCTCATTTGGACAGGATGTATAGGATGGATTGTTAACAATAATCTGCGCTTTAGATCCCGAGGGCGACTTCGTCGAGTGCATTGGACGTCAGGATACGCCTGAGTCGGCGACCAAATTGATCATGGAGCATATCAATGACTGGAAGAGAGAGGGCAAGCCGCTGAAGAAAGAGTAGGTTGGATCATTATTAAAAATGGCTTTCGCAGATATGTACAATAGAAAATACCCTACTCAATATGTAACCACTGGGATGCAATGTAGAATACCAACACCAACCAACCATCCATCCTCGATCTGAGCCTAGGGCCCAAGTCAATATATCCCACCAGGAACAGACCAGAGGAAGGACATATATAGAGCAGATTATATAAATCACTCTTTCCCATCAATCACCCTCCCCTCCGCATCCCTCTCCCGATTCGCCCTCCACTCCTTCTCCCCATCCTCAAACTCCTCCATCTTCCAAACCTCCACCTTCTCCTTACACAGCTCCAGCACTTCCTCCCCGGCCCTCCACGCCGCCGCGCGATGCCCCGCACTCACCGCAATAACAATCGATGCCTCCGAAACCGGCACCGTGCCGAGGCGATGCGCGATCACGACCCCCGTCAATGCATGCTTGGATACCGCGTCGCGCGCGATCTTGTCGAGCGTCTTCAGCGCGAGAGGCGGGTACGCGGTGTAGCTGAGTTGCGAGACGGGGCGATTCTCGAAGGAGTCGCGCGTGGTGCCGAGGAAGAGCACGTTTGCGCCGGCGGAGGGCGACGAGATGCGTGCGAGGGCGGCGCCGGCGTCCAGCGTGTTGTAGGTTAGGGAGATGTGGATGTTTTGGGAGGCGTCTTGGAGGGTGCGTGGGTAGGTGGATGGGTCGAGATGTGCGGGGATGTCGGTTGTCATTGTGAGGGAAGGTAGGTTTTGTAGATTGGAAGACTGGAAGGAGGAGATGTCGGAGTTGCTTCTTGAGAGGGGAACATAGGTGGTGGCCTGAGGCAGCAGACGGCTTATCAATGCGGGGAAGAGTCAGGAGTCAAGATAAAAGAACCCTCCATCTGAGCTCAAATTCCTGTTTCTGCACTCGAGTCTAAATCCTTCGAAGATATACAGGCTTCGCTTGTTACACGGCAGAAGCTCCTGTCTCGAGTCAGATTCAGATATGATGTCAGACTATCACATTCGCCATCAGAAGATAACAACAACCACCCTTTGGTGGCTTCTATAAGAATTCCGGACACCAGAGACGAGCACAAAGACCTTTGGGTATTTGTGAACAGATACCACTATTTAATCCCAGCTCAATGACACGCCCTAGCCAGCTCTAGCGCATACATGGTATAGCTGATCAGTCGAACAGCATCCGTGGCCCTCCATCATTTGGTCAACTCAACCGGTGGAACCGGCCGCTGATAGATTTCACTGGCTCCGAATCAACCCCCTGACCCAGCGAGAGATCCCAATGGCGGTGCTCCTTCCTTCAAGGTGGTTGCGAATAACAAATCCACCGAGAATTTCTCCGCACCGATCAGTGCCCCGCGGTGGGCTCGATGTGATGCCCCTCTTGAAACCCAGCTTCAAGCTCAGTATATCACCATCTCGCCCAAGCTACACCTTTCAACCTCCCCAATTCACACCATAATAGATCACTCTGACCGTAGCTATGGCTAAACCTGCCAGCCAGATCCACCGTGCCTGGTGGAAGGAGTCTTCCGTCTATCAGATCTGGCCCGCCTCGTTCAAGGATTCCAACAATGATGGCGTCGGTGATATCCCCGGCATCATCTCGAAGTTGGACCATATTAAGAACCTGGGGATTGATATTGTCTGGCTTTGTCCCTCCTACAAGTCGCCCCAGGTTGACATGGGGTATGATATTGCCGACTACTACAACATCGCGGACGAATACGGCACGGTCGCAGATGTCGAAAAGCTGATCAAGGGATGCCATGATCGGGGCATGAAGCTGCTCATGGATCTGGTGGTGAATCACACGAGCGATCAGATTGACTGGTTCAAGAAGTCACGCAGCTCCAAGGACAACGAATACCGCAACTGGTATGTTTGGAGGCCGGCCAAGTACGACGAGCAGGGCAACCGCCATCCGCCGAACAACTGGGTTTCACATTTCCAGGGTAAGTTGCATTACTGTCCCCAGGCTCCTGGTCTTGAATTTAGGCTAACTCAAATCGATCGTATCAGGAAGTGCTTGGGAATGGGACGAGTTGACTGGCGAGTACTACCTCCACCTCTATGCGACAGAACAACCCGACCTCAACTGGGAGCATCCTCCCGTCCGCAAGGCAGTGGAAGACATCATGCGGTTCTGGCTGGATAAAGGCGCAGATGGGTTCCGCATGGACGTGATCAATTTCATCAGCAAGTACCAAGACTTCCCGGATGCTCCAATCAAGGATCCTCGCACTCCCTGGCAATGGGGTGACAAATGGTATGCCAATGGCCCTCGTCTACACGAGTACCTACACTTTGTGGGAAGCATCCTCAAGGAATACGACACCTTCAGCGTGGGTGAGATGCCGTTCGTTACGGACACGGATGAAGTCCTCCGCGCGGTGCAGTACGACCGCAACGAGATCAACATGATATTCAACTTTGAGCATGTGGACATTGACCACGGGAAATATGACAAATTCGAGCCCGGAAGCTGGAAGCTCACGGACTTGAAGGCGTTCTTTGAGAGGTGGCAGAAGTTCATGTACGAGAATGATGGTTGGAACGCCTTGTACTGGGAGAACCACGACCAGCCTCGATCAATTGACCGTTACGTCAACGCTAAAGAGGAGTACCGCGCCATTGCAGGCAAGATGCTGGCAACTGTTTTGGCCTTGAAGTCTGGTTCTCCCTTCGTTTACCAGGGACAGGAGATTGGCATGCGAAACGTGCCGATCGAGTGGGACATGGACGAGTATAAGGACATCGACTGTCTCAACCATTGGTATAGGTGCGTTTCTTCCGCCTATATATTCCCAAGCTGAACCAAGCATGCTAACTCGTCCGACTAGACTTTTGAAAAACCCCAAGGCCGACGACAAGGCCAAGCACATTGCCCGACAAGAATACCAGAAGAAATCGCGAGACAACGGCCGTACACCCGTGCAATGGTCTTCGGCCCCTAACGGTGGCTTCACCGGCCCCAACGTCAAACCCTGGATGTCCGTCAACCCGGACTACCAGCTAGTGAACGCTCAAGATCAGGCCGAGGACCCGGGGTCCCTCTACCACTACTGGGCCTCTGTACTCAAACTGCGCAAGCAGCATCTGGACATCTTCGTGTACGGAAACTACGAGCTCGTCGACCGAGACAGCCAGGAGATCTTCGCGTACACTCGCCAATACGAGGGCCAGAAGGCGCTGGTGTTGGCGAACTGGACCGACAAGGAACTCGAGTGGGATGCGGCCGGCAACGGCATCACAGGGGTCAAGGAGGCGCTGCTGAACAACTACGAGAGTGCTGAGGGCGCCAAGAAGAGGCTTTCTGCTGCCAAATGGAACCTCCGACCGTATGAAGCCGTCGTCGCGCTTGTGTCGGCCTAGTCACGAGGATCATAGTTTGGTTGCTTGCGGGCGCGCAATAAATAAACAGATCCAGAAAGGGTTAGAAATAAATACTTCAGATCTACCGATGGAAGAACGCGTCGAGCGGTTTCCTCAATCCATGCCCTTACAACAAATTGTGTCCGACCTGCCAACGTGGAAATATGGAGGGAAATGGAAGGCATCAACAATGCCGAATCCGGCGACAACAACTAATTACCGTAAATGATTCTGCCGGTGCCATGACGTAACGCCTCGTAATATATTGAGCGGTAAGGAGTGTAAACCAATGAACACTCTTTAATACTGGAAAATAACAAAGCACAAACACCAGGCGCAACTTGGATATTTTACCACTAACTCATTTTCGGAAAACATACATCCCTTGGATGGAAGCGTCCATTTCCTCGTTGTCCACAGAGCAGATTGGAAGATGCATTCCCTCTCCACAACCCGATTACGCTTTCGAACAATTCTCAGCCAAAAATACATACGTCGCAAATCTGGCGGTGGCTTGCCATGGTTCCTATCCTGTCATATCATGTCGCAGTCAGAGGGGAGGGCCAAAACAAACCATCTTCATTTCCAGAATCCAGTTTTACGACTTCGAATACCCAAAGTCCCAAATCTTACCGGGCCTAATCGCATTGGCTGAATTATGACTGTCATCATGAGGCGGTGGAACTCAATAGCAACCAGGATCATCGTGGCCGCCTTGTGCAGCTACGCTGTGTTCAGCGTGCTCCTCGGCGATCGTGAAGCCTACAATTCAACGCGCAACTTGGTCCGCGCTGGTCAACGCAGACTATATGGCTCGACCTTTGATCGTATCAATAATGAGACTCTCGGGGTATGTTGAGTCTCAACAACGTGAGATTGGCATTGCTAATGTTATCCGATGTCTAGTTTGAGAAGATCTTTGCCATCGGCCTGCCAGAGCGATCGGACAAGCGCGATTTTCTCACTTTGGCAGCCTCCGTCACAGACATCAAGGTGCAATGGATAGATGGCGTGAAGCCGGAGACTATACCCGAGAAGGCCCTACCGGAGGTTTGTGATGCACCCCTGTTTTGAGGTATCAATGCTAATGGGAATAGAGATACAATACGTCATGGCTTAAGCCTACCGTTGCGGGTTGTTGGCGCGCACATATGAATGCGATGCAAGAGTGTGTATGCCAGTTTTCGATTCAGGGTTCTAGGCTAACAAGGAAACAGGATCGTGAACAACCGCATCAGCACCGCCCTGATCCTAGAGGACGACGCCGACTGGGACATTTCCATTCGGCAGCAGCTCCGCGAATTCGCGCAAGGAGTACGCACGATAACCGATAATCAGAAGGCACCAAAGGAAACCCCCTACGGCGTCAACTGGGACCTCTTATGGGTGGGGGGATGTTCGGCCGGCCCTGGGTCCAAAGAATCCAACATTTATGCCGTCCCGAATGATCCCACCGTTGCGGCTGTTCGACACCGACGAAACATCTGGGGCGGTCCGTCCGAATCATGGAAGAAGAAGCATCCCGAGTTTCCGGAGGACTCGACGCGGTATATCTTCCGTGCGCAGACGGGCTGCTGTACCTACGGATATGCTGTGACCTATGAAGGCGCGAGGAGGATGATTGCTGCGCTTTCGCTAGACTACATGGATCTGGCAATCGACAACTCCATGAGTGACATGTGTGCTGGGAACCAACGCGACCAGATACGCTGCTACGGCCCGTATCCTAACATCATCGGGACCTACAAGCCGGCTGGCTATGCGTCGCGGGGGTCTGATATCGAGGTGTATAACGACGAGTATCACGAGGCTAGCGCGCACAATATGGTTTACAGCACGCGAATGAACATTCATCGGCTGCTCGCTGGGGAGGATACGGTGTATGGACAGTACGCCGACCCGGGAGATACTTGGCTCAAGGGCGAGGTCAAGGTGAATGAGATTCAGTATCCGACTGGTCGCCTTGTACCTTGAATAAGTGCTGCTGGGTGTGATTGTCTATTTATTTCATATAAGGCGAATCCTTTCTGTGTCATTATTATGAACCAAGCCATTTATAATTCTCATCCAACTTTGTTAGACCACCTACATTGGACTCAACCACCTTTGAAATTTAACCAGCAAAAGTGAATCAAGGAGCCGTGTGTCTTGCAGCAATACAACATTAAAATGTGCTAGACGTATTCCAATATCTATTAGCTAAACTGATGTAACCTCCCTCTCTATGCCTTTTCTTGCCGGGGATGCTACAGCATTTCCGAATGCGGAAACACGACATCCGCACTCGGTACATTTGTGGAGCCAACGCCAATACAGAAGCAGGAGATCTACAAACCCCCCAATCCGGGATGTTTGCGTAGCCAAATGATCATTGCAGTCACCGACTGTTTTGCTCGGCCATAATGTTGTCTCTGCCCTCTTCCAATCTTCAACTACGATTTCAATCCGCCCTGCGCGTCTAAATCAATTACACAGTTAGGATTTTTTTTTGATCTATACATATTAGGTTCAGGAACGCTCCCCGTCTTTGTCATCCAATTCTGGGGTAGCATTCAACGGCCTGACAGCTGCCTCGTTCCATGGTCTTTTGCGGTCTCGACTGGTGGTGATGTATGTGCTGCAACTCTGCTGATGTGGCCAGCTCTACTACAACGCATATAATATCGAGAGTGGAGGATAGCAACCTAAAGTTACCTGCACATACTAGGGCACTCATATGTCTGTATATTTGTGAGTTGAGTGCTAAATCCTAGTCGAAAATGGTCTTCTCAGCATGGCACCAGGGGCAAGATGACCCCGAGGCGGGTCAGCTTCTCAAAAGCGAGAAATATGACGATGATATGGAAAAGAAATTTCCCGAAAGGACTGGGACCTCATCGATGCTTAGCGTGGCCATTTGGACCATGATCAACATTATCTCAACTGTTGCTATTGTATGCACCTTCTTAACAGCACTCCTCCTTTCTGTATACTAACCTCGACCCACGACGCAGGTCTTCACCAACAAATGCATCCTCTCTGACCCATCCTTCCGCAACTGCCAGATCTCCTTCGCCGCCTACCACTTCTTTGTCACGGGTGCCACATTATGGGTAGCCTCACGGCCCTGGTGCGGCCTGTTCGTACCCAAGGAGGTCAACATCCGGCAAATGCTGCCCTTATCCGCCGCCATGGGCGTGCAAGTAATCCTTCAGAACCTTGGCCTAGCCAACTCGTCCGTGATGTTCCACCAACTTGCCCGTCTCCTCCTCACCCCCGTCACAGCCTTCTTGAACTATATCTTCTACGGGGCGCGCATCCCCCGCGCCGCTATCTCCCCGCTTATTCTCCTCTGCGCCGGCGTCGGCATCGTTACGTACTACGACTCTCTGCCTAAGGATGACGGCAAGACCACCACCTCCTTCTGGGGCATCGTCTTCGCCTTTTCGGGCGTCGGAGCCAGCGCCATCTACACCGTCTGGATCGGCTTCTATCACAAGAAACTCGAAATGTCAAGCATGCAGCTGCTTCTGAACCAAGCGCCCATTAGCACCGGGTTGCTGCTGATTACGATCCCTTGGATCGAGACTCCCCCTGTGATGTCGTATGTGCCGAGTTCGATGTGGTGCATGATATTACTGGTATGTTTTTATCGTGCCCTGGAAGTGCTATAGCAGTTGGAATCGTGCTGACCAGGTTCCAGAGCGGCGTCTGCGCATGCTTAGTGAACCTCTCTGGGTTCTATATCATCGACGCCGCAGGCCCCGTGAGCAGCACCGTCATCGGGCAGTTGAAGACCTGCGTGATTGTGGGCTTGGGATGGGCTTCTAGTGCTCACGTTGTCATGAGACAGAGCATCATGGGAATTATGATGGCGCTTATCGGAATGGCATTGTAAGTTTCTTTTGCTGAACCATGGACATTCGGTTGGTTAAGAGTTAAGACTAACTAATGTCGTGTTGCAGATATATGAACATTATCCTGCGACAACCCAATGCTAAGGCTTAATCATGGTGTTTATATATGAAAAACCATTTTTATTTTACATTGGAGAAGTAAAGAACCAAGAGAAACAGGGACAATTGGCAAGGCGGGTGGGTTGATACTGGCACAGGCAGGAGTGTTGGAGTTCAATAACATGGAGTATTTATGGGGGTTTTATTGACATTACTAGGCTGGCTAATTTTGGAGATCCGTTATTGTCTTCTCCTTGCCGGCATTTTCTAGGCATGCACGAGTTTGGACTGCGGGATAATATTATGAAGTGATTTCATGTGAAAATAGCAATTGCAAAAATCCTCGGTACTTCATAGAGTGGATGGAATAACGCTCCTCATATTTCCGACAGATAGTGATTGTAAATGGCACCATGTAGGATTTTGGCGTGTTATACATCCTTAGAGTTTGCAATCTTGGTCCTTTCCAGTTTACCTTGCATTTCTTCTTCTCTCCTATATTCATGTTTTCCCGTCTAGTTTTCATCCCCACTTCTCTTTAAGATGGTTGGCTTTTAGTGAACTAATCACTCGGAATTATATGCTTGGCTTGATTTCTGGCGACAGTGGAGCTCCTGCACCTCGCCAGATGGAGGAGTCTATCTCTTCCAGCTCATATGCAAGGATAACGGGTGATTTAACCCTGATTATTCGTTCGGGCCAGAAATCCCTGCATGGCCGTGGCGACTGTAGAAAAACCATTAACGCTCAGCCAAGCCACTGCTTTTCATCCGCAGGAACTGGCTGCAAGATGATGTAAAATAGGACTGCCAAACCTCTTCTATCAAAGATACCTTCCCAGGATAAGCACTAATCCCATTCTATCGCACAGCCAAACTACGTCGATGAGTAGTAGTAGTAATAGCTTTAACCACTTCGTGTCTTCGGAGAACTACAGACCTCGGGGAGTATCTGTGTTACATTGAAGAAATATCATGGTAAGAAACGGTGGATGGATATTAAATGTATCGGCCACGGCTACCAACTACTCCACTTCAGCTTCAGCCCTGGCAAGTTAAGGATACTCCTGGTGGGTATACGGATCTGCATTTAGTGTGTGCTAAATTAGCGTGCGTTATCTCGATTCGGAATAGCTGGACTAACTATAGTAGTCTATCTATGCCACATTGTACTAATAAAAAGCTGCCATGAAACACAGGGTAAAGATTACACCCTGAAAACCTGATATAGAGCTTCGATGTTGTGCAGTATATCGTGCAGGTAAGCCCCAAAAACTCTGAAATATATTCCGGTCTTTATTGAGATGAATAAGCACCGTCTATGATAGTTATAGAAAAGTATTTCGCAATTTTAACTATTTCTAATTTTAATACTCCTGTACGCATGGGGACTGGCACTACCACAAGAACTATCGCGACCATGACGACAGCAGTAAGCTTGAATCTGGTCACCTCTGACACCCTTGACTACAAGGGCTTAGCCGTGGCTGCCTTCGACAAACTGGCCACGGCACAGACGTATGTCGAACTGCTGCACATGGCCCACGGGATGTGGTGCGGCCGTCCTTGCCCGAAGAACACTACCTGCACCTTCTTGCACTATCCTAAGTAGTTCAGATGATCAAAACAGGGCCCCAAACTTAGAAACGGTACAGGCCTAAACACGGTTTACCATTGCCACTGGCCAAGTCAACGCCGTTTAACCATGTAGATAAATACAAATCACCCACCCTTCTTGGCCCAACTCAGGCCTCGTGGCAGATACGGTAGGCGCGTAAGAAGCGACTCTAAGCCAGCCCACTAATAAATTATTAACCCACGGCAATTCGCTACGATATTCACTGATGAGATGGCATATGCTAAACGTCAACTGGTACGGGCTTCCAGGAGACAAGGCACGTCTTAGGAACTGTGAAATGGTTCTCTTGCGTTCTCGTGAGAGGTTACCGATCATATTATGCATGTAACCCTCCTTAAGCAGCGACAGGCATCTTTTTACGCCAATGGAGTCTCGCTTGTTCTCTACCGTGGAAGATGTGGCTGGCTGAAGTGTACTGGGGACGAGACAAACAGGTTCCCATTGAAGAACCCTGATTGCCAATCCATTACAAATTGGATTGCTAAAAGTACTGCCTCGTGGCAAAAGCAATGGTCGATCTCAATGATAAATAGAGAACAAGTATCTCCATTCTTCGGTGAAGCAAGAACTGTCAAGACCAGCAATCTTCTGTCTCGCTGCCAATCATCCACTCGAAAAACAATGCATCTTAAATTTGCTACTTTCTTTCTCCTTCTCGCCATGCTTGCCATGGCTCTTCCTGCGGAAGCAGACCATGGTTGCCCTATTACGAAGCTGTGTCGCACATATGTATGGCTATATTCCACCCCCCCCCGAAAACCGAACCTGGTTTCCAGAGCTGATGGATAGTATGATATAGTGCCAGGAAAACAAATTCAAGTCCGGAAAATGCGAGGGGAAGTTGCATTTGTAGGTTTCATCAGCTCTCTTTGCATGGAGTCTGGACTAACAGAACTTTAGGACCTGTATCTGCCTAGGTTGATATAACTACGTATTTTAGCGATCAATGTCTGGATCTTGAAACGCCGTTACTGAGCTGGATGAGAGATTGGAGTCATTCCGTGTTCCCCCTTGATGTATGGGGTTGCTTAGGTACGGATATTGTTTGAGCGATGTACACTTTGCTAGGGATTTATCTGGTACTGCATGTATGATGGACCCTGGGAAATAAATATGATGAGAGTTGAGAGCTTAGTTCCATGAGGTTAACTGAATGGGCTAGAAAATACTTAGGTTGCTGCAGTATATGTTGACAGTAACCTATATAGAAAGCAAACAACGTGTTGGATTTGCTGCTATATAGTTCTACTAGAAAATTCATTATGGGCACCTAAACGTGAAAGATCTCATTACGGCACTGATGGTTGTAATTCTCTCATGACAGAAAAGTAGGACTAATAAAGTGGGGATAGGTGATCGGATCCATTTAGCACTTACGGAGTACACTACATAGTACGCTGTACATAAATGATGAACAAATCTATTGAACTCCTCTTGATCGCTGCCCCATATAGCATTCAAGTGGTAGAGCTCCAGATATGAGTATCTATAAACTCTGGATACGTGAAAGTTGCTCTTTAGAATAAACCTAACAAATACTCCTAGAATCGAAGCTATCTCATAGAAGTAACATCAATCTTGAGGATCTCGAATGCCCACACACCAAACTGGACCTCTGTATCTCTAGCAATCGGAACATCTTTGTGATCATCTTTAAGGTCAGCCCACTTCGTGTCTTCCTTGACGACTAAATGCCCCTGCCCCGCCCTTTTCAACCAGTCATTGAAGTCCTTGAAAGACTTTTGAGAGTTGAAGAGCCTTTCAAGGAACTTGTATTTCTCAGAGGTCTTTTCACTCTCGATAACCTCATCGCCGGCTTCGACACCAGGATTCTCAAGCTTGTTAGACAGAATTGGGTCGATTAATTTCACCACATCATTCAAGTGGATTCTGTGGGATTGCTGAGAGGGGCTATCAGTAAGTCCTTGGTATATGAAGGGTGTTAGAAACCTACACCGATGACTCGCCAGTATTGGTGATTCATGACTGTCGATGCCCATTCAGGAGGACTGGAGAGAATTAGTCTGCTGCAAGCAGGCAGTACAGCGTGATGAGGACATACGTGGAGCAAAGCACAGTGTCGCCTCCACGAGCTTCCCATGTTAGATGCGCACTCTGGTCAGAGGTTGCAGAGGCATTTGGGGTGGTCTGGCTCGTACTGTGAGCTTGGGTAACACCGAAGCTGAACTGAGGAGCTGCAAAGCTAAGGCCAGCTGCCTGCTTCATCCCTTGTGTGCGAAAAGATCACTAGTCCGGCTCAGGGTAACCTTTCGTGTGCTGGTCAAGAAGCCACCCAGTATAATCCGCGTGGGGAATGCATCGCCTTGTGAGTATTAGAGAAGAAGCTTGCTGAATGATATCATGATAGTATAAATCATACCGTAATTCCTCTCAAACTCTTGTTTGTTCTGTTTGGTGAGCTTTTCGATATCATTATAGCATTCGTCTGACAGCTGGAGATACTCTGGGCTGAGGTCAACGACGACTCGGGGGAACTGAAAATGGCCAATATTAGTTGATTTCTTCTAGTTACCCATTTATCATAATCAGATAAAAACATACGCTGTATCTTACCTGCAGCGTTGACTGTCCTGTCGTCCTGTTCGCCTCATTGTCGTTTGACTGTTCCTCGGACCAGCTGGCGGAGAAGGATGCATCTTTGCCGAATGTTTTCGTTTCCGTAGCACTAGACAGCATGTTAGTTGAAATTACAACTTTATGGAAGGACAATACGCATTCGCTTCGATAGCATTGTAACTAAACCCCTGCTCTGCCATTTCCTTTGGAAAGCATTCTGGAACTCAACAACGGCGACATTCGCATCGTCGTCCACGAAAAAGGACGGTATACCTGGCAGAGTGTTCTATTCAGATTTAGACCAATATCTCTTTATCAAGGAGCCAGTAGACTCACTAGGTATTCTTTGGCCTTCTTGGTCGGCCCCGTAGCAGAAGCTCCATGGCCAGACTTTCCAGCAGCACCTCCATTGCTAGGTTGCGCAAGCGCTGCGTCAACAGGGCCAATGTATTTAGATGGACGGCGAATGGCAAAGGCTAGATTGTCAGATATCGGAAATGAAAACAGAATTGATTACGCAACGTACCTCTCTTACGGGCTCTGACCAATACATTCTTTTCCGTATCGTAGTAGTATCCATGCAACATTCGATTATTGAAAAGGATATTCTCCCATTGAGTCTCGGTGAGGTCAGCAGGCTCGGTGTAGCTCCCACTACTATTGACCATTGTTAGCTGTCTTGATCTGTTTATACTAGGAGGAGATGTTTACCCTGCGTGGGCTGCGTAGCTTTCCTTGAGCGGGGCAAGTCCACCAAGCACCTTCGATGCATCTTCCAGCTGGCCCGCATCAAGTCCTTTGCCTGCTTGTCCAAGCAAAGCCTTCAGACCATCTTTATTCTACAGTAGTGCTAACTGACCAAATCCGCCATAGCTGGGGCCTAGCATAATATATATACGAGTATGCCAAAGCACCTAACAGTGTACTACTCCTATCTAGCTCTCTTGCCTCCTTACGGGCTTTCTCACCAGCAGTTAAACAGGAATGGGGCCGCACTATGGAACAATTCTAGTAGTCTTAACAGGGCCTCACGCCATCAAATCAATCAGATCCAGAATGTCTCCGACCTGACCCCTGGATGAAGCGTACCGGGATCTCTATCTATCTGCAGGGGCTAGAACCAAGCGAGTTTGGCCCCAGCTGGAAATCACCGAAGATGGAGAAAAGTCCTATAGTATAGCTAATCTGCGAGAGCGTGGGCCGAGTTCCGAAAGCCTCTATTATGACTTTGGTACATAATCAGGGACGCGAGTCTCGTACCCTTAGTCGCCGTAATACTTATTTATCAAATACCTTTATCCACGGGGAAGCGCCGCAATACCAAATTGCCGATCTATAGAACCGCCAAAGCCGGCGGAAATATATCAATACCTAGAAGTAGCTAGTCTGCCATTAAAAACGGGTGGTTGAAATGGTTATCTGCGGTAGAACCTCTTCCAGCCCAATAATTCCTAGCTTAAGGCGTAGGTAGAGATTACAGAGATCGCAGGAAAGCTAATAAAAGTAGACCTGGGTCTCGAATCGCAGGGCCCCGAGAAGATGAAAGAAGGGCATATCGGGCTTCAGGAATAACTAGACTAGGCCACCCTCTAATTCAGTCTTAGTTAATTCAGCATCTCATTCTACGACAGAAGTTTAGCTTGGTCCTAGTCTCCTACGCGGCCGTACAGTTCTAGAGCCAGGAATGATAATAGTAGGAGATAACTTAACCCTCTCGCAGCTAATTTACAACTGCCAGATGGTCATACTTGCCTAGATCCTGGTAGAGACTGCGGACGATACCGCTCGGCGCTGAGATATCGGGGCACGAATTCTGAAGTAGTTAAGGCCTGTATTAATTTGGTAAGCTCAGATATCATTGTTTTGTAGTTGAAATGTGGGGTTCAATTTATTAACTCAGGCTGACACCTTTCAAGGTAGCATACCAGCGACTGACCCTCTCAGCCCTGTGGTCAGTCCATCTAAAGTGAGGCCTTTTTGAACATTCCTCAGCTCGACATTTGATCGAGTCATGTAGGTTTTCCGCGGAATGCAAGATTGGCATTGCGCCACATCTTACTGTTCACACTATCGAGTGATTTACACAGATGATACTTTTCAGCACCCACGGAATCCGAGAAATTACACCCGTTAAGGCAGCATTCCATAACCCCTCCCCCTTGATGGCTGATCACACAATGTCTTATAAATCATAGTCGCATTCTGCAAGTTCAGCTGAAGGTGCCGTGCGGGGTGCTATAGTGACTAGGATGCAGCAATATTACTCTAGTGCAATTAAATAGTCCCACGAATAAAATCACACCGATTTGACCAGACAAGAGCTCGGCAAAACGTGATCAGCCAAGTCGCATTGTTAGCTCCGTCTCTAGCATCAGCAACTGACACACCTCGCCTAGGGATCGCGGACTAAATCCTGCAAGAAAGTGACAAGTTGCAGGCTTTCATGACTCGCATCCATAGATTCACGCGCTAGGAGTCGGCGGTCATCCTGGATTTGGTTTTAATGCACGAGAAACAAGGCCAGAGGGGAGCAGCTGAACATAGTTATTTCTTTTTCTTCTTCTTTCCTCTTTATTCCTTTGATGCGGGATCCCGAGGAAAGGAGGGGTATAAATAAAACCTTAGCACCTGGCCAAATGAAGTCGAGCAAGAGTGTTAAGAGTCATTTGCCCGCAATGTTCTTATCCTTGTTGGCTCTGGGGGCCGCTATTTTCCCATCCTTCGGGCTTGCACGCCCGCTTCGGAGAGGTCCGATGCCCTAAGACTTCCCTGTCCGTAATTTCTTTCTTCAACGTTTACTAACACTGGTATAGATGTGTCGTCTTCTCTTCTAGAGGAATTCAATCGTTTCTCGCAGTATGCTGCGGCCGCAAACTGCCGAGCAAACCACAACGAGTCATCCGCCGGCTCAGCTGTCTATTGCGATAGCGGAAACTGCCCTCTCATTGACAAGTCAGACACGGAGATCATTAAGGGGTTCTGGGGTGTTAGCCTTCCTACCCATTCCATTGATCCTGAGATATACCTGCTAACAGCACCGTTTAGATAGAGCCCGGCGACACGACCGGCTATTTAGCTCTCGATCGCACGCAAAAGCGCATAGTGCTCGTATACCGAGGCACAGTGTCCAACGAGAATGGCGAGACAGATCTCAAATTCGGGCACGTCGATGCGTCCGATGCGTGTGCGGGCTGCAAAGCCCACGAGGGATTCTGGGGTGCGTCGAACGCCGCCATAGAAGAGCTCCAGTCGAGCGTTGAGTCTGCGGCGAAAGAGAACCCAGAATATAAAATCACCATAGTAGGTCATAGTCTAGGCGGTGCCCTTGCGACACTAGGCGCTGTCTCGTTGCGAAATTCTGGTCATACGGTCGATATGGTACGTCTTATATTTACTATTCGGGAAGTGTATCTAACGATTGGCAGTACACTTTCGGCGCGCCATCTGTTGGCAACAATGCTTTTGCGAAATATATCACCGAGCAAAAGTCTGGAGAGAGTTACCGATTGACGCACGCCGACGATGAGGTTCCTAAGGTGCTGTATCGCGCGTCGAGGGAGTGGTTGCTTCATCTCCTGGTGCCGGAATATAGTCAGTCTTCACCGGAGTATTGGATTACTTCGGATGTCGGCGTGAAGCCGACCGTCTCGGATATTCAATTAATTGAAGGTATAAATAACGAAAGCGGAAACCTGGGTACTGGAGGAATTAGCATGGATGCCCATGGGTGGTATATGGGAAATATGTCAGTTTGCGCGGAAATATAGCGACTTTGAACATTGCATTGGTGAATTGAACCAGAATTGTCTATAATGAATGATAACTCCTGAAACAACGTATTTCACGGGTTCCTGGATGATGAATGAAATACCCAACTTCTAATTACTGAGACATGTGTAGCACGAATCCTCAATCTCACGATGAAGGCCATGCGAAGTTTAACTAGCTATTGTTCTATTAAGAAGAGGTATATGTCGCCAACATAATTTCACCTTGTCAATCCCAATTCGTTGATATAAAGTGTTCTTTTATAGCTAATACTTTCAACATATAGATCTATTCTTGTTCAGATTTTTAACTATCGGGATCGTTGTGCGTATGCTGAAGTTATAAGATAATCTAATTTATAGGGAATATTTACTAAAGTTTAAACTTAATATAGAGCTATTCTAACTACGTATCATCCTTGATAATGGCTGTGGGTGCCCTGTGGCCGGGATACATCCGGCGAGATATTGCACCTTAACACGTGCCTGCACTTCATTTGATGAAGATGATCGATGATCGATCCCAGTTTTAGAAATTGAAAAAAGTGGCGATTTTTCGACAACAAAACCGAGAGGATTTGGAGTCGTCAGCATTGCTCAAGTCGCACGCATCCTCTTTCACAATTCATGACCCCAACTTGGTATTAGCATCGCAGAAGTTAGAGCTATGGGGTAAATCACAGTGACTGGCCTGCAAGGACTACAGATGTGTCCCTTTCTCACTGGTAGAGGCGCAGCTTCACCTTAAAGATATTCATCACCCGCTGATGAACCGGGGCATAATCAGTAGTTTCCGCTCGGCACACAGAACGCCACCATGATTTGACTAAACAGTCGATTTGATCTCAATCAGGGCCGTTTTCAAAACATACGGAAGTCGGACGAAACGTCTACGAAGACCTGCAAAAAGTAGCTAAAGATTTTGCCAGTTTAAGTGTGGGCGAGATCATCAAACGAATTGCGGCGGTTCTCGGATCTGCTATAGTTTCCACTGTCAGGGTGGTCTCGGACGCCATGTTTGGTGTCCTCTCTTCTCTCGCCGGCTCGGCCCTCGACCTCTTGGACGTAAAATTGCACATCCCGATCATCTCCTAAATGCTATTGGCATTCCTGTTATCTCATTACTGGGCCTCTTTTGCTGGATTGGAGCGGTGGGATGTACCGTCATGTACAAGATTGTCAAAGGCGAGGCACCATTCCCGGATACGGACGATGTCAAGGATATGATATCTGCAAGATCCTGGGGCGAGCTTCAAGCGGTCTTCAATCGGGATGGAGCGCTTGAAGCTGACACACGCCAATCTAGGGGCAAGCGGCCCGATGAGTATTTGAAATTCTGCCAGAGGATCATTTACAGCGTCAGCCATGGTTTCTCGGGCTTTATCCTTTGGGTAAACACATTCGTCGGCGGTGCCGAAGCTCTGGCCCCGTCCACTGAAGGTGCAAATCCAATGGGCCCAATCTCGGCCATTCTAGGGATTGTTGTAGCGGGCTCACAGGGTGGTGGCGCGGCTCTCGCGCGTCGCCATCCCATTGAAAACCGGATAGTCGACAGCTTGTCCATAGCCACGACCGTCCTTAGTATAGAAACCGCACTTTTATTCTCGGCGCCTGTGCAAAAGCGGCTTGCAATCTCCAGCACCAGATTTAGGGGCCTGGCAGTGAACGATGGGAGAGCAACTGGTGCAATCGCCAAGTCACTCTTGGTTATACAGAAGCTCTTCGTCACTGGCTGGCATTTCTATGAATTGGGTCGGAAGAACGCAGGCGTGGAGCGCTCTGCGGCGATCATTGGCGAGGTGACCAATATCGCAGACTGCACGGCGACTATATCTTACGATGTGGCCGTCAATGCAGGACCAGGGACCACTCCCCCTAAGTTGGCTACGGTTGCTGTTATGACAGGAGCAAACATCACAGGCGGTGAATTGCAGACTGCAAGGGCTGCTCTTCCAAATTGATGGATTGCTCTTGCTCGTGCTCTGCAATTGGGTTTGGGCTCCTCTTTTCATGTGAATCTCTAGGTAGACTGAGAAAGAAGCTTCGATATAGTCAGTCTTATTTTATACAGTGTCTACTTCACAGACTGAGACAGCGTAATTATTGTTATCCAGATCCACGTGTGCGCCTTAATTTAGATGCTAGGCATTACCGGAATTGTTTGGAACTCCCTTACCTGTCGGATCTCGTCTTGTAGAGCCAGACATGTATCACTCCTTTAACGGTGCTTCCCTCCAATCCGAGGTTGTTGTTTCGGCCAAGATGCAGCGCCTCTCACTATCCTCGTCAGACAAATGGAGCAATGATGTCACCGTTATCACCTCACAAGCAGAAGCTCTACGGATGTGAACGATTATTCATCGAAACCACAGACTGCTTTTTTCGCAATGTTGATGCTTTCACCACGTTTCCACGATCATTGGGTTTCCATCGCCAGTCCTACGTTGGAAGGCGGGGTATGTGAAGCATGCACAGCCTGCATGAATTGGAAGTCTCCATTTCACCATCTTTATTTGGTTTCCAAATTCAGTATGAGAGTGAAAACTGATTCCAAGTAGGAGGACTCACAATCCCTGGATGGCTATAAAATCACACAGACATACCATAGTTCTTTTCCTCTTCTTCTACACTCTTCTCAAACCTGTCATCCTGCAAGCTTCATCTTTCCTATCAGTTGCAAAACGTACCGTTGACCCTAAAGACACGATGAAGCTTTTTGGCTGTATTCTGCTTCTCCTCGTATCCCTCGTGGCATCGCATCCCGTTGTCGATACTGGTGATGAGCATTCCCTCACTCAGTCCGCTCAGCGTCAGTAAGCTCTGTATCTTAATTCCAGTACGCTTCATAAGTCTGATTAAATGAAATCCCAGCAGATAATTCCCTGTCCACCTCCGATGCCAATGAGATAGCCACCGGAGATATCTTCGACGATGCTTCGCTGAATGCGCTCGATATTGAACCGAATGTAGAAGACGATGGTGTTCGTGTCGTTCGAAGCATTGGAAGGGTGAGGAAGAAGTGCGACGCTAAGAGAGATTGTCCAGCCGAATTTCATTGCTGCCGTAGAGGCAGAACCTGCTGCTCCAACGTGACCCGGATTGGCTGATTAAAGTTGTGGGACTGAGCAGCCTTGATGACCATGGGAGGTGTTGATTGAAGAGCCTTGCACTTGCTAGCTTCGTCTCTCTGGAATTCTGTCTGGGTAGCTTTGTATTTCTGTTTCCCTCCTGGTGAACGTGTTTATGTCAGTCAGGAAATGGATAGAGTTGAGTCGGTCTAACCCGGCTCTTGTGTGTACTTAGCTATTTGGTATATTTGAAGTTGTGGAAGAAAATCACCTGAGCTAAAAAGGATTTATTCCCTTAGTCAAGGGGCTCTTTCACTCAATAACAGAATTCCATCGATTGGTCTCTAACAATTCACATGACAACTAGATCCCACCTCACCTCTTGTTCCATTTTCATATCGTGTCTGTTTATACTGAGTCTCTCGATGCGAGATTGAATCGGTCTATCAACTAACGCATTCATTTCAGGCAGACAGCCCAGTCCGTGTATCGCAGAATTAGTTGAAAGATATTCGATGATCGTGTCCCTAAACGGACGGCCCTGCCTTATCTCACCACCACAGGGATGTTCATGAACTGCTTACTCTCCACCAGTTTGACGTTATTCTCTCGACTACACCAGCCTCATATAAAATCGCCGGATTATAATGAATGTCTGGCATCTAATTGTGTATAATCCAGCTCATTTAATTGGTTGGAAAGGGCCGGACAGGGTCGACGCTATCCTCGGCCCCGGGAAGATCATTCTCCACGCAGCCGAACATCATGGAGGCGTATTTATGTACCCGTCACTAAGTGTGTGTATTCCCTTGCCTATTTCCCTAGATAGCCTCAGATGCAGTAAATACTTATGTATGATAGGGACTGGAGAGATATACCATCAACCTTGTTCGGTGATTCGGTTTATTAACACTAAAGATGGTGACTCAGCTTCACCCACAGTGACAGGATGATGCATGAGCTGCCAAGGTCAGGAAGATTGTGTTTTTCGCAAGTCTCCGTACTGATGCTGGAACGGGTGTTCTCTTACGTAAAAGGCGACGATCTTTAGTTATTTTGTTGGCGGACAAAGAACATACCAAGGCACCCATGAAGGCTTTATGTCTATACGGCTATATGGTATTACTGTCTACTACACAACAAAACCGGCGCGCCTCCCCTTCACATGGTCTCGTATTTCTCTTACTTTTTCCTATACCCCTTGCCGCATCTCGCATCTCGAAATACAATGTTTTCTATTCCATCCCGGTCGCTTCAGAGTCGCAGTATGCATTCCAACCGCATTCTCCGTGCCTACGCTTTGCTTCCCCACATTGACTAACGTGATACTAAGTTTGCTTGACCCAGGCCAATCCAGCTAGAATTTCTCAAAAATGCCCAAGGCTGTTTACTTGGTCATCGAGAAGGTTAGTATAACCTGCAGACGATCCCGTGCATGGACTAACATTCCCCCCAACGCCCAATCTTCAGACTCTCCTCGCAATCAAATAAACCAGCCGATGCAGGAAGCCAACTTGCCCAACAACGCCTGAGACGGCCAGTCTCTCCACATCTTTCTATCTACCGCCCCCAAATAACATGGGTTGTCAGTGTAACTACGCGAATCACCGGGATCGCGCTCTCAGGCGGAATGTACCTTTTCGCGACGGCCTACCTCTTATCGCCTGTGACTGGGTGGGATATTGGCTCTGAAACCTTGGCGACTACCTTTGCAAGCCTCCCTCCTGTAACTGCATTCGCGTTGAAATTTGGAGTTGCGCTTCCGTTCACGTTCCATTGTTTCAATGGACTACGGCACCTCGTTTGGGATACTGGTCGCGGCTTGACGAATAAGCAGGTCAGTCGAAGTGGGTGGGCGGTTGTTGGTGCTTCGGGCGTTGTCGCTGCTCTCTTGGCTGCGTGGAAGCCGAGCGATGATGAGAAATGAAATACTTTTTTGGGGTTGTTTATGACTACAGCCATGGGAGTAGGCTTGTGGTCCACGTTGACACTATGCTATTCAAAGTTGGACAAGGACTATTTCTGATTTGAAACACATGATATCAATCTCAATGAACCTCTCACTTTCTGGGGCCAAATTTGGTCCAGGACTCTTCAAACCCGGCTCCTCGAACAAACGAATTTTCCTCAATATCGCCCGTTGAATCAACAGCTATATTGGCTTTTTGTTAGCGTTCATCTTCAATGCAATTATTTTACGAAAGCCCTTACCTAGGTTCGCAATCTGAAGCCACATATCACCGGTCACAAGCAAATTTCTTCCCTCAGACTCAGAAGGCTGGCATAGCTCTTTAGCACATGCCATTGCCCGGACGAATTTGGCCAGATGACAATCGTCGGTAGGATCCTTGCAACTCTGAACAAATATCTCCGGCCAACCAAGCCGAATCTTGTAGTCAATCACGTCCTTGACGTGCGGCTCGGGCATGTTACCAGATGCCCAGTTCAAAAGGTCCATTCGGCCTTTCATTTCCAGTAGACGAGCCTTGTTGTGATCACTAAGATAAGGGACATTCATGATGGGTTTGAAAAGAATCGAAGAATTGACCGAGTGCAGGAAAAAGAAGTCTATCTTCAGTTCTTTCTCCGGGTTCTGGGCCGTGGCCGTCCAGTACACTTATTGACCGATTAGCCGCAACTCTTTTTCTTGATCGGAATCGAAGCTAGGAAGGGACATACCGGCGGTGTTTATCATCTCAACTACTCTCTCCTGAATCTTGTCTTCGGGTACAGTCCACTGACAGCAATGGGCGGCCATCTCTGGGGAACGCTGCAAAATGCCTTCTGCGAATCTGGCACCCTTTGCATGGGGACTAGCAGTATTGAGCCGTTTGTCCACGCGCATCTGATCCATTATCTCGGCCAATGTCTTCTTCTCCACTGCACTAGTCTCTAGGGCAGCTTTCTCGGCGGGCCGGAGGAACATAGAGCCCAGATAATCCTCATGGACAGCAGTTTGAGCAAGAGCCTGGGCAACAATTGCCGGCTGTTCGAATTCGATTCCAAATCCCAGATGTATGACTGGGTGCATGAGTCCAGCAAAGAGCCTCGAAAGAAGAGATTGGGCGAGCTCGTCCCCGCTGAAAAGATACTCATTGATTACATCCCCCACACCTCTGGTTTCGATCTCGCGTTGGAAGAAAGCGAGGAAGTTGGGATAGTGGACCCCGTCGTAGAGGTGGTTCATGAGCGCCTTTTTGTCACGGAAGGATTTAATGATATTCTCGTCTTTAGGGAGAGCGGGTCTCTGGTATTTTGCTTCCTGTTCGTATTTGAGCTGAATGGTGTCGGGCGAAGCACCGAGAGTCCAGATTGTGAGAATTAAGTGCACCAAGTGGTCTAGTACTGGTTATTACTCTTTTCATGTTGCCTCGCTGGCTACTTACTATGGTATCCCATGTCATTAAAATACACGTGATGGTTTTCCATGTCATGTTGCAGCACTTCGCTGGCTTTCCGGGCAGACGCTTGGCTGAGACCATTGGTGCTGAATACACCAGTGTTTCGAGGAGTCAACCAAATCCTGGTGGCCGTTGCCATGATGTTTATTGAAATCCTTATGTATCCTTGTGACAGGAATGGTTATAAAACGAAGCTTTGTTCTGATATCTGGACACATTCATGGTTCGGTAGCTGGCATATATAGATGTGGCACGTCAATCTAGGCCCACAGTCTCTAAGCCTATGAATAATACTCAATTACACCCTGCAGGATCTAGATCCCGTGGTTTAGGGTGCTTGTTTAGAAATGAGCAACAGATGACATGGAAGTTGGGGAAATCGATCTACATCGCAGGTCCGAAAATGGCAATCCCGTGAAATCCGCCAATCATGTGGCAGAACGGCTTTCGGCTCTTCACATCTTCCGTCGGCTCGCGTTTCGCATTTCGCCTCTCGCATCTCCCATCCATCGCGACTTGAAGTCACCAGGACATCATCTCAGTTCGATTAAAAATCACCGCCTTACAGAGCGTATATGCTAATATAATGAGGACCACATTGGCCTGCCAATGGTGTCGGTAAGCACCACCCCTCTCCACGTCTTTCATCATGTGAATAGCCCCTTTGTCATGTTCTTCTGGTGGCAAGCATGGTGTAGGAGACATGGTTTCTCATCGGAGGACCCCTCCATTTCCGCAGGTAGTCGTTGACTCATTATTCGCAGTAGTTCTAAGGTAAAATGCCATCATGATGGCTCTCCTCCTTGCCGGGCCTGTGTGTTCAATCCCGGCAGGGAGTGTGTCTTGAGCCGACCGAAACATCGGTCGAAACGACTCCAGAGCGCATCAACTGTGCGAACCAATTCGTTGCCTCGGAATTCGGAATCTATTCGGTCTGATGAGACTCATAATGCGGGAATTCCTAGCTCCACTTCCTATACTGTACCCGCAAATGGCCAAGCTAAACGCAATAGCGTTGCTTCTACAGCTACCCATGAGGATCAAGACTCCTCACCTCGGAAGGAAGCGTTGGTGACACTGCAACCCAGCTTCTCATATCGAACGAGTCCTCTGAAAGGCATAGCTAAAAAGACCTTGGAGCGTGCATTTCATATCTTTGTCCACCAGTTTCCCGAGTTCAGATTCTTCCACGAGCCAACGTTCTTAGAGGCTCTGGATGCAGAAAAGATCCCCGAGCTTAAACTCTGTGGAATACTAGCTATCAGTGCTCGCTTTTTGCCGGAGACATTCGGCGCTGGTAAACATGCTCGCGAAGCATCCGAGCGGTTCGCAAGCTATGTACGACAGAACGTCATGAATCATGTTCTTGGCGCTATGGATATCGATGCAGTTCATGCATTACTCCTGCTTAGTCTACATGACTGGGGGAATGGAAATGGATCTCATGCCTGGACATATAATGGTCAGTTGATTTCTTCTCCTGTTTACCTCTTACACACTATGCTGAAAGTCCCTAGGTATGGCCACGCGGATGGCCCATGGGGTTTACGCGCAAGTCGCAGATAGAGCAAGAACTACTCCATCGGTTTCAAATAACATTCGACGAGAAGAGGTATGCAGGACCGTTTGGGCGTGCTTTTTGCTCGATGCCATGATTGGATGTGGCAAGTGTCAGGCATCCCGATTCACGATGAGCACTAGCGAAACCCCTCTGCCTCTTGGTGAAGATCAATTTGCTTTTGGAGATCCCGAGTCATCGGAGCAAAGCTTTTTAGAAACTTTTGATCCGGAATCCGATCCTTATTATCCATTGGAGACACCAGTTCACGCCATTGGAAGCGATCAAATAGTCGGCCTGACAATTCGTGGATTCCATATTTGGTCTACAATCTCGGCATGGGCCTCTGCGGGTGGGAGAAGACGCGAGCCAGCCGCGTCAAGAGCACCTCCTTGGGAAAAATGCTCTTTTTGGTCCCGAAGTATGGCTACGCTTGAGGATTGGCGTGCCTCACAATCTCCGCAATTGATATACTCCCCAGCGAACATGAATATCCAGGTCTTTATTTCTCGGAAGGAAGGCGAGCGCTTTGCAATCATAAATCTGCTTTACTACCTTAGCCTGATATTCCTTCATCGAGAATATGTGCCTTTTATACCTCATTCGATCACCCGCCCATGCGGGCCTACCGACCCACCTCTCATCGTGCAGAAAGCTCCAGACGGATGGTGGGATCAAAGTGCCCAGGCTCTGATTTCAGCAGCTTCAAGCATCATTCAAATCCTCCAACAATTGGAACAGCGCGGGTCTAAATTTGAAACACCATTTACTTGCTTCTGTATCTTTAGTGCTGCATCAACAATCCTATATGCCAATGCGTGGCCGCACATGGCGCCCGGTTTGGATCATCAAACTTCAATAAAACTATATTCTTGGGGGTATTCCTGGCTGCATCAAGCCTGCTCGGTATGGAAGGTGTGCGAGGGCTGGTACAGCACCCTGGTTTTCCTCACGCAACTTTATTCACGGGTCAATTCGGATCCTATCCAGTTTCCAGGTGTCAGTCGGGATGCGTTTCTAGCATTAGAGGAGAGTATACAACGCCTAGCTGGGTCAGAACCTCCAGAATCGCCAGGGCTTCCAGCAGCAAATATTCTCTTGATGCTCCAGCGTCAAACACAAAGCAGCAAGAACCCTAATGGCAGACAAGGCGCGTTATTCCACGAAGAAAGTGTCCATAATGCAGATTCTTTAGAAGGCGTTATATTACCGACTGAGCAGAGGTCTGGCCCAATGTCATCAAGTGAATTATCGAGTTCGTGGAATCTAGGCCCCGAGTTCAGCACCGATTATGACCTCCTTGCTGGGATTCTATCAGACCTATCTGGCGATTGGACCAATCCTACGTGAAACAATCAGATGACATTTGTACCATTTGATGCGGTCTAAATTCAACCTAGATTATGTCAATGAGAGTGTCTATGCCACTAACACCTATTGACGTCAGCCAAACTGTGTGAAAAGCCTCCACATCTCTGGAGGCACGTATGACTTCGTCGCGCTATCTCCGATGCCGCCATCATAGGGCGCCGTATGATTACCACCAAATGTAAGCCACCATACTGGGTGATTTGGTCAGCCGGGGTATCCCGTCAGAACATGGGTCTGATTTCCGGGCTTTGGCTCTGGTATAGCCGACGGGGTCTGGCATCCATTAACATGTGCCCATTTATCTCGCATATTCCTTCCGTTTTCTATCGCCAGAAACATGTCATCTGTTCCGTAAACGCCCATATATGCAAACGGTTTCTGCGCTCTATCACGCCCACTTACTATCGCGACGCCTTATCGCAACGCCTGCCCGGCACCTGTCGGCCAACGAGCAACCCACCGAAAATACCATGCCGGCACCATAACTCCATCCCGTCGCAAACACCAGACCCTGAGTCACGCACAGATCCGCCTCTAGGACCTCTGTCAAGGCTGCTATGAAAGCAATGTCCTTTCCAAACAGATTAGGCCAGCCAGGCCCGGTGCCCTGAGGGGCTACAAATATCGCAGTATTGTTCGCTAGTCGGTGCACTCCATAATACGCATATGTTCCCGCTTCGACCCATCCGCCTGTCACTATGTTTTTATAGTCGGTATTGAGCCAATGGAAGCAGATGATCAGCCGGTATGGTTTGTTGCGGTCATAGCCTTCGGGCAGAGTGGTGTAGAATTCTCGCACTTGGCTGCTGACGGACATATGTGAAGACCGGTGGTTAGAGTTGGGGCTTTCCCACACCCGCGAGACATGGATTGGCTGTGTATGGAGATCGTGAATAAGGCAAGGGCGCCAAATATGGCCAACAAACGCATCTTGAATAACATCTTGATGAGTTCCGAAAATTCAGCAAAGCGCTCCTGAGCTCAGGCCGTTCTGGACAGTGACCCAGAGTTCTCATCAACGAATCCAAGTCACCGGGCTGAAGTTATCTTCGTCGGCCTTTTCGGCAGGCGGTTCATTTCACGGTGATATTCTACATATTGAGTTTCCCTCGATCACAAGGGCAGTAACAACTCAAATAAGCTTTTCAGGAGATGACGGGCCACTTTGGCCGCTGCGATATAGCCCTTCTATTTTGCTGGGTATGTGTTTCAAGAACTCGGGCTCTCATTTCGCTTTGCAAAGCGTTTTCGACGTTGTTTCTTCATTCATGGAAGGGAGCCACCATGGAATCTCGCTATAGATTCAAACGATCGTAAAACTGCCTGGAAATATTGAGTTGTTCAAATTGCAGGTGTTCCCGGCTTTTCCGAGGACAAAGTCCGAGGTATATCAGCTGCATCAGTATCTCTAGCGGCAAATTACGGCGCATTTCCTTCTTTCGAGTCTCTCGTTGAGCCAGGTCCCTCCTGTTTCGAAGCAAAGCTATATACCTGATATTGTAAAGTAAATATTCCCTGTCTACCTAGGATATGAAATCCCGCTGTTGTGAGTATTCCTTCCGGCTAAGACTTGGGTTTAGGTCCAAGATAAAACATATATTTTATCCTAGGCTGCCTAGAACTTGTCCTACTAAGTCCGCCAAGCTGGTCAGACCCGAAAGGAAAACGCACACAACTAGTATGTATTTATCCTCAATTCGTATCCATTCATACAGATGGTAATATCTATATTAAATAAACACAAACACCACACCAAACAGCAAGATGATGTACAAATACTTGTCAGAACTGTACACCATCGCTCCACCCTCCTTCTGTCTCCCCTATTCAGCTGACTTTGCGGCCACAACCGAATTCCGAATCGATCAGTTCACCTTGTGGCCTTCCACATACACCTTGCCATCTCCATCAACCTCCATAGTTCCTTCATGGCCTGAGTGGCTGTCGCGGGCAGGACGATGGGTCACATGAGGAGTACTACCGGTAATACTCTTGATCTCACGCACAAGCTTGTCACTGATCTTTTCACTCTGCGGAATCAGGTCTCTGGCGGCCTCGTCCGATTTGCAGGGATCAGGATCCGGGGAACTGAAGTAGACCTTCACATTCTTCTTAGGACCCATGAGATCCCAATCCTTCTTCAGCTTCGACATCGCATCATCGGCCTGGGAGTTGGTGGCAGATACGTGCAGCAACCAGTTCTGGAAAATACCATCCTCTCCGGTGATGGCAATGCCGATGCAGGTTCGGAGTTTGTCGGTCTGAAGCGTTTGGCCATGCGCAGGGGCATTCCTCATGCCGTCCTGGCGAACGTCGATAGTGTTCCCGCGTAGAGCAAGGTCTCGGGCTTCGAGGTCTCGCGGAGAAGGCTTGCGGCCATGGGAAGAGCCCTTCTTAGAGGCCTTGCATTTGTCCTTTCCGTGTTTTCCCTTGTTGGTGTTCTTATCACCGTCCTTGCCTTTGCCTTTGCCTTTGCCTTTGCCTTTGCCGGACTTGTCGTCATTCTTGTCGCCATGGCCAAAGAGTCCGCCGAGGCCGTGCTTCTTATCGTCACCCTTGGGCTTGTCCTTCTTGTCGTCATGGCCAAAGAGTCCGCCGAGTCCGTGCTTCTTATCGTCGTCTTTGCGACCGCCCTTCTTGTCATCATGGCCAGAAAGGAGACCTCCTATTCCATGGCTCCCTTTACCGCTGCCAGAGCGGTGGCTGCCAATTCCTTTGCCCTTGCTCGGCAGAGCAGAGGCGGTTTGGAATGCAGAGAGGAGCAACAGGCAAACCAGCCCGAGTGCCACATGCCTCATCCAGAGGCCTGAGAGCTTCATTGTAACGAAAATGAAAGAAAGAAAAGAATGATTGGAAAATTCAAAAGAGTGTGAGAAAGTAAAGATTGGCTGGTTCTAATGGACAAAGGAGTGATGGATGGATTGGATAGATTTCAACAGGGTTTCTACGAGGCTTATATACATGTAGAGTCCATTTGAACTGGCTGTCCTATTTCTCTTAATTGACGTCAGATATGGATAAACCCTGACAATGCCCAGACATGTTGGGGGCGATGTTTCGCCTGTGCCTGTAGGATCTATGGCATGGTGTTCAAGTAATTCGTATAGTCGGACCCGTTCCTGGCCCCAGCTTTCTCGAGTCATGATACTAACAAGTAATGCATAGGCCTATAGCTGTAGTATTAGGGGAAGTGAGCAACTAACCAGACCCAGCTAGCACTGGATTTCCTGGGGCTATATGTACATCCTTCTGTGGGTGGCCTTGACCATTGCCAAGGAACTCCTTCTCTATCGAACCAAGCAGATCCTATCGCCGAGCAGGAAAACTAACATTTTTAAATGACAGGGTGTGGCTATGAAAGTTGGTAAGATCATGGTTCCTGGATGAGGTCAGATTGGGGCCAGACCGGTGCAAGACGGATCTTCCTTGCATTTAGACAGCCAACAGGATCTTACGGCCCGGAAAATCAGCCCAACTGGAATGTCAACAGGTAAGATTGACAAGAAAAGACCAAGAGACTCTGACTAAGCCTCAATCTCAGCCGGAGGCAGGCTAATTAATCATTGCTCGTCAGCTATCGTCCATTTCCCATCTCAAAGGAGCTCCATTCATGAGATAACTTGATTTTGCTATTTCCTACACCTCCGAGAGAGCAAAACATAACAATGGCCTCTTCGAACCCAACCTCGCAACCACCACTGCAGATATTCAACCACCTTCGCACACCTGGAAACTCAACGTTCTCCAAGTTCCCCTTACTGCCCCCGGAAATCCGCAGTCTAATATGGTACCACGCGGTAAAACGGGAGCGCCTAGTCAAAATTTATTTCCAGAAAATTCATCCTTCCATCACGCCAAAGCGTCCCAAACCAGATGGCGAGACGCCGCAGTTTCACCTTATGGTTGATGGACGGAAATGCCTGAGCAAGTTGCTAAGAGTGAACCAAGAATCACGACAGACTGCCCTGCGGTTCTACCGGGTGAAAATCCCATGCAAGTTCAGCCATTGCCCGGAAGATGAGTACGTCTATGAGTCGATCGGACACCCGATACAAGCAAAACCGGGGGTGTTATACTTTAACCCAGACTATGATTTCCTCGAGATTGCGTCCAATGATTGGAGAGGGGAGGATCTGTTTGACCTGGTATATCATCTGAAAAGGACCTACGATCCCTTGCATGTTGGACTACGCAATCTAGCAATCGGGGGGGTGAATTGTTTGGGCACGACCGGCATTGCGAAAATTGATCCCATGGATATCAATCCTCAGATTCGGCAAGTCTTTCAGGAGACGCTTGCGCAGCTACGAGAAGTCTTTTTTGTTACCAGGACGGGAGCAGGCCGTCGTATCTATGGAATAATAAGCGGTATTCCCGTGGCCGATCCCCGCAAGTGCATCTTTAATCGATCGTTCCCAATTGCCACCGTGACGCCAGCATTTGAGCGCCTGCAACGGGACACTCGCTCGATTTCAAAAGATCTAAAGCAACAGCATGTTGGAGGTGGGCCGATGCAGATGGCTTATTTCTGGCAAAGCCTGTTACATAGATGGGGTGTTTCTGGCTCCCAGATTACCTACCACTTTATCGTGGCCTTTGAACCACCTTGGTCAAGTAACAAGATCCAGGACAGCGAAAGTGCCAGAAGGTGGTTGCAAATAGAAGAGGACGAGTGGAATGGGACATGGCGTCTCGATGATGAGATCAAAGATGGATGCTGGGCCAAACGCAGGCTTGATACTGATGGTGACTTTTATTATGAGATAGTAGGCGCCTTGGATGGGGAGAACAAACATGAGGGTTTGGAGAAAGCTGTGAAGTCCGTGTTCGGCTTTTGGATCTTTCCTCTTCATCTTTTCGGGAATATTCCATCTTCAAAGAAGGAGTTCGAGGAGGTGGACAGCAAACAGACGTTGGATCTGTCTGCCCATTGTCCTGGGCTAGGTGTCTCATTGTTTTAGCCTGTTTACATAGAGCGATGGGTTTCTTGTTTAACTCTGGTAGCGATATCACACAGCAGACGTTTATGTAGTTTTGGAGGAAAGATGCTTACAAGTTTTGTTGTAATGCATTCTACTGTCCAACAGAATGAAAAAGGACGACACTGATGAAGCTGCAACTGATGCAGAAGTATGAAATATTGCAAACACTGCAAACTCGCAAAGTAAACAGTGGCCCGAGCACCAATAATCACACGTGACCTCCAGCCACGTGAGGACCGTTGCCGCCTGGCTTTCCCGGCATTCTTTCCAGGTTTCCATGTTTCCATGTTTCCATCTGGACGGGGATACCTTTTCATTGTATGCGAGTCCTCGCCATATCTTCATACTTACGCCTCTTTTCATATAACACAATGCTTGGCACTATGAGCTACGCACAACGTGCATGGCTCTGATAACGTGCATTTTCCCAAAAATCGGTATTGTGTGGGGATGACTGGCATTGCATGGAGAGGCTAGCAGCCACCGTCAAGCCTACTAGCTTCTCTATCGATAGCATATATAAACATCTACACCCTTCTACTAGGTAGTACTATCAAAATGGTGTATGGTGGCAAACCAAGCACAGGGTGCCAGACCTGCCGACAGAGGCGCATTAAGGTACGCATCTCAGAATCAAATGATGAACATCAACTGATTCTTTGCAGTGTGATGAAGCCCGTCCTCATTGCAGGGCCTGCGTCCGGACTGGTCGTTCCTGTCCAGGGTATCCGCATCCTCTGGATTTCATGCTGAGAGACAGGATTGCCTTCCAGCGGAAGAAGAGGGGCGTTTCCAACAACAAGCAGTTGCAGATTGCTAAGAAAGACCAACCAGATTCACTAATCCAAGCGTCACCTGTGTCAAATACAGCTGTTACCCCTGGCAATTCCAGCACAGACTTCCCAGGCTCTCCGCCTGGGGTTATTGATTTGCCACCACAACTCCCGAGTGCTTTACAACCCCCTATGGAGGATACAATCTCATCTTTATTTTTCAATTCATATCTGTACCTGCAAAAAGACCCTCTAATCCGGTTGGGATACATGGAACTTCTTCCAGGCTCTTACTTCAATGCCTCGTCTGATTCACCTTTACGGCTGGCCGTGCAGGCTGTGTCATACTTTGCCGTGGCTGCCTGGACAGGTCAGCGACCGCTGCTGCGTTCTGCAGAACAGAGCTTCATGAAAACCGTATCGCGGACTAGGCAGGCTTTACAAGAGAATATCGAGGGCCACGTAGAGGAGACTCTTATGGCAATTCTTTTACTTGCAACGTTTGAGGTGAGCCAATTCACAATATCGAGAGTCGCATGTTCTGAGTGCATTGTTCTAGGAATTCTCCGCGCTCAAGGAGAATAGAGTTACCAATAAAGCCCACCTACACGGTGCAATTGCATTTCTTAACAGTCGACAGCAACGGAAAACTGCCAACTCCGAAACACTTGCCATGGCAGTTCAAACACAAATTGTAAGCCCCTTTGCAGAGCCGAATGAGCACCTTCTTATATTGCCGCTTGCAGGTTCGAACGTCTTTAGGCCTGGCCTACCCAATGGCCCAAACGCCCACCATATCCCCACTTCCGATGCCCATGACTCAGACTGCATCAGGCCACTTAACAATAGTTACATCCGAGTTAGTCAGTCTGAGGCAGACGTGGGATCGCATCTCATCTAGTCCTGGAAACTACCAGTCCGAAGAACTAAAGAACCTCCTCTCGACAGCAATGGCTCTTGACAACAAAATCTCGGTCTGGAAACACATACTCCCTGAACGCTGGCAGCCAGTCCCAGCGACCTTTATACCGCAATCCGTTCGTGACGCTGGCGTTTTCCATAATCGCTGTGATTGTTACTTGGATATCTGGATTGCCTCAACATGGAACTTCTACCGAGATTCTCGAATCGTCATCCAAAACATCATCCTAAATTGCCTGCGTCTGCTCCCCGAGCAAAGTTCACAGCAGGAGATCCAAGCACGGGTAGCTTCGATCCAGAAGCTCGCCACAGACATATGTGCAACGGTGCCGTTTTTGCTGGGTGACCAAATAACTTCCGTCCGGATGAGCCCGCACAAGGTCGAATACCCGGAGTGCGAGGAGCGACGAATTACGCCCGGTCACCAGCAATCCGCTCCCCTTCTCGGCGGCTGGTTCGTCATCTCGTATTTGACGAATCTGTGGTCGCCGGAGCTGTGTCTCCGGGATGAACAGCGAGCTTGGATCCGGAATCAAATGCTGCGAGTGCTGCGGATATATACATTCGATACCCTGCGACCTTGGACCCAGGAGGGGTTCAGCTGGAGTCCATGATCGGATGTCTCTTACACTTGGACTTATGTATATATGCATTGACCATTCAATAGATGTACAGAATTTGGCAAATATCACCCAATCTGACTTCGTTCTCTTTTATCTCCATCTGACTGTGCCTGAGGCGCCAAGACAGGATCCACCCACGCGACATGGGGCAAACACAAGGAACCGGTCACATGACCACAGCGAAGGCCATCGACCGGCTTCTCCGCATTTCTTTCCATCATCAGGAACAGTCACGGTCTCAAGTCATTCTCACTCTCACTCTCATTCCCTCGAAAAATTCCATCAATTGCTCTCACCCCCGCTTCATCCTCGCTCCCAACCCAATTGATGAAATAACCACCTCAAACCCAACCAAACCCCGAATCCTATCCACAAAAAAATGCTCTCCTCACTCTTCAGCCGCAACCAAGAACAACCACCACCACCTCCTCCAACAAACCAGCCACAAGAGCAACAAGAGCAAACCCTCTCTTCCAAACCCTCCACCGCCGCCGATGAGCCCCTCCCCGAACTCCGGTTCATCAAACCCGCCACAAAATACAAGCTCCTGATCGGCGGTCTCGCATTCTTCACCTTCTCACTGATCACGACCCGCCGGGCCCTGAACAAGCGATTCCTCGCGCAGATTCCCCCCTTCTACACCAGTTCGGTATTTCACCGCCCAAAAGTCAACGGCGGCACGGAGGCCTTCGAGGCGCTGAACCTCGCCACCCTGAATGTCATTTCGCTTGGGATGACGGGCGCCGGCGCCGCGATGGTGGCGCTAGATATCAATCATGTGGAGGACATGCGGAGGTTTGTGAGGAGGGGGTTCAATGCGGATGGGGGACCGGTGACGCAGACGGATGAAGAGATGGAGGAGGAGGTGGCGGCTTGGGTGGGGAGTGTGTTGGGGAAGAAGTTTGAGGAGGAGGTGAGGAAGGAGCAGGAGAAGAAGGCGAAGATGGCGAAGGAGGAGAATTGAGGAGATATAAGGTGATGGATGGATAGGTTTGGATTTGTGGCTAGACAGGCATGGTTCTGTGTGATGCTGTGTAGGTTGATATTGTACATATGGAAATACCCCCCTTTTGTTTTTCGTTAAAGTTGAAAAGTATGTGAATTGTCTGAATAGAGCTAAGACATAACCCGCTCCTGTGTTCGTAAAAATATATGTATTGTACATGCAAATTAAGACACTCATCGCTCCATCTGCTCATATCGGTCTCGTGCCGTCTGCCTCGTCTTCTCCAGGAATTCATCATATCTGTTCCGGGTATTCCGCCCGGCCTCCTCGGCGGCATCACCGAGCTTACTTCCCTGCGCACCTAATCCCACGCCTTGAGCATACACTTCGGTAGCAATAGGAGCCGTCATGCCTGTTCCCTGAGCACCTAGTCCAGATCCTGCAGACCATCCCATCTTGCTGAGAAGCGACGCACCCTTGGAGGTAGTGGGTTCGGCTGGCTGCTCTTCCTCCTTCGGGGGAGGGGCATTCTTCTTGGTTGAAGCCTTGGAATGACCGAAAGCTTTGCGACGCTCCCTTGCACGGTCACGATACTCGGCTGGCTGTGGGACAATTCCATGCTTAATGAGTTTGCCCATGGCTTTGGCGGTCAATTCCTCATTCTGCAAGTTCCCACGGTGCAGTTGACTGAGCCGCTCGTGACGATTGACGTCCGCCGATGACTTGAATTGACGCATACACAGATAACAGCAGTTCCGATTGGGATCAGCGTACGACTGAGATGGTGCAGTACTGTCCGATGCAGCATCTCCCAGTTCCGATCCTTCCCCTTCTTTCGCTTCTGCGTCCTTCTTGATCCCATGCAGTTCGGCGTGCCGGTTACTCCAGAATTGCAGGTGCGAAGGCATTGCAAGTTTCTTGGCGCCTGCATTGGCGACATTCTCGGCTTTCCTTTTCTTTGCCTTTTCTGCGTCCTTGCCACTTTTCCCATCAGACTGAGCTGGCTTGTCAGCTTTGGTGGGTTGCTGATCGTTGTCTGCTGCCCCCGGTGTCACAGTCAGCTCCGTGACATATGCTTCCTCGTCCCAATACATCAATTTCAAAGAAGGATTATTCAGAGGGCTGAATGTGAATCTTTCCGTACTCGCCGTTGGGTTAATGACGGGCACGAACACTCCTGCGTGGATATAGCTAACAAGAACAGGCCTTGAAGAGATTGTGAACTTCTCAAAAGAGTTCAGACGGGCTGTGGCAGCTTGGGCGTCCTAACACGTAATTAGCGCACCAGAAGTAACAACAGGGAGTCGATAAGAGTACCTGGATACTAGCAAACTCAGCGAAACCGTAGCGCCAACTCTCGTTTGATCGACGATCTCTCACTAAGAGGACACGGCGGATTGATCCGTCTCGAGCGCCCAGATTGGAATCTCCCGTTGTAGACGCAACCTTCCCACTCTTTTTTGGGCCCCCACTAGAGCCCTCTGAGGTGCTGGCCGGTCGGTAGAGTTTTGCAACGCCCTTAGCCAGAAGTTCTTCAGTAACCGTAGGCTCCAGTCCTCGGAATAGCAAGAATTGAGAGGCTTGGTGGTCCGGCGCTGCATCATTATCACCATTGTTATCAACTCTAGGAGCAGCTATTCCAGGGGGTCCTGTAGGGCCGGGTTCTGCGTTGTGTTAGCAGATAACGTAGCCGTGCTTAGGAGAGCCGTACCAGGACGAGGTGCTTGGCATCGGAAGCATTTCTGGCGAGTCGAATAATTGACAATGGCGCACTGAATAGTCAGTTCAGCTCTTCATCAACGCTAGCAACTGTTCCCTTACCATTTTGCAGGTCCAGTCACCCTCGGCTCGGGCCCGAGCGCGATCCTCCCTCTCACGACTGTAAGCGATACGGACTTTTGTGCCACGATCATTCGGACCAGCGCTAGGACCATAGAATATTATATTCGGGCAATTGTTTTCAAAGAATGCACGCGCGAAGTTCAGACTGTTAAAGCGAAGAAAACCCAGCCCGCGCGACATTTCTGCAATCATTAGAGGGGGAGAGCGAACGATTGAAGCAAGCAACACTCACTAGTCTGGCGATCACGAATCACTCGCACTTCTTCTAGACCTTCGATGTGGTAACCGTCTCTCAGTTCATTTGTAATCTGTGCAACACGTCGACCCGGGCCACCGGGCGACATGTATATCTCAGCCTAATGCCACCAAGAACGTTCATCTAAGATAGAGCGCAATCCTCTGGGGACTTCATCTATGCTTAAATATCAAGAGGGGGAAGGAGTTGCCCAACGTCTTCTTCCACCATGTCCAGCGGTAATCCATCCATCATGATCTCTCGACTTTCTTGTCCGTGATGGCGGCTCCGTCGATCGCCGCGACTGCGACTCCGGCTGTAGCTTCGGCTGCGGCTGGGGTATCCGGGAGAGCGATAGCCTTCACGGTCGCGATCCCGGTAGGCTGGTCGCCCTCGTCGAGGGGGAGGCGACCTTGACGGACGGCGCCTATAGTCATCTCGGTCTCGACTTCGGTAACCAGGTCTGGAGTCTCCGGAGTATTCGCCTCTCCTGTCGGATGCTGGACCTCGTGGAGGAGAACGCACGAATTCTTGATATCCACACACATGGTTAGTGACCAGACAAATTAAGACGATGGGAAATATACGGCTCTTTCAAGCACGCGATATAGCTATGCGGGGAGGAGTGTAATACCGCGAGGCGAGCGTGATCGGGAAGGCGACCGATCGTCGTACATGCGACTGTCCATGTCGTCTCGGCGCGAATATGGCCGTCGCGACGGGCCCGGAGGAATACCGCTTTCGTCAGGAGGGAAATGAGACATGATCAGAAAGCACCGACGTGGAAGAAACGAGCGTCTGCTGATTGTCGCGGAAGTTCGCTGGAACCCTCGCTGGCACAATCACTCACCGCCTCGGTCTATTCTGCCTGCCTATTTGGGAAATGGGAACTATAGGACTTCATGGATGTTGGACTGCTTTTCCTTTATCAAACTGAATGCAGATCACTGGCTTGGGTTTCGGATTCTAAAATAGTCTATCTTTGATATCGACTTTATATCACCCCCGGCCTCTTTATTTTATGGGGCATAGAAATGAAATGGGTGAAAAGGGGTAGCATTTCTTGCTGTTCTGACTGACTGATTGTCCCTAAAATATAGCAGAGCCATGGGTGCTAATGTGTCTGCCATCGAATTAATCTCTAAAGTCAAACAATCTGACATGAATACTATCCATGCAGCTTGTATAGATATAATCCACCATACTACCATTAGCCTTGTTTAGGTGCTGATTACTCACCATTTGACTGATACGTTAGATATTCGTCGCCAAATAGGTTGCAGACCGGCCACCAATGGCCATTACTTGGAAGAGATACCCGACGTACACGGATTCCTCCGTAGGCCCCATGCAGTCACTGGCTGGCTCCATCATTCACTAAAGTCGGGGATCTTAGGGTCCCACACTCAACCATACTATAAGTATGTTCTTTATCACAGAGTAGAAGATGTCTTATTCCTCCCCACTCTGTGATTTTTTTTATTGACTTCTGACTTCAAGCAAGCTTCCGGCCCGAGGATTCATGTGACCAGATTCAGGCAGCTAATTGTTCCATGTCTGGTCACAAGTCTTGCAGGAGAAAGAATTTAAAGCACACTTGGCTTCAAGACTATCTTGCAGCTTGCACATAATCACATCATCATAAGTGCCTCTACCTATTCGATTCTACGCAGTTTCTCAGCAACTTGGCCGAATTAGAAGAGTTCCAGGTTCCAGGTACCGCTGATGTAATCCCTTCGTCAGTGCAAACAACCAAAAACGAGAGCTCGCAACACTCATCTCCTTATGCCTTCACAAAGACAGCAAAAGTCACAGTCTCACATCCCTCGCCCAATATTTGTCTGGCATCCTAGCTCCGATGGAGAGCATTTAGACAGCGAAAGACCCATATCCCTGATGACGCGCAAATTCCGCGCACGAGCAATCATGGATGACGCGGCAAAGGCCGCAAGGCAGAATCAAACAGTGTCTGGCCGTTCGGCTGAAAATGACAAGCCTCGATATTCCTACAACCCGGTATACTGCTTTTTCTACGGAACGCTTATGGATCCAGACACGCTCTCTCGAGTTCTCAAACTGCCGAAGGCACACACCCCGCCCATCATGCGTCGTGCCACAGTCAAAGGATACGAAGTCAAGCTTTGGGGGCCCTACCCTGCCCTTCTTCCCAATTCACTCCAACCAGTAAACGGTATGGCTTACAAAGCCCTGTCACAACTTGAACTTGATCGGCTCAAAACTTACGAGACGGGGAAATACTCCTTGAAACCTTGTACTATTGATCTTCTGAATGATGATGGCAGTGTCACACAGACCATTGCAGGGCTCACTTTCCTATGGAACGGAGATGTGAATGAATTACGGGAAGGTTCATTTGATCTGAAAGAATGGAAGAAGGAAAAACAATTGCGAGATTTGCTTTAAATACTGGGGGGAGAGGAGAAAAAACTTACTATGACTAGTTCCTAACAGAATGCTTCCTGGAACAATTGAAATCCTGCTTATGAAAGCGATTCTATTTACACACGCTGTAATTCATTCATCATGACATTCTTCCCTTTTTCCTTTAGCTACTCCTGATCAAGCTCCTCTTGGTTTTGCCCTATTAACGTCTGAATAGGGATCGGATCAATGAGGCCAGACTTTCCCCGGAATAGACTGTCGAGAATAGCACGATTAGAGCCAGATACATCGGCACTCCTAAGAAAGCGTCGCAAGCCTTGCACGTCTCGACGAAAAGCAAAGATATTCTTAGTCGACGACATAACTTTGCAAGATTTGATGAATGAAACGACGAACTCTACCCATGGGAAACACCCTGTCTCGTCCGATGCACCCGGGGCTTTGTAGAACTCAATAGTGGATCTGCCGCCGTAAAAAAGATTGAGGAAGTTCCAGGCGAAGTATCTCACGCCGCCGCCGTCATTCATCAATTCAACGATTTCTACCTGGTTTTGGCATTGATTTAGAAGGCGCAAGCATTCGCGTATACTTTTGCCTCTCAGGCGTGAATTGTCATGGCGACTACTTGCAGCATATTTGTTACTACGCCGATGAGCTGGGACGATGGCTTCAATAGCACTCTCGAAATGGAATATACCGCGGCATATTGACTTCAGTGTTTCGAGGCTCCACCGTCTATTTGAAGAGGGGGGAATATGGACAAGGGCGGCGCATGATTGATTGATTTCAACTCTACAGATCGACCTGAGAGAGTTGTACCTGTAGCGGACTTCTTCACGCCACGTACTATCTTTACCATAAAGGAAAATAGGAAAATCGGCGACACGAGCTCCACTGGCCCTAGTTTCTGTTAGTCGATTAGTTGTAGTACAGATTTACATTGACACGGGCATTGACTGTCGTTATCCGGCCTGATGCCCGTAAGAGACCACAAACTGGTTATATCATCGTGGCCTTGGTATATTCCATCCACGTCGTTTTCCAGCCGATGTATGGGATGAGTGCCTTTGTTGTTATGGATGACACTGGCTACGATATGGCCAACAAACGCTTCAAGGTCCGCAAAATCATTTGCCGGTCTTCGTCGGTGGGTTGCTAGGATCTCGGTTTCGATTCCGATTTGAAAGTCTTCGGCCATTTTAGCGTGAGTGTTGATATCATAGGTTGTTAAAGCAGTAGAAAGGTGAAAAGGCTCTTTTGGAAAGGAGATGGAAAAGCCAGGTCTTGAGGGTGGCTACAAAAACCTTGCACAATTCACAGGAACTTTCCACCTAAAGTTATGTGAATGTTGTTTTTTTGACAAACAGTGAAACGTGATTTTCCAATACAGGCTGACGTATTTTGTGAAAGGACTGCCTGCTTGGTTAATTTCATAGCTTGTCAGTAACATTTTATATGATCCACTATCTGGTGGGAAGTCAGCCCTAATCGTTGATGTACAAGTGATAAGTACGTGCCAGTTATATGCCGAAACAGAACGCTATTGAAATACGTAGCACTGAGGTACTATTTCAAAACGAAGGGAGCTGTTGTTACTTGCGCCGCTATGGTCGTAGGTGTCTGATTCAATACAACAAGAAATTGAGCACAGAGACGAACAGAGGGAGGTCAACCTAAGCTGGTTCACTCTCCTTACATGATCAATGCTACAGGTTAAAGATATACAGTCCTATGCTGGACAGTTCGCAGATACGCCCCCGGGCTTGAAATGGGTGTATAATAAGGTACAACAGAACCCACCAAGACCAGTCACTTACTTGGTTCATTTTTCAGCAGGGAGGTTGACCAGTGTGTCATTATAATCCAATAACGGGCTCGATCGAGAGCCGTCAGCCAGTATCCTTCTCCCTAACAACAGCAAAATCTCCTCTGGAGGTGCCGAGTGCAACCCCCCTATTCCAGATGCGCTGGTATATGCTGGGACAACTTCTTCTTTTCTTTTAAAAGATGCTTGCATGCATCATGGAGCCAGATATGATACCGGTGTACCGAGCGCAAATATTATTGTTCTCAAGGAGTGCGTGCGAGAATTTCATAGCAAGATAATTATCCTCAGCGTTATATCGAAAGGCTTACGCGCTCATGGGGAGACCTTGTCCAAGCCAAATTCGCTGAACTCTCCTTGCTATACTGGCTCTAAATCGCCGCCCACAATAATCTCCTAGGCACCCATGTTATTTCCCGGTGGAATGTGCATGGCCAGAATGACGAACAGCTCGTGTGGTGTGCCTCTCTTTGTTCGGTATGTTTTGTGGTCGCTTTCTTTTCGAAATACTTGACTGTGATTACAGTTGTGTTTATCGACGGGGAAGGTCAAGCGTTTCCCCTGCTGGATTTCCGATAGGAACCAGTCCAAACGGTATTTCGGGATCCATTCCAAGGGGATACAGGTGTCGAGAGCGTCTTTTGTCGAGTGAATTCGTTGATACTGGCATATCCATCTTCGTGATATGCCTTGCTTGTTATATTTAAGCAGAGTGAGCAACTGCTCTCCAATTCGCAGCACCAACGCGGGTCTACTAAGATGGACGGGTTGAACGGGCAAGGATTTTATCATAAGCAGTGTTTGCCCGGTCTGCCTCTGAAGCCTGTATCTTTGGAAGCTCGTACAACTTCTGGAAATTGAAAGCTTTTTTGAATTCTGGCAGCCACAAACCATTGAACAGGCAGTAAGACTTCCTCTTATATGAAATTTCCATAGAACATCGGCATGATCTTCTCTTCCGGAGATTGTGATTTGGGCCGATCAATGGACCAGTCAAGCTTCAAAGAACGCTCCAATAGTAATTGGATATGTTCTCTATTGCAACTTTTCAAGGCCTCCTCAATTACGGCATTGACCTTCAGACGAGCACATGCTTCATTGGGTGAAATGACTGCCCGCTCGCTCCCGGGATTATCAGCTTTGGCCTCAACGACCACAAAGTTGGTTTTCAAGACGGCAAGTTGCGCAAGGACAGGAGGTAGAATCTTAGCCAGATCAATATATCTTGCGGCTAAAGCGGTGGCAGTTATCCCTTCGTATAGAGGCGGACTCATGCGCGAAATGGGAGAAGTGGTCGATGCTCCAACGTCGACGGCGCTTTATAGTAGATATGGATGGCCATTTGATACCCCAATCATACCTAGAATAAGAAGTATTATTGATCAAAACAGCAAGGTGGTTAAGTCCAACCGCCATTGATACCCCTGATCGTGGGCCGAGCCGATCACCCGTCTAACTTGTCTGTAGAGGCTGAGTAGTATAGATATCGTATAATGTAACGGAGATGCCATGCCTGGCGTCCTTCACGGAGGAGATAAGAGACCCTCCATAATAAGATCTCGGAGACTCTGCCGAAAAGCCGCAGAGACATAAAACTTGTGCAAAGACGCAGAACTCTGACGAAGGATCTGGATTGATGTTGCCAGAGAGGGGTGAGAATGATGGAAGAGGCAAAGACAGAGAGGGGGAAACGCCAAAGAATACGGAGTAGAGGGCCTTGATGTGAATGATGAAGATTTCTACCAAGTGAATTAAATTCTATCATTCACTCTATCTACGAGGCTTTGAAGCACTGCAAACAACAAGATTTATCATGAGTGTCCTGATATTAAAATTATATTCACGTTTGATATCCCACTGTGTACACCCATCTGGAATCTCCAAGGTTTTGTATAATTTAGTTGAAAATACTACGATAGCTTTTTTTCTATTACATTATGAGCATTTCTAACATATCTAAGCTGTGATTATCAGTGTCATTAACTACAGTACATAACTATAGAACATAGGCAACAGGGCCGCCATATAGGCAGTCACATCGGGGCATCGTGAACATCAAAACCACAAGGCACAAATCCAGGGACCAAACACAAGTCCCACCGGGGATACTCCGTATGGATTTCGGAGGCCGATCGCCGCGGACCATATTGGAGGCTCCACCTGCTGCAACATGATTGCGTGCTGACAGAAGATCGTTGTAGCATCACCTCGTATTTCTTTGGCGATGGGGCCAATCATGGCATTTCGCGAGTCTGCAGGGACCCCGTTGGTCTTGGCTCACGGGTTGAGCCTTTAGACTATTTATAACAAGAATTTTTTTTATTGCTGTTTATGGGATTCTGAAAGGGCTGGCATGATTCTTCTGTTCGATGAGGTAGGGTTTGTAATTTGTATAGACCCGACTGAAGCCCTAAGGCCAGGATGGCAGCCACTAAAGAATCTCGACCACCGACAATCTCTTCCTATCCACATGCCACGCACTTAAGGCTCGAGATTTAACTCTATCCCGTCCCAACGATGTGGGACCAATCTCAGCTCAACGACGCCAATCCTCTCCTGACAGGGCATCAATCATCGTCCCAAGAAATTGCAATACGACCGGCCCTAACAGTTTCTAGAGATCGTCCCACAATCCCTTCCTGAGTTGGAATCCGTCCTTAACAGTTGTGGTCCGGCTGAGATGACTAGACCCTTAGTCTCAATGCTAGAGTCTCGATGTGTCAATTCATCAGTCGCTCGACTCTGACAGAAGGGAGGGCCGAGTCGATTGTACATATACGGGGGGTGGTTCCACATACCTATAGTGCTCTCCCCTACTCATTCACACATTCCTTGAACTCGCCATCACCGACCCTATTCATCATTTCATAACGAGAAACCATCATGAAGGAACTCATACCCCTCCTCCTCACAGCAACAGCAACAACCACCTCCGCGTGGACTTTCACCTGGCGAAATGCCTCAGACTCCCCCTTCATCAAAAACAGCCACGACCCGATGGCCTGCACGAACATCGAGCATGCCAAGGGCAAGGAATTCGACTTCCACCCCGAAAAAGACGACTACAACTTCTACATCTGGTCCACCAACAACTGCACCGGCGGGTACGCCGGGTACACGACGCCCGTCATCTGGCGGAAAAAGGCGAGCACAGACATGCGCTCGTATCTGGTGGATTACGGCGACGGATCGGGGCCGATTCCAAAGTCTTCAAACACCGCCACTGCCACTTCTTCTTCTACCACAACAAGTTCGACCTCATCTACATCCACGACATCTGCTTCCGAAACAAGCACTACATCCTCAGCCTCTGCATCCTCCACAACAACCTCAGCTGCCACTGCCTCGGCCTCAAGTTCCCCAGATAGCAACGGCACCGTCATATCCGGCGGCGCCATCGCAGGGATCGTGATCGCCGTCGTAGCAGGGCTGAGCATTCTGGGCGCCGGATTCTTCTACCTCGGCCGTCGAGCACGACGCGCAAACGCACACATTCCCCCAGGTCCATCGCATTCGCAGCCCCCGCCCCCACCCCTACAAAACATGTACGCCAACTCCATCCCGCCGAGTTCATCGCACGGCCATCACGCCGGAGACAGCAGCTTCGGGGCAGTGCCTCCCTACGGGCAAACACAGGCGCAGAAGGAGACGATGATGTACTATGGGGATTCTTCGCCCCTGGCTCCTCCTCCTCACCCGCAACATATGGACGCGAAGCTAGGCACGCAGAAGGCGTGGGTGGAGCTCCCTGGGGACGAAATGATGACGGCAGAGTTGAGTGGGAGTCGGCAGGTGAATGAGTTGGAGGGACATTCGAAGATGAGGTATCAGTGATTTGAGAGTTTGTTGGGGAGATGGGGATAGTGGATACGAAAAGACGTACTAAATATACTATGGGGGGGCTTTTTCTGTAAAATTTCTTTTGATATAGAATTTTCGGCTTATTTAGGCTAATTAAATACCCAATGTCAATTCATGTGTTATTTTATTCATTTATTTCTGAAATTTAAATCATGCAACATTATGAAAAGAGGCAAGAATATGTAGTCGCAATTCCTTTGGTGCGGCTTGGATCATGTTATTGAGGCATCAAATACAGTCTGTCAGAGTAATTGTTTGAGGCTAACCTAATAAATAAGCAAGAAATGGTTCAAATTACTGGAAAATATTCATCTCACCGCAATGAGGAATGGCCTTGAATATTCAGAAAAGTAAACAATGTAAGCTCCATCCATGAACCTGTCTATGGACCGGGAGGGAAAAATGAAGAAGAATCAGAAATAAACAGCACAAAGACCACTCGAGCAGACACCGATGTGTTCTACCCAATATCTGTCAATGTCAAAAAGACTCTGTACACGGTATTATCCATTCCAGACATTACCAGGCTGCTTGAGCATAATGCGAATCATAACCGCAAATGGTGTATGGATAATGCAGAATCTGAACAAAGGAGAATGAGAAATGAAAATCCGGGACATGTCCAAGGAAAAGAAAATGCCACACATAAATGATTTGAACTCCAAAAACTCCGATTTATTGAGTTGAAGTCCCTACTTGTGACCTCTAATCACAAGAGAAGAAAAAGCACAGTGCACCGTGGGCATTATGTTCAGGGAATTGGGTATCGCGTATTTTCTCGAGGTATCGGCATCAACGGCATGCGACCTCCAACGCCGCCTGCAACTCCACCAGCACCCCGTCCCATGCCGGCCCGCAAGTCAAAGTCGGGGTTATTTTCTAGCAGAACGTTTTGCTTTTGCTGCGCGGGGAGTGGTGGCGGACGCCAGCGTGGGTTGATAGGCCGCTCAGAAATGGACGTAAAATGGCTTATATCGCTAGTAGTAGGTGAGCTAGGGCCTTCAACCTCTTCCTCCTCAATTGGTTTCGGCTCACCAGTATTACCCGGTGTCAGAGCAGACGGCAACCCTGGGTTGGCTACTGCAGACTCATTACGGTTAGCAAAACGAGGGTCGGCATCTTCAAAGTAGTCGCCGCCCGATCCGGACCGAATATGCGGTGAAGGCCGCCGCGCTGCGCCGTAAGCGTGGACAGGCGAGGGAGAGGGACCAGAGCGTGGCTCCGGTGCACCCCAGCCCTGACGTGCGGGAATATATGATCTGCAAGAACGTCAGCTGTAAAGGATGTCAAATCGCAGGAAAGTGTCTTACGCTGTTCGACTGTAAAGACTTGAAGGGCTGACCGGCTCCGGATACCCATCAGCGGACAAAGCATGTGGTTGTTGGGGGTCAAGCATTGCCTCCTGATGCTCGGGGTCTGTAGATCCAACCCGTCTCGGCTGCGGTGTCATCTCAATCGCCTGGCCAATGGGTGCCCCGGAGTCCGGAGACATAGCCATACCAATCGGTCCGGGCGATGGCCGACGCATGGTGCCTCCAGGAGAATGACCGCCATAGTCGTACTCATCCTCTTCGGTCGCGGGCATTCCCCGTGGTCCGGGTCCGGGTCCGGGACCGTAGACAAATTGCGGTGGGCCGCGATATCCCCCACGACCCATCATTCCAGGGGGTGCACCTCGCATCGGGCCCATCGGACCGCCCCTACCATTTGGAGGAGGTCCTCGGGGTCCTCCATACGGTCCTCCGCGGCCGTAGCCTCCTCGAGGATAGCCGCCTCGGCCACGTGGGCCTACACCTGGTGGAGGCGCACCTCTTCGCGAGCCCATGCTACCATCAGAATATTGATTGCGCAAGCGCGGGTCGCCTGGAGGGGGTCGCATTCTCGACCCTGGGCTAGTTGAAGGGTGCAGGGGGAGAGGGTTTCCGTATTCGTCGCGCGGGACATTGTAGGCAGGTCGACCATCTTGCATCGGAGCAGGCATCGGAGGGGGCGGATGGTTATCTGGTGGCAGAGGAGCGTCGCTAAGAGGGGTTCGTGAATTTAGAGGCGTGCGATCGTCGTCGCTTTCGCGTGTGGTGGTGCGGAAGGTCGCAAAAGTTGGACCCGTTTCGGAGCCTGGGGGAGATCCAGTGACAAAAGGCTCTTTTGTCTCCTCACCGAGGGGCGGGGGAGGAGGATTCATGACGGTATTTGCGGCCGCCGCATTCTGGCGATTGTAGAAATTTTCGCCGCTCATTTCAGCGTTCTCTGCGATACGTCTCTTCCGTGCTTTGCGGCTAACAAGAGTCCGGCGCATTGCGCATGTGACGACCCCACAAGTGACGAGGATGATGGTTGCACCGAGCACAATCCAACCGCCCCATCCGAGATGCGGAACAAAAAGCAGAATGTCCACTAAGAAAGCAAGCAAGGTGACGAGAAGGGTCGGGAGCAGGAGGATCAAGAGAGCGAGGAGATATCGGGGTGAATGCGACGGGCTATGGAAGTGGGCTGCCACGGCCATGCAGAGGCAAATAAGTGTGAGGAATGCAGCGACCGGGTGCACAATTAGGATTGCGGAAAGCGATTGGCGCGTGCTCGCCGGGAGGTAATAGTCGTCGTCCGTACCGGCGCTGTTGAGGTCATCTGTCCGGGAATTATTTAGCTACAATGCCGAGAGGTCAATCGAGGCTGCAAGGGAAACCAACCGTTATTGTAGCCAATATGGATATTGGTACATTGACCCTTCTTGCAGTAACCAAAGACTCCATAGTCCACATCTTTGAAAGTTGCGAGAGGGATCCCTTTAACGATAGGCGTCGAAATGACGGACAGAAGAAGAAGAACAAAAGCGACGAGAAGCAGAATTGTAAGGGGCGTCGCGGGTTTAAGCAACATGATGAAAGAAAAGCGTCGCCGACGCTAGAAACCACCCGGCGGGCGAAGAAGCGTAGGGGGAGCAATCAGGATGGAGATAAAGAAGCAGCGGGCTCCAAATATCCAATGATGGCGACAACGCAGTCGAATGAGTTTTGCGAGATCAAAGCATTGGTAGGAGCATTGCTGCCTTTCTTTGTTCCTTCCTTGCCAGGTGCCCTTAGCGAAGTTGGGATGGAGCCAAGTCTCACAGAGATCTATGGGGAAGGCTGTCTGGAGGGCGGAAAGGAAGAGAAAGAAAATCAAAAGAGGTGCGACCGGCAAATAATTGAGAGTCAACAATCAAATGCAGGCAGCAAGATAGGCTAAAGGAGGGGACTGCAGTAGGGAAACGAACGAATGCAAGGAAAGGAAAAGGAATGAATGGATGGATGGAAGGACGAGGCCGAGATGATTGGAAGTTGGGAGAGCAAAAGTGCCGCCCGTCAGTCAGCAGGGGGTGCGGGCCTGAGGTGTCGACGCCACCTGCTTTCTTCCGCTGCTTCTCTGCGTCTCTTTCTCACTCACCCTCCGTATTCTGGTCACTCCACCGATCTACATCACGAACACTGGATTTGATTCCGTCCTTTGTCTTTATCGGTCTATCTTCCGATTCTATTTCTATCGCACACTGCCTCGAATCACCAACAGACCTCATAACCCCTCTCGCCAAACCATGCTCCGGGGTGGCTGAGCGACGCTACCCCGATGATGGAATAGCTACTTAATTTCTTTGGCAGTTTTAAGCATACGGGGTCGTCCGTTCCACCCAGAGTTCTGTCTGATTCGCCATCCATTGCTCTGTGATAATGGAACAAAGTTGTCCCACACTTGGCAAGCAGAACGCTGCGTTAGGCGATTTTTAGCCCAATACTTTCCCTTGTCCCTTTGTCGGCTCCATCACGAGATCAACCTCCAATATTGCGATCCATATCTTGATTAATCCTGCCTATACTCCCCGATGTCTCTATCTATACTGGCGTTACGCTGGCGTTACGTATACGCCGGCGAAGGCCAAGAACATACCGGATCAGGGGGAATTAAGAATACTAGATGGTTTCGCGAATCCGGCATAGATATTACAGGAGGGAACCCCCACTTCAGGAGCCGTTCTGTTCTCTTCCCGGATTGACTTCAGACTTCTGTTCCGTGTTTGCATATCCACAGTTCAAGGAGTCGCGAGCTAACAGTCCGTTTCAAGCGAGGGATCGTCGGTCGAACGAGCGTTACGACTTTGGGTGAAACTGTCTCAATAAACGCGAGACTGTCGCAACCCTTCCATTATTGCCGAACAAAGAGTCTCCTGTGGTAGATGACAACGGCTTCGTTTGCAATTGCGACCCAGTTTCCCGAACGCGACTTGTCACTGTGTTCTTAGACTTCTCGTCCTTGACTTTCTTGAAATGAACCCCACCGCGCAGTGTGGTTTGCGCTGCCACTGGATTCGTACTCTGTATAAGGTGGAGTATTGTCCGCGTCATATACTATTGGCTCATCAAGCGAACCTTTGTGGGTCAACTCCAGGCTTGATTCTCCATGTTCAAATTAGGCCGGTAGATAAGATATGGACAGATCTCAATTTCGGACACTGCTAACCTCAGACAGCAAGTCGAGTATCGTAAAAGTCCAATGGACCAGAATTGACCCTTCCCAGTGTCATTGCTAGGTAAGGAGTCGGAAAAATTGATGTTGGTCTCTCATAGGTATGCCCGCAATTCTGTACGACAACGAAAAAAATCCAAAGAAATCAAAGGGCAGAGCCCATGTACGGCAAGCATTCCAACTAGAGCACTAAGCTGTCTTTTTCTCACAGCAAGGGGTGTTTTCATGATTTTGGCTAGGCCGAGCCCTTGCCAGCTTTTCGTAACAGGCATTAGAGTAGGAAAAAGGATGGCGCGACGAAGACGATGGAAAAAATATATTTTGAAGATACTTGACTACAATATCACTTGCCAAATCACCACGTTGGAGCTACAACGGCGCCTTCAACCTGGGCTGATCAATAACATGGTCTTGTAAGCAGAACTCATGAAAATTATGAGATAGTCCAAACAAACGCACAGAAAATTTCCACGTGCTTGATGGAATAACCCGATTTTAGTCATTGCCTAGTTATAGGACTGGATGACCAAGACAAACCCCAAACTCCGGTCATAGGATGCTAGGTGCTATGAAGCTTCGTCCGTGTCCTGTACTGGTCCCAAAGGAATTGATCTATTACTAGAAGGCCCAATAGCAGAGATGAGAAAGATACCGAATGGCAAAATGCGAAGAAAGTTGTCTATCAATATACCTTGAAGAGACAGACGATTCTAGTCGATAACTAGCTAACTCCATTATTTCTTCGAAGCCAGAACCAGAACCACCGGCCACGAGAACGACCGCTGGGCATGCGTTCCGCCCATCCTCTTCTCCAGCTCCGCCCACAACGGCTTCACGGGCTCCTCATCCGTCTCATTGAACGGGAAGATATGCTGCACGAACTGACGCAGCTGCACCAGATCCCAATCCTTCCTCCACAGGTCCCTATCCTGCCTCTCAATGACCACCTCCCCATCCTTCACCTCGCTCTTGGGCTCCACGGGGAAATTGCACGCGTCCTGCCCAAAGAACCCTAGCTGCGTCCACTCCGTGTTCCACTTATGCCGCTGCACAGCGGTCCACTCGTCCCGGGCAAAGGGGATATAATCCAACCAGCTGGCGATGCCGTCCGCCGCGCGCTTCCACCCGGCCGTATGCTCCTTCCCGCCGCCCTTAATCACGCCCCCAAAGTGGTGGTTGATGATAGCGTCCAGCACCGGTTGGCACGTCGCCGCGTACTCGGGCTCCGAGAAGTGCGCCCGTCCATAGAACCACACCGCCAGGGTCCCGTGGGGTTTCAGCACCGTGCGGAAACTCCGCAGCGCCGTCGCCGTGTCCATCAGCGGGAACATCAGCGCGCAGACCACCAGGTCTGCCGAGTTGGACGGGTACTTGGTCCCGAGCTCTTCGCCGAGCGCGACGTCATAGGAGAACCGCGAGGCGGGGACGTCGGTCTGTTGCGAGAGGAAGTACCGTGCATAGTCGACGTGGTTCTCGTTGTTGTCGCTTACCACTACGTTCTGGAACTTCTCGGCGAGCTTCACGGACACTTGTCCTGGTCCGGCACCGACGTCGTGGGCGACGTCAAATGAGGGCGTCTTGGAATGCGAGGCGTGATAGTTGTAGATGAGGTCGTAGAAGGCATCGGTGTATTTGGGTCGCGTGGAGAGGTATCCTTTCCAGTACCGCGCTTGGTCTTCTTGCGTCAGCTTCCAGACGTTTGTCGAGTCGTCTTCTTTAGAGTCTGGTCGGAGACGAGATGTCCCTGCGCTGAGGTTTCTGTGGAATCGAGGAATGGGAGAGACATGGCAGCGTGGAGAGCGAGCGACTGACCGCGCGAGTGACAGGGGACTGCTTCGGAGAGAAGATGTCATTATCAAGACCATTGTGAGGGGTAATGTATTTCAGAATAGTAAAGAAAGATGCAGGGATCTGACAATGCAGGGATGCAGATGGAAGATCATTCACAAGCTCAACTCAGCGACAATCGAGGCGCTAGGCGAACATGTGATCGGTAACGTTGCACCAGCAATTGTGGCGATAAGGTAGGATTGGTTATTTTCATGATGACAGATGCTTAGTTTTGCTTTGACCGCCAGTCCTGAAATTGCTTTCATTAAGGACTATACTCGAGCCAACATGCAAGATGGGGACAAAAGAGACAAGCGGACTTATCCGGATTGGACAGTGCGAGATCCCACCACTCTGTACATTGATGGGCCCGGTGGTCCGAGAACTAGATATTCGGCCTAGAACCGGCGTTAGTTCCTCCTGTGGAGGACCGACCTCCAGCGTGGTTGTGCTCTGCGGAGACTATAATATCATATTGTCTTATATTATATTAATGGATTGGGGCCGTTTGGTCCGGTCTCGTTCGGTAATTTCTGGTACGTGACAATACCTCGTGACGGAGGTTTCGCCTCGTATTGATACACATACGTATAGGTATCCATGCAAAAGGCAGATCTCCCAGTTGATTCCCATGTGAACGACCCCTCAGAGTGCTATGGTGTACATCAATCAAATAGTGCCAAGGGAAATCGCAATCTTAAAAGCTCTCCCAGACATGTTTCGAACCCGTAGTCAATGGCAGCCAAGACGCAGACTCCGGGGTAAGAACCTGTGGCATGTGGGCTGGGCCTAGGTGCTGAAGTATCTGGTCAAAAGCTGGCATCCGTTCTATGACCAATATAAACATCTATGTATACACGCTCGACTCTCATCCTACTTAGAGTACGTAAAATTCTCATATAAACCTGTCCCACGAGTTCGAGATCTAAACACTTCATCCTACGTAACTTGGAGAAGACCGAAAACAAAACATATCTTTGATATTCCATAGCAATCCTACACTCCAAGTAGGGCTTTCAAATTCCCATCTCAAAGTAGCCGTACCTTGCATACCTACCCCATTAGCCCGCTGTATGTATGCCTTTGGAGGATGTGAAGTAAGGTAGTATGAAATATGTAATGTAAACACACGCAACGGAGAGAAACTTGCTCCGGAAACTTGCTCCGCATTGACACCAGATCCACCTGCGCGCATAACTAATTTAGAAGCGCATGCACAGTCGGACATTCTTCGTACTCCGGCGTAATGCAACCCTTTTCGGCATGAAGATGAACACCTTGCATACCTACCCGGTAAACTCTCTACGGAAGAAGGACGGAATGTTTATCTTTTCGTATTATATCCGAAGTAGTACACTCGATGCGACTATACGAGCTCATGGGACACAATGAGAATCCAATTTAACAAATAATAACCAGCATCGAGCTAGATTACATGGATTAAAAAACCAAGATGACCGGGCCGGGTACCTGATTTCCGGGCAGCTACCCAGACATCCTAAGAAAATATCAAATTCGGACTAGTTCTATATGCAGTATTTTGAATTTCATACTCAACCTTTGCGGATTTCCCCCAAACCTGCCTCGCAGGGGCCATTGGAAAGTGGCGAAGATAACCAAGCTCATGCTCGTGCGATTGACTCCATACGAGAAGCATAGACCACAGTTAACACAGTGGACACTGGACAAATTGGATAACCCGCGAGCACGAGGTCCTGCAAAACATATCCCTGTACTATACCTCTTACCTCATAGTATTATTAACATACACAAGAATAAACCCCATCCAGTCTAAGTCCCTCGACTAACTAGTACCTACCTATCTGAATTGCAGAGTACACCAATTACCGAATTAAGTATCGCGGAGCTGGCCGTTCCGCGGAGCACTAAACATGTGGAGACGTTGACGGAAGCGACCCGGACGGATCAAGACGACTCCAATTATAAATCAACGGTCGTTAACTATGGTCTAGGTAGTTGTGGGATGGATGGTGCCATGTAACCATACCCACTAGGTACATTAACAGGGAAATTGGATTCCGGAGTACTCTGTAGCCTGTAATAATCATTAATATACGGTATATGTACCTACTCTAATACTGCGGGGTCAAACAACAAGGGTGAGATTTTAGATCATGTCGGCAGGTCCCAGTTCAGAATCAGAACCTTACAATTTATAAGCCCAGGGGTGCCCTTTAGCTTGAATTTGGCCGATGGGCCTTGGGGCTGGCAGTCGGTAAGATAAGGCATTTTCGGAACTGTTGGAAGTGGTTTGTCGGGCCGGATGCGAATGGGCGAGGCTACCTTAATTGTTTGCTTACTCGTTATATTTCCCGATGATATTTGGCGGTTAATTGTCAATGTGGACATTTCTCCTACTCCGGTAAAACTGTGGTAATGTTGAGTCATTAAGAGCCAAGAGACGAAGGAAGCAGACGTTTCAATCTAAGACATGGCTGCGATTATGCAACAAATGAATTTCATACAAAAATGCTGTGGCTCAACATCCTACTGGCCCTGAAGGATCATCTCCGCCGCTTGCTCCGCAACTGCATACAAGGTCGCCTGTGGATGCCCACCAATGCTCACCGGGAAGATGCTCGCATCGACAATCCGAAGATTATCGACTCCGTAGACGCGGAGGTCTGGGTCCACGACCTTGCCCATGGCCGTTGTACCTGACGGATGATAATGAGCACCGCCAGCGGCCCTGATACGGGCCTCGATTTCGGCATCGGACGATCGAGAGGACAAGGCAGGTAGTCCGGGCCGGGGCACTTCGGCCTCGATGTACCCCTCCAACGCGGTTGTATCCATAAATGCTTGTAATGTTCGGCGAATTCCGTGAATCAGAGTGACTCGGTCGGCTTCCGTGTCAAAGTAATTGGAATCAACCACAGGGTTGTCTATAGGCGAGGACGAGCTGATGCTGACGGTCCCTCGGGACGTTGAGCCCAGCAACATAACGGAGGTCACGATGAAACTGCCATCCATGGGCACGTCGGGGACGCCGGCAGGAGCATAAACGACCAGTGTCTCGACTAGGGGTCGCCCGGGAGCCAGCAGAGATGCGTCCGTCGTCGAGCCAAACCTAGCATCATCCTTGCGCGTCGCTGCCTCTAGGATATCAGCTGGTACGTCCTGGTTGATGGTCCAATCCGCGGGGAATCCCTTCATAAACGCTGGGTCTGAGAGAAGCGGGCTTCCTAAGGCAAGACCGCGCTCCGGATTGCGCAACTTGAATAGTTGGAACAATGCGAAATGATCGGTGAGTTGCTTGCCAACTTCGGGTGCGTCGACCACCGCGGGAATGCCATGCTGGGACAATTTTTCGGCAGGCCCAACTCCAGAAAGCATCAAGATCTGGGGAGTGCGCAAAGTGCCTGTAGCCAGAATGACCTCTTTCCGAGCTGTAAATCGACGGCCATCCACCAGGCGAACCGCAGAGGCAGTCTTCTTTCCATCACTGCTTTCCGTAAACTCAATCCGATGAACGACAGCTTCGGTGACTACATCCACACCCTCAAGGCTGTATACTTGATGAGCTGCTTGGCGCTTCCCGTCCCTCCAGGTCTCCAAGAACTCCGAGATCCCCGCCAGATTACCAGAGCATCCATCCGGATTGAACGGGACGCCGAGTTCCATGAACGCATCCTTGATCGGCTCCCGAAGCGGATACTTCCGATTCTCATCACTTGCAGAAACGGCCGTCACACGGACCGGCCCATCGAACCCATGCTGTTTGGGATCTGCCTTGGCATCGAAAAACGTCTCGGACTTGCGAAAGTATGGTAACAGCCCTTTGTAGCTCCACCGTCGGTCTCCGACCATCCTAGCCCATTGATCGTAGTCGGCCGCATCTCCGCGAGTCCAACCGCCGAAGTTGATCACGCTGCCTCCGCCCAGGGCCTTTCCCGCGTGGACCGCGTGAGATCGACTGTTTGTGTTGGCTTGAGGCACGGTGGGATATGCCCAGTCCAATTCCGAGCCGAGGAGGGAGAAAAGGCCTGGGAACGACTCCGTGTTGGGGTTGCTGGAGGGGTCAATTCCTGCTTCCAGGACGAGGACTTTGAGGGCTGGGTTGCGTTCCTTGAGGCGCGAGGCGACCACACACCCGGTCAATCCTCCGCCTGCGATGATGTAGTCTGCTTCGGGTGTCATGTTCGACACTGTTCAACCCTGTCCTATGCTCGAGGCTCAATGGCAGAGATGTCTAGTCTGAATTCCGTAAAAAAGAGTAGACGCGATCGCGTAAAGTCAAATATGCGATGGCTGATCTGGACCCCAAATAACACTCTGGTTCTGGTCCACTCGAGTCGATGCAGTTCCGTGGTGCATTGAGGAAGATCTTCTGTCGACCCGGGTCGATCTGGAAGCGCAGCACGCCATTTTGTAGACTACACCAGAAAGGGTTATCACTTACTACCCATGCACCGAGATCAGACCACAGATTGTGTTGGTGGGACGTGCGAATCGAACAGGAGAGAAATTAGTATGACCCCGCAGCAAACCAGATAAACCAAACAAACCAAATCAATCAATCAAACAGCCCAGGCTTACGTGAGCACGGCCTTAAGAATCCGGCACTGCCGCAGCCACTGGGCATCTTGTGTTCACGCCACAAATCTTAGATCAAGATGGCTTCTCCAACAATTATATTCATCTCTGGTATGTGACTAGTTCTTGCTCTTGGAAAATACAACAACGGAGGAGAAGAGAGACAAGAACAGACTTCCCAGCCTTGTCTATGCCCGAATCGAAGGGCAAGGCTGACTCGATCCCAGGCGCAAATCAAGGTCTCGGCTACGAAACAGCCAAGAACCTACTCTCGTCCAACAACTATCACATCATCATCAGCAGCCGGAGCCTAGCCAAGGCCGACGCTGCCGCCAAAACCCTGCTCGCGCTGCCAGGCAACAAAGGCACCGTATCGACCATCGAGCTCGACGTCTCGGACGACAAGTCCGTCGACGCCGCAAAAGCCCACCTCGAGGCGACATACGACCGCATTGACGTGCTCGTCAACAATGCCGGCGTGTACTTCCTGAACCGTCTTCCCGCGCGGGACACTCTGCGCGACTCGCTGGCCACGAACGTGGTGGGCGCTGTGAGCTTGACGGAGGCGCTGTTGCCGATGCTGAAGAAGTCGAGGGATCCGCGGTTGGTGTTTGTTAGCTCCTCGATGGGGTCGTTACAGCACAATTTGGACCCGAACTCGCCGCATGGCGGCACTTATGCGTCGGAGTATCGCGTCACCAAGGCGGCGATCAATATGGTCATGGTGCAGTACCATATGAAGCTTGCCGACATAAAGGTTCTAGGCGCGGATCCGGGATTCTGCTCGACGGAAATCGGTGGCGATGCGGAGGGGTTCAGGAAGATGGGTGCTATGGAGCCCCATGAGGGAGCGGTGTTTATCGCAGAGGTGGCGAGGGGTGATAAGGATGATCAGCGGGGTCGGGTTCATGGCCCGAAGGGCGTCGTTTTGTGGTAGAGATGTCTGTTATAGATGGGGGGTAAATAGACTACCAATACACGGGGTAAGTTGGTTTCAGTTGGATATAGATAGATGGCTGGCTGACCAACCAGTCTATCGGATGTATTAGTTATGCATCTCTATATAACATATATACTATATATACACAAGGCCGAGCGATGAACGAATTCATGACACGTTTACAGGCCAAACCAGTATTTGAACACATTCTCCGGGTCGAATTCGGCCTTGAGGCTCTTCAGCCGGTCGACATTCTCACCATAGATCTCCTCCGGGGTCTCGTCTCCGTGCGCAAAGTTAATATACGCAGCAGGGGAATCAAGCCCATCCGTTTTCCGCCACATATCACGCACCTTCGACGCGAAAGCCAGGGCCTTGGATTCCAGCTTGGCATCATAGTACCACGGGATGACAATAGCGTTGAAGTTGACCTTGTTTCTCCAGGCGAACGAGGTAGAAGAGTCGGACATGTCGCGGGCCTTCTTCAGAGAGTATCCCTCCATCATGACGATACTGTGACTGGTGTTGTCATGCTCAAGCCATTTGATCCACTCGTTCCAGACATCTCTCCAGGTGCTGGCGTCCATCTGGCTAAGACCCGCAGTGAACGGTGCCTTGTAGCCGCCCTTCGTGCAGAAGTCCTGCGAGGCGTCCGTCCAGTGAGCGTACTGCAGCTCGCTCGTGGTGTCGTTCGACGGCCCGATGTCCAGGAAGGGCTTGAATGCTTCGCGTCCCTCCTTCTCAGTGCCGTAGTAGAATGGGGTAACGACGACGGACGGGTTGCCGTCGGCACTCATATAGTAGAGGAAAGCGTTCATCTTCGGTTGCAGGGTGATGTCGTTGAGCGCGTTGATGACCTTCTCCAGCTTATCTTCAGTGTAGATAAGTTGGCCGAACCAAGCGGTCTGCTCGGCGTCCGAGGCTGGGAACGACTTCATGGTTGCAGAGGTGACGATACCAAAGTTCGGGCCGGCACCCCGGAGTGCCCAGAAGAGGTCCTCGTCCTTGGAAGTGACGGTCGTGAGAGTCCCGTTTGCCAGGACTACGTTGAGCGAGAGCAAGTTGTCAATTCCGAATCCATAAAGTCCAACCAGGTTGCCATATCCGCCGCCGAGAGTGGCTCCAAGAGTGCCGACACAAGGGCAGTTGCCGGTGGGAACCAGCGCGTCTTGCTTGGACGCGGCCGCGACAACTTCGCTGATGCCCACGCCGCCTCCAAGGGTGACCTCCGTCTTATTCCTGTTAAATTTGACGGTGTTCAATTGTTTGATGTTGATGACGATTCCCTCCTCTCCGAAGTCCCATTTTGCCCAGCCATGTCCTCCGTTCTGGGCCAGGAAGGGGATGTTATTCGAGGTGCAGTATCGGACCTTGTTGCAACATTGGCAATTAGCAGATGATGGAAGGCAGGATAGGATGATTGAAACACACCGTTGCAGCCACGTCCTCCTCGCTCGCTACATTCACAATAACCCCAGGAGTAGGGGGAGCATAATTACTCCAGCGGGTGTACTTGGGCGAGTCTCCACACGTTATGGAGGCTGACTTGGACAAGTCGGGGCCAAGCTCCTCGGAGACGGTTTTCGACGACAAGGCGGAGACCTCGTGGCCGAATAGGGTCAGAAGCAAAGGTAACACACGCATGGCTAAGATCAATCCCGGGGGAATGCTATACTAAGCAACAGGAGACTTGTGGTAGCAATTTTGCCAGAGGGCTTATTATATAGGCACGATCGGAGGCCGAGGGAGCCTTTGCCGGCAATCCGACTAAAGGCAGAAAAACAGCCGGTGGTATGGTCTTAGCTCTTAGCTTCCTTAGCGGAGATTTCTCTCATCCTACTCTCAATAATCATAGGATTGTTTTGGAGCTTAGCCCACACTACTAACGGTAGAGAATGGGGCATTGGGGAGTGATCAAGCCACCGCATGTTCCGAGTACCAGGTGTAATCTAGACCTGGCCTTGCGCTGGCGATTATATGCAAACAGCTGGTGATACATGCCAACAAAGATATGAAGCACGGTTCTGCCTTCCAGAACCAAAAAAGAAGAATCCAACAATGAGCGGCTGTTCCAGATATGTTTGCATATCCTGGGATCAGCATTCCACGAGGTAGGGGCTGGTTCTCTGTAGGCAGTGTTACGACCACCTTGCATTATTGGTGCATGTACGGAGTTAGAGCTGCAAGAAACAGGGGGTCAAGTTTCCAGCACGAGGGCCAAGTCGCCTGCATGAGTGCCTTGGCGGAGAACATCACATGGTGCCATGTCCGGTTGCATTCATTTTCCTGCTCCATAAAGGAAATGTACAGCCAATTGTGTACTGCGTGCTCCGAAGAATGGAGAATGTCGCTGCATACGCACGGATATCCTGCCACCACACCTGGGGTCCGTGTTGATCAATACCGGGAACGGCGTTTTCTTAACCAGAGTGGATCTCTGCCGCTTCGCTAATAGGACCAATATTAATATCGCAGGGGGGACGGAGATTTTATGACACTTGCTTGAACGCCTAAGCCCGCAGCCCCGATGTTACATTGGCCCGCCGGCTGGACCAGGGGCCGTACAGAGTACAGTACGGGTCCTACCGCTTGCATTCGGCTCGATTGAGCAATCCCTTTGCCCTGATTCATGATCAAGTCAAGCCAGTGCGTATCTCTTTGGGGCCAAACAGTTTGATCATCTCGTAATACGTGCCTGGCTCGCATTGCCCATTACATAGCTCGTATTTGTCGTTTATGCAGTTTGACGGCAGGCCTGCCTTTTCCCTGTGGCTTGATCCGTCCCGTCCACGTCCACCACTGACATCCCCTGTATCTTCCAGGGTCAAGCATGGATCATAATAATACTAATAAGACGGACATTCCGATCGCCTCGACTTAGGGTTGATCCCCGCCGGGCCGCCGTAACGGACGGAACGCGGTACGGCCACCGTAAGATACCGGCCGGAACCATACACGATACCATGCAGTACCAGCCAGTACCAGCCAGTAATTACGCATGTCTAACCAAGGGCCCCCGTTCAATTCGCCCTCTCCTCATCAACCTAACTTGAACAGACACGGTGAGCACTAAAATGCCCTGCTGCAGTTACCCAGCCATGGCTTGCAGCTCCCGAACATGCCTGGCCTGGCGGTCGCGGAATCCGAGTATATGGACGTCTCGCGGGCCATTCGCCCCTCGCATACCCTGCGCACTACAACCTCAATGTCGATTTCACCCATCTGGATAGTGTTGGTTCCGATCTCTCGCAGCCAGTATGGCGGTTGACTCCTACTCCAAGGAGCAGATGATTGCTCTGGGAATCACCTTCTTGGTTCTCCCGTGCATCTTTGTGGCCTTGCGGTTCTGGGCGAAGTGGCTGTCACGCAAGGCCTTTCAATGGGATGACTTCTTCATTTTAGTGGCTCTGGTAGGTATATCTGACTTCAGACAGGACAATAAATCCTTGTCTAATGTTGGTCATGGTGCATTCTAACAAGACCTGACATGCAGGCTTTCTCGATCGGGTGTTGTATCACGCAGTTGATAGGTACTTCTTCCTAACCTTTGATAGGCACGTCGATGGCGCTGGGCTGACAAGATCACATCTAGGAGCGATCGACGGACAACTAGGACAGCATCAAACACTTGATCCACATGGGAACCCTCTATTAAATGATTCGCGTTTTCTCACATATGAGAAGGTACGTGGCGCATTTCGAGAGGGACGACCCATGGCAAGCCTGAGACCAAGACTGACGACCACCTCTCCGCGCAGTGCAAATTCGCCAGCCAAATGCTCGCAGTCATCGGGCTGGGCTTCACCAAAGCGTCGCTCCTTGTTCTCTTCCGCGGCATCTTCGCCGTCTCAGGATGGTTTCGGCCTACCTCGGTGGTCATGCTGGTCGTGGTATTCGGGTGGACCATCTCGTTCTTCTTCGCCAACCTCTTCACCTGCTATCCGATCACGCCGCTCGTCGAGGCGTTCTACGGAAACAAGTGCATCAACAGCGTCGCCATGTGGTATTCGTCCTGTGTCACCGACGTCTTCATCGATGTCATCATTCTGATCCTGCCACTGCCGATGGTCCTGAAACTGCAGTTGCCGTGGAGGCAGAAGATAGCTGTCGTGGGCATGTTCGTCATGGGAACTACGTGTGCCTCCCTCTCCACACTATTTATCATCCTGAGTCCCCGCGCAAGTTATGCTGACTAGGTAAAATCCAGCGTCGTCGCAATCAGCATCACCCGTCTAGCCATGTACATCCACATCGGCGAAACCTTCTTAGACCACTTTGACGACGAGACTTGTGCGTGTCCCAGTCCCTCATCATCCTAAATACCATAAGAAAAACTAAACTAACCAAAATAATAGACTACACATCCCCCGTCTTCTTCTGGACCAACATCGAAATGTCGCTCGGCGTTATCCTCGCCTGTCTTCCCACTTTGCGCCCCATCTGGCTTCTTATCAGAGGCTCCCCCATCAAATATGGCTCCAAGAACTACCCGACATACGACTACTCAGGGCACACGGGGCGATCGGGACGGCCGAACGAGGAGTTCAATGAACTGGACACGATAAACCTGGTCAAGCATCCGGATGCGATAAGTGCGCGGGAAGGTTCAACGTCGGCATGAGGGTAAAAGCACCTATCAAGCTTTGATTGATTGTGGTATGTAGGCACTTATGGCGTTTGGGTTACTCCGTACACGATGAGTGGTTCTAATAGGAACTGTATGGTGTCTTTTGTCATCACAGTTTCGCTCCCCTTTCTCTCTCTTTACCTTATCTGTTTGTCTTTTTGTACGGTGTCGACTTTGGAGATGTCTGCTCCAACCACTCTCTGTATATATTGTTTCTATGCATTCAGGTACGCCCCGTCAAACGAGATTTCTTATGTACATATATCCAGTACCTATATCTAAAAGTGATCTTGGTGTAGTGCCATCATCAATGAACCCATACCTGTTCTGCCTATGGTTGTCTAAGCCCAGGTGCAGCTAACTACATTTCCGGATGGACCATCCATAGACAAGCAACATAATACATATATGAGTTCTATCCAACCATAAATATATACCAACTATATCTACCTATCTATGTATATCAAATATCCACCACCTACTCGAACCCCCTCCGCAAATTCTCATACCGACTCCCGGGATACACCAAGGTATTCTCACTCCCATCCAACCCACCGGCCCTGCCCAGCTCCTCGCCCGTAATGCGAATCAAGCTTCTCTCGTGATACGCGGGATGATCGCCACTCAGTTCCCACCACATGGCCCCGCCCAGCCCTCTGCGCTGAATATACTCCGCCTTCAACCGCGTCACTTCCGGCGTATCGTAACTCACCACCTTACCCTTGGCCGGGTCGAAACTCCAGCTCGCCATCAGCTGCGGATCCGTATACTCCGTGGCCCCGGGGGCAGGGAGGGCCTTATAATCCCACACCCCGTTCTCCCATGACCCCTCGCCGACGCCCTGGAAGGGACGCCCCGGGCCTCCCGTGTTCTCGAACGCACGGCCGTACAAAGGCAGTCCGAAAATGATCTTGCTTGGGTGGACCCCGCCGCGGAGGTACGCTACTACGGCGGCGTCGGCGCTGAAGGGCGTCAGGCCGGGCTGGGGGTGGGGGAAGACGTTGGCCTGGTGGCCGGCGATGGAGTCCCAGCTGCCAGCGAAGTCGTAGCACATGAGGTTCCAGAAGTCGAGGAAGGGGTCCATCTCATGCATGCGCAGCTTGGAGTAGTTAGAGGGACCGCAGGGGGCGGCGATGGTGAGGAGGAGCCGTTTGCCCTGGAGGTAGTAGGCGGAGTAGCGGTCGAGTTCGGCGCGGGTTTCCTGGAGGAGAAGGACGAAGTTGTATGCCTCGGCTTCGTTATGAGGATACTCCCAGTCGATGTCGATGCCGTCGAAGCCGAGGTCGGCGAGGAGGTGCACGGCGGAGCGCGCGAAGGTCTGGCGGCCGCTCGGGGTGGAGGCGGGGCCGGCGAAGTTGGCGCTGTAGGTCCAGCCGCCGATGGAGAGCAGGGTCTTGAGGTGGCGGTGCTGCTTCTTGAGAAGGAAGAGCTGCTTGATGCATCCGTAGACGTTTTCGCCGGTTTCGTTCCACGAGTCGCTAGGGTAGTGCTTCTCCAGGTCGGAGTAGGTGTCGGTTAGGAAGCTTGGTTTGGTTAGTGCATGGAGGATGTTGCATGTGGATATGGAGACTTACACCTCGCCGGTGGGACGGATATTGGCGAAGGAGTCTGGCGTACATCAATATGTATGTACTTGGATTCGAGTAGAGTGGGTGAACCTACAGAGAATATGGGTGATGTAGTTGGCGGGAATGTCCTGGGGTTGATAATTGCGACCATATACACCCTAAGGGCTCGTTATTACGTTGACTCATGATTGAATCCATAGGTAACATAAGAGAAGACATACCCAATTCGTAAAATAGGCGACGGTCTTGAATGATGGGCGGCCGGAGCTCCAGGAATCGGCCGGCGACGCCAGCGGGGGAGGCGGAGGCATGGCCGGAGGAGGCACACTGGACGCTGCATTAACCCCGCCGGTCACCTCACGAGTGGCATTGGGCTCTGCAGCTGGGCCTGGAACATTCTGAACATTCTGAGCCGGTGGAGCGGCATCGCCCTGGGGGATGGTGAGTTCCTGGCCCGGATGGATCACATCGGGGTTGGTGATCTGCGGGTTGGCCGCAGTCAAGGCCTGCAGGGAGACGCCGTGGTCCGTGGCGATCTTCCACAGGGTGTCGCCGCTAGCAATGGTATATGTAGACATTATTGTTGTCTCTCGGAGCGGGCGATCTTAGGTGTAGGTAGAGATTAGGGGAGGAAAGAGGCAATGGGATCCGTAGTTTGTCACTGTTTGCGAAGGCAGCAGTTTGCCGCGAAGCCCCGCCTAAACAATACCCACTTGTTTATTCAGCTTTGAGGCACTCAACAACATAGTTAGTTGCTCTGAGTATAAACGATAGCTGTAGGGCTGAAGTAATGACTGTCTGAAATAGAATAATAGCCCAAATACATTGACTACTAACAGTAATCCCTTAATATTGTATTATTTTTAGAATTATTTTGTTCCCAGCTGATATTCTGTATTTTTAGCTACATTCGACTACATTTTATTCAACGTCCTTGGATTTCTGTCATCCTCTCCCCAACCATCTCATGCCATCCCACAATTCTCACTTTTGAGACTTCTTGACGTTAACCTAATCCTGCAGTCTCGCCCAATAATTGAGCGTGTGTTAAACACAAAACAATCGCGTCCCCGCCCCCTTGAAACATGGAACTCGAAATCGGGATCAGCTTGGCAGATCTCAGTTTAAATATGAAGGAAGATCCTGCTCATCAAAAACCATCGCATAAAATCTCACCCTTGATTTCAACCATCATCCTTGTATCGTTAAACCCCACCAATTCATGAATCAACACCAAGATGCTTGGTTTCTGGAAATCCTCGCCATCATGGCTGAAGCGCAAATCAAGACTCCGCGCAGAAGAAGACCAAGACAACCTCCTCTCGTCCAAAAAGTCCCGTCGCCAAACATGGCTGTTAGGCGATGGCAACAGACGCTCGACAAAACCTAGACCGACTTCATTGCCTGTGGACGGGCGCTTCAGTGGGTTCGACCTCGGCGCAAGCCAGGCTTGCAATAATAATGGACGGAACAAGAAGAAGCGCGCTACCGTGTACTTGGAATTCCTAGCTCCTGAACCATCTCATCCACACAGCAGCGAGCGAGCGGAGTCTCAGGGCCCGACGAATATCAGATACAGTTCGTTCTTTGATCATAAGGTTTCTTGGGATCGGTTTATGTGATGTGAGACATTGTCGATTGCCTACCTTCCCAGGGATCGGGGAAGAGCGGCATGGGGGTATTATTACGATAGAAGCCGAGAGATGGGGCGCCGAAATGTTCGAAAAAGAGAAGGGGACGCCAAAGGGTCAAAGGGAAGAAGAACTAGTGGCGACACGATTTGGAATCAGAATGTCTCGCACGTGGAATGGTGCGCGGATACCGGGCTGGTCCTTTGTTGTGGTGCTCCTTGCTTGCTGCGCCATGGTATGCGGACCATGACTACGACGTGTTTTACTCTCCAAAATCTTTGCACGGCACTCTCTTCTTGATCCGTGATCAAGAGGCTCTAATTATGACTAAATGACAATTCTATAATGCTGGTCCATTGTCCTTCGATGCGTTCAATGACTCTTGATCATGCTCCTAGCGCTCGTAGACTTGTAGAAGTATTCCCGCGTCCAGCATCGGGAAGTACCTCAGGTAGGGTTAAAAAGAAATGGGTGGCCAACCACTTTATGCTCTCACGCAGGCGAGAACAGAATTTCGTCTACCATCGGCCTCCAGCACACAGAATTCGGGCATTGACTGGAGATTGAAGAATTTTTAGCTATGCAGGAACCAGGGATAAGACGTTTGACTCTCGCTGTGTCATGCTAGCCCCAGCTCCGGTATGTACGAGCAAGCCCGCGTAATCCAAGCGGCCGAGAACAAGAATGGCAAGTTCAGGTCTAGACTACGGCGATTTAAACCCCCTCTCGCGTTCCTTCCTGTCTTTCTCATTCTTTTTCGCGACGCTCGGAGGATCAATTTCGCCGCCGCGTGTACATACATCTTGCCGGGGCCCTGGCCTGATAGTTCGCGTCCTTCGCTCACTATCCAAGTGAGGTTCTTGCAGGTTCACTCGCAGAGGCCAATTGGTGTGCTGTATTGTGGTTTTTCGATGATTGAGCTGTGATCCCTTATCTCAATCATGGCCGTCATACCGTCTATCGTCAATTTTATCTTGTCCCTGGGGCCTGCGATTTCTTCGGAATTGTTCAACCAGACTGACTACAAGCCAACGTACTATCCTCCACTGGATTACAAGCCTAAGCCGACGTGAGTCATCGTTTCCCCCTTGGTCTGTCGACTAGTAACACTGACACGCCGGTGTAGGGGTATCCCGTTTACGTTGAAGAACGACACCGATGTGACGAGCCAACAGTCCAGCAGCGTCCCTGTCGTTAGTGCCAGCTTGACTACCGCCGTGCCTGAACAGTCTACGAATAGCGTCCCTGATGTCCTTACAAGCGGTGGCGATAATACCGGCAGCATTACGGTGCCTGTGCAGCAGACGACGAGCAGTAGTGCCACTTCCGATACTAGTTCAAGTGTTGACAGCATTAGCCCTGTTGCGTACACGACCCCGACTTCCAGTGCGCTCCCAGAGCAGCAGACAACGAACGACACGTCCGGTGCTCACAAAAGTTTGGACTCGAACGAATCGACCGGACAGCAGGTAAATAAAATATGCGACTCCGCTAACACCGTGCCTGGCTACTGGTACGCGAACATTGAGCATAACGGGGAATCTTCATATTTGGAATCTGGCGCGAAAGAGAGCTACCGCGTGTTTCGCAACGTGGTGACGGATTTCAAAGCGGACAATACAGGACAGACAGATGCATCGGTAGCGATCCAGAATGCGATCAACGGTATGATTGATCCACCTTTCCACTGGCCTGTGACCACCAGCGGAGGGCGTATTTCTAATGAGAATTTCGTACAGCCGGACCAGAGAATGGACCAGATCGTGGGTCTCACTCCATGGGGACTACTGGCCAGCCCGCGATTGTTTATCTGCCTCCCGGGACGTACTTGATGAAGGCCTCGCTGCAGTTCTTCGTTGGAACAGTTATTGTGGGAGATCCGACGAACCCTCCAGTTTTGAAGGCGGTGCCTGGCTTTTCAGCGGACCATCTAGTATACGCAAAGGACCCCAATTATGTCGGTACGATCAACTTCCAGATCGGAATCAAGAACATCGTGCTGGATTCCACGGCCATCGACCCGACCAAGGCCTTCAGTCTCCTCGATTGGACTGTTAGTCAGGCAACTCAGTTGGCAAATGTTGTGTTCAAGATGCCGAAAGGGAACACAACCCACGTTGGCCTGACGACCCAGTATGACTATAATAGTAATCTCATAATGGTATGGCTCATTTTCAAGGTGGCAGCACGCCAGCTAACCACGGGCAGAACGATTTGTGGTTCCAAGGCGGGTCCATCGGGATGAAACTGAGTGGCCAGCAATGGGTTTTCAAGAGCCTCAGGTTCACCGGCACCACTATTGGTGTTGTTGCAGGTGGAACTGACATCGTGTTTATGGACTGCCACTTTGAGCAGGGTGATATAGGCATTGATGCCGGTGGCACTTCCGGTTCACTGACAGTAATCGACTCCACAGGCTCCGGCTTAAACTCGTTTATCATATCAAGCGATTCAGGAAATGCAGGAAATGCAATCATTTTGGAAAATATCCAAAACACCGGCGCAACGGTGACTCTCGAGGGACAGACCAAACTGTCTGGTCCTGTGACAGACACCTGGGTGCACGGGACAATGGTAGGTTCGACCTGTGGTAGATTGCAGATTAGATATGCTAATTTCACCGGAATAGTATGGCCGAGGTGATCCCAACAAGCGACGGGTTGACGGAGAGTCGGTGGCCACTCATCGTTCTCAAAGGTTGACTGTCGGAGGCAAGTACTTCACTATGCCGCCCCCGACGTATGCAGATTATGGCACAAACCAAGTTCTGAATATCAAATCGGTCCCCGGGCTGCCTGTATATGGTGACGGTTCAACCGATGACAGCGAGAACATCAACAGAATTCTGACAGAGCAGCGTGGTTGCAAACTGATCTACTTTCCGGCCGGAACTTATATTGTGGCCGATACTATATTCGTTCCTCGAGAAACTCGGATCATTGGGGATCCATTTGCAAGCGTGATCAGTGCCACCGGAGACGCTTTCAAAAGTGAAGCATCGCCACGTCCCATGATGCGATTCGGATATCCCGGTGATACAGGCGTTTCCCAAGTTAGTGATATGGTGTTCACCGTTGCGGACATCTTGCCCGGCTGCAAATTGGTATGTCACATACACCTGCCCTTTCATGCGGGCCTATATTCCTGACACAGATGCAACCACAGGTTGAAGTCAATATCGCCGGAAAACAGCCCGGGGACGTCGGATTCTGGAACACGCATATCCGCATTGGAGGCGCGGTCGGTAGCAAAGTCGAAACCGAGTGCGCGTCGTCGCCGGCAGCATGCAAGGCAGCCTGGGGTCTTCTTCACCTCTCCAGCACCTCGTCGGCCTACATCGAGAACATGTGGGGATGGACCGCAGATCACGATCTGGATGGAAACAACAAGCAAAATATCGGCACAGGGCGGGGAATGTTGGTCGAAGCCACCAGCGCCACTTGGCTGATCGGCACCGGGTTCGAGCATCACACGCTATACCAATACAACTTCGACCGTGCGCGCAATGTGTTCTCCGCCCTGCAGCAAAGCGAGACGCCGTACTGGCAAGGACCGGGAAATCTCTACGCGCCAGCGCCTTGGACGGACCATCGCATAACCAGCGATCCGGACTTTTCGCAGTGCGCGCCTAGCGATGCCACTTGCCGCATGGCTCTGTTTGAACGGATCAGCGCCTCCTCTGATCTCTTTCTGTACGGAGGTGGCAACTGGGTATTCTTCAACAATAACAATGGGGAGTGCAACGGTGATTGCCAGAAGAACAGCATCCAAATTATGAATTCCACCGGGATATACCTTTACGGAACCAACACGAAGAGCACGACAAACATGGTACTCGAGGGGAGCCGGGCGATCGCGACGGAGAGCGACAATGCCGGTGGCTGGGGAGGTGTGGTTGCGGCGTATCTGTACAATTCTTGAGGAAGTTGAGGAGTATATAGGTGTGATTCTTGTAGGTGTTGCCATCTGACGGCCGCACCGAAATGAAATAGATGGATCGAGACCTTAATAATCCGATGACATTCTTTTAGAAGATGAACCGGAGAGGAAGAAGAGGAACAAGAAGTCGGTCGGGGAAACGGATGCCTCGGGCCGCAACTTTGACAGAGATGCCAACACAGCAAACCAAGCAAACAAACCTTCTTCCACCTCATGTTTCTTTGACTGCCCAAAAACCTCGACTTGTCCAACCATCGGTCATGCATCGTGCCCTGGCCCCCTTCACTCCAATCATCGGCGGCCATGTTGGCGATCGGTGATATTTTGGTCGATGCTCACCGGTTTCCCGGCTGCCGCGAGTGGCTGGGCCAAGGAGGCTGGGAATCCGAATGGCTACACAACCCAACCACCTCAGTAAGGTCGACAGACATGGGTTGTAGCCTCCTTATCTGGCATAGTCCTGGGAAGCCCGGTCTGACGTGCCAGGCACTTATCTAATTCCTCTCCCACAGTTTCTGTGCCTGCGTCCTGGGAATGTTCATCAGATATCATCTGCGAGTGAGCAGCTCTCCACATACATTGCTCGGTTGTGATCGGTCGTCATGCTTGCTCCTGGCTCTACAAATGTCAGCCTGAGAACCGTAAGCTGTAAGTGCACTTCCCTATATTGGGCCCTGATGCTTCGACAAATCAATTCCCCACCACCATTCCTCCCTTTCGAGTCCACGTTCCACGCAAGGATCCTCCCCCCCTCTGTCGGTGGGTATGGCTGGCTAATCCCCTCGCAGCAAGCAGGCCCCAGCTGCAACGTACCGAGTCCCAGCAGTCTGCTGCCGCGTCCGACGACTATTACTCCTTCTCAGATCGTACTTCAAGCTCGAGATCTCCCAGCGGTGGCAGCCGAGCGACCGTTGTGCGGTATGCGACACCGAATTCTCAACCTGCATCCCGTACTTCGTCGCCTGCCATTTCTCGAACGCATCTAGCTACTCCGGCAATGGCTTCTCGATCGGATCAATCGGTCGGCATTCCCAACCAGAACAGGAATGCGCCTACTTCCACCTCAAGCACAATGCGTCAGGTTCAAAACCGACCCATCTATGCCAGTCCCATGTCCAACAGCACCAGTCGTCAGGTACCTAGCGATAGTTACGCCGGCCCGGCACCGACTCCCGGGCTAGATGATTCCCCATACATCCACTTTGCGATCGGTCAGCTCACACGGGACCAAGAGGTTCGCGGTTTGAGCAGACAAGACTCGATTGCAAGTGAGGATCCCCCACCGGCTGAGCGACTCGTCTGGGATGAGGGCCTGAGATGCTTTGTTCGCCCGTCTGGACCAGAGAGGTCTCCGCCGCCCGTACAACGTTCTAGCCCTCGACAGCCTCCCAGTCCTCAACAACCATCGTCCAAGCCAACTCCAGCTCCTACTCCAGACATCAGACTACCTCAGAACTCGGTGGACCCAGAAACATATACCCCGGTCGACCCTCCAGAAGACAGTTTACTGTATCCGCCGCTTGACTATGTGCCCATCGTGTTAAGACCGTGGGCTTTATCTGCGACCATCTTCTGTTGCTTGCTCATGATCGCCGGTATTGGGTTTTGCAATGCGTGGGCTGCCAGACACCAAGGGCTATGGGACTACAGCGGCCTGGGAGGGGGAAGATACTTTGTTGTGCAATTCCTTCCGCAGATCCTGGCGGTCATCATCACAATCTGGACTTTCGTCATCCAGGCGGCGCTCTACCGCACCATGCCATTCGCAATCATGGGATCGGAAAGGCCTCTTGGCCACGTTCTGCAGAAGTTGTCAACTCTGCCCCGAAACTTTCTCCTTCCCGATCTGTCGCATTTTCGCCACGGGGAAGCACTAGTCGGGTTTGCCTTACTTACAATATGGCTCTCAAATCTTATCACGATACCACTGCTAAGTTGCTTTTTCCAAGCTAAGTGGTATGTGATTGATGGCGAAGGAATGTGGCGGTGGACTTCCGTCATGAGCATCGGCTGGACCATTATAGCGGTATACGGGCTGTTAGTTATCGGATTGTTATTACTTACATTTCGTTTCCTCAACACTTGGTCCGGCTTGATGTGGGACCCGGTCTGCCTGGCCGACCTAATTTCGATCATTCAGCGATCCAATGTTTTGCGCGATTTTGAACAGTCCGAGACGGTTCCTAACGTCGGCGAAACCCTCGACCCCCGAGTTCTCAGGCTAGGATACTGGCAACTACCACATCGGGAGGAAGTGTTCTATGGCGTCGGCGAAGTTGATGCCCCGATCGGAAATCCTTCGTTGCACCTCATCGAAAAGAATCGCGCGAAGCAATACCAGGGCCTGTCGAAAGTCTCTTTTGACTTGGAACAACAGACTACGGTTGGAAAAGGCGACTTCGATGAGAACTTGTTCTCGCCATCCGTTCGTTATCGCTGGACCCCCTGGTTTCTTCGTGGAACGTTCATCGTGGCGTGGACAGTTACCATCTGTGCTCTGTTCATTGCTTTCGTTCTCGTCAGCTTTATCCATGATGCGATCAAAGGTGGCTTTCCACCTCGACTACCAACCCTGCCGTCGACAGGCGCATTCTCTTCGTCCAACTTCTTGTACAGCTTTATCCCAGCCCTGATTGGAAACGTCTTATTCCTAGCGTGGCAGCCTATTGACGTCTACTTCCGCGCCTTGCAGCCATTTGTCGGACTCTCACTCCCGGAAGGTGCATCAGCAGAGCAAAGTCTGTTGCTCGCCTATCCGTCATGTTTTTCTTTCCACGTGACGATCCTGGCAGTTTTGAACAAGCACTATAAGGTGGCATGGATCTCCTTCATGGCAGTCGCCTCTGCAGCTATGCCCATTCTTGCTGGAGGCGTGTTCTTGGCAATGTGGTATCCTTCCCACGAAGAGATCCGCATTGCGGCTTTAATGCCCGCCTTTTACGCTCTTGTCGTGTTTTGTGGTTTATACGCTGTCTCCTTTTTTGCTATCTGGCCACGTCGCTGCCGGCATCTGCCTCACGACATCAGCACGCTTGCCGATCAAATGAGCTTTCTCTACCAAAGCCCGTTGCTTGCAGACAAACTGCTGCGCGAGCCCAGGAGCAAGGCCGACCTCGTTACTCGACTGGTCATAGCGCCGCCCGGAGACCGAGAGTTTCCGACTTACGGATTCGGCATCTTTGTCGGGCGCGATGGCAAGGAGCACCTGGGGATTGATCGATTCCATCGGCCGGGCCGAGCTGATATGTTGATAACGACTGGGTCGATGAAGTAACTTGCACTTTGACGGTCAGCAAGTTTCTATGATTTCATGGTTTATTACGAAGATGAGACGGATGTTTTATGATTATTCCCTTTTGATATGACAAAATGATTCCCCCGATAATATGATAATATGCTATGACGCTGATGTATTCGAAACCTATTATACCTATTATGTCTTTGTTTTTCAACCTCAACGATACATTCTCATCTCAAGTCATCTCAAGCATGGAGTTCAGGTATTGATTTCGGGCCAACAGCATGTACAATGATTCAGACGAACTATACAGGTGTTTCATTTCCGTATGACAGTGACATAAAATGCAAATATGGATGACTTCGATAACAAATAGTCATATCTCGTGATCGATAAAAGGATAAGAATATAGAGGAGAAATCAAGACCTTTGGTGTAACAAATCCTTTACTCCTTTCCCCTCAACTGCAGTAATCTCTTACCCTACTACTGATACAAATTATGCGATTTGGACCTTGTTCGATCGTTTGCAACCATGGGAGCCATGTTGGAACTCTCCGATATGGCTGCTGCCCTAGTAGTCTATATGTAGCTAGCGATCAGGTGATGCACACTGCGCTGCGCACTTCATATAGCCCTCCTGCAGTCATCTCTGCATACAGAATCAAGTGTCCCATTTCATTTCATCCTGGCCAGTTTCCACCATATATGGCTATTTGTGGCGCTCTATACTGATTCCGGGCCCGCTTTGAATTAACTCGAAATGCACAACTGCATGCATGAAGCAAGCATATCGACATTCGCATGCATTGAATCCGTGAAGCAGTTCAACGAGGCCTTATCGAGTTGTGTTATATTTCTATAGACGAATGGTATCCATATGCCTACCTTCAGTTACCTAGACAGCTAATCCCAAATACCTTTGAAAGGACAGTCCAACATCAAAGGCAGGATAAGCCAAGGAAACTGGAGGAGTTCCGGCCATTCAAAGGCGAAATAGCCGCGAAGAAACGTTGCCTACGACAAATGTAAACAATCTTTCACCAAAACGAATGGACTCAATATATACACAGTCGGTCAGCCAAGGATATTTCCAACGGCTTACGAAGACCAATCGGAGTCATCCTCAGTCATATTTTGTCTACCAGCCAAAAGAGAATGACCTGCAGCCCTAGTGAAAGCTCTTAGCAATTCCCCTGGCGCAGTAGTCAATATTTCCTAAGGAGGTGGCTAGAGCAGCTATTGCAGGTGTCTGAGAAACATGAAGCAGTCTCTCATCTTGTCTTAACTTTTAAAGCCCGTCAGAGCTGGTCAATGCTCTTAGTGGATGAGAGCCTTGATCAGAGCTTTAATTCGCCATCTTCGTCAGAATCCATTCGAAACGCTTGCAGAATTAGGATTCCATCGCACTCGCATGCACCTTGGTTTGGTGGATTTGACTATATATAACCTTGTGTTCGTTTCGGGTACATTGCAAAGCACTACTTTTATAGAAGGGCTGGACTTTGATCAAACCGAAATACTTGTGATTTCTATAGGTTATGAGCCCAGTGAGCACTTCAGTGTGCTAATACTTTTGATTACTCTACTGCTGATTCTTCATCTCTCTTATCACATTCAACATGACGAACTCCCCGGTAAAGATCCACCCTTTACGACCAAATGAGGACTGGCAGGAATGGCTTGATTCGCTCAACGTCAACCTACGTGTCCACCAGGTCTTCAGACTGGCACGTAGTGAGCGGAAATGCCCAGTATCTCTAAAGTTTGAAGACGATCATCCGATGTCAGGCATGCTCATAACTCTCCTACGCAAAGGCTGCCTCCTCAGGAAAAGTGCCATCCTTGTCTTCTTATCATTGCATTACGAATTGTTGGAACCAGCTCGTCAAGCGCCCTCCAGGGCGGGTACTAAACGACTTCGCACGAAGTATGGCCCGCAGCATTTCAGCAATGAATGAGCTACGTATTTATCGATCACATCGACAAATATATAGCTGCAGATGTGGACGAAGTGCTAATATATAGTGAAAAGCACCAGGCAAGGTGTGGTTGTCACCTTTATTCAAATCCGACTCGTCTATACCTTTCGCGCTCACCGCAAGCCATACTTGAATGCAATATACAGAAAATCGAGCCATCAATGGGCCAGAGAACACACAAAATGGTCTGCGGAGGACTAGATATGTGTGATCTTCTCAGACGAGGCGAATTTCGAGCGCGGAATTAACGCTTCTCCAACTTGGATAGAGCGACAAAGGAACGAAGCATCTGAATCGTATTTTCATATCTGGACGATCTACAGTGGGTGTTTGGGGGATTCAATTCGTCAATCGGCATACTTGTTTATGGCTAAGACTATGACGGTATCTGATCGCATTCGATCCCCTAATTTTCGGGATTCACCAAAGCACGCGGTCGTCATACAAAATTCTACGCAGATTGTACTCTAGATACCCAGAATCCAAATACAGTTGCAGGGGAGATATTGTTCGTTGAATATTGACCATTCTTCATATTAATGACTTCCTGTAGGCTGTACCCAGCATCATTCCCAACTCCTGTACATCAGAACCTCCATATTCATAAAGTCAATCTCACCTCTCATTCCTCATATGCATCCATAAACCATCCCCTTTCTCCTACCCCAGCCCCTAAAAACACGGCTCCCCAAACGCCACAACCTTCCACCCCACCCAGCCTTTATACGGATAACATACCTCCCAATCACTCCTAATGGCCTCAATGAAGCCCTCCTTAGAGCACTCGCCATCCTTGAACGTGCACAAATCATAATGCTTTTCAATCGGGCTCTTCCACGAAATGGTCTCCACCTGGGAAGTGTTCACATTGCCATCACTTTTGAGCGAGACGCACGAGTCCGCAGAAAGCCCCGAGCGGTGGTACACGGAGACGTCGTAGTTGGAGCTGTTGGGCGAGCAGCCGGGGGTGAGAAGATGGAGGTCCCACTTTTTTTTGTTCAATTTGTTTTTAGCAGTGCGAATTGATTTAGTGTAGGGAAGGCGCTTACGTTCTTTCGTCTGAGGGTCTCAGCTTCGGCGGAAAGAGCCAGACCAGCTAAGGCCGGGAGAAAGAGAGTGGCGAAATGCATTTTATCTAGGAAGGTTGATATGGTGGAGGTGTGTATGTGCTGGGTTGGAGTATGAAGAGATGAGGAGCGGAAAGTGGAACCAGGATTGATATGGGTTGCAAGAGAGAAGATATATATATATAGCGGGATAGTCCGATTCTAAATCGAGCCACTCTGCAGAACTCGCCCCTTTTATGTTTATTTCGCGATCTCCGACTTTTCAGGAGTTCCTGGTCTGAAACCGGGCCGCAGTCCAGACCCGACGATTGCGGGCTGCGATGCCGATAGGATGAGAGCGTCTGGGGATCCGCCCGTGTAAAACCCTACGAATCGACTTCCCTCGCCGGCTGCGGTGTAACCATTCATGGGCAGGGGCATTTCTCGGCGTCAAAGATGAAGTTGCGGATACGAGGTGATCATGAGCCAAATGTTAGGCCTAGAGGTCTTGTCATAATACATGTATACTTGGCTCGACCTAATATACTGGGAACAGAGATGAATCTGGCCAATATTTAAATATAAGACAAAGAACGGCAACTAAGAATGTCCTAAATAAGTTGATTACCTACCGATATACTCCCAAATAGGATATTTGCATATTGACATGTAGTAGTGATTTCAGATAATAAACATGCAGAACCTTGATTCGGCTTTAATCGGAGGATAATGTAGTAAGGCGAAGATACTATGCACTGACATATACAGTACATCATCTACGTTCATCTTGAAACTGGCATCTCAACACCACCCCTATCACTGAATCCCATCGCGTACAGAACTATTTCTCCTCAGGCACATGCGCTGTCACCTCGATCTCCACACGCATATCATCCTCTCCCAATCTCGTCACCCCCACGCAGGTCCAAATAGGCTGATGATCAGGCATATAGCGCTTGAAGTTCCGAACCATGGCGTCCAGTGCCTCGTTATTGATTGGCACATGATACGAATTCACCCGGAAGACCTGGCTCCAGCCCTTTCCGCCCGCGTGCTTCAGATTCAATTCGACGTTCGCAAACGCCTGGTCGATCTGTGCGTTGATTTCTCTGTAGATGACACCCGTGTCGGGGTCCCAACCTCCTGAAAGATGTGAGCTGGCTGTCCGCAGAGAGAGGGAGGGGTAGACAAAGAGCGAAACATACCTTGCCCGGCGCATTCGATACGATCGCCTACGCGCACGGCCTGGCTGTATCGGAAGGTCTGCTGGTTTCTGGTGCCCACGCCGGGGTAGTTGTAGTATGTGAGGTGGGACATGGTGCTTGCTGAAGACAGTACGGTCGGTGATGACTCAGTGGAGGATTTCGGGTATAGTTTGGACTTGAGATCAAAGCAGGAGTTTTGTATTTTCAGTTCCCGATCGGATCAAGGGTGAGACGGTTTATATAGGTATCGCTTCTATATGTCGTTTGCGCTGATCAATGCCATGGAATTATTAAGCAACGTCCCAGCGGAATACATATTCCGTCTCTCGGCATTCTTTCAACGACTGATATAAGAGATCGTTGAGCTTGATCGAAGATTCAGTTGTTTGCATGTAACGCACTCTAACCTACCTGTTGGGGTAGATAGTTAGGGCCATTTAAAAACCCTATCATATATCCACATACTATAGGTAGTCGCCCTCATTGCCCAGCTACGCTCTTGCTTTGATGGCCGATTTGTCGCCTCGTAGAGGAACTGCTGAGCACCCTACCTGGCCGTTGTAGTCGCTGGGCATAGTTATAAGCAGATAGGCAGCTAGGCAGGTACTGTAGGTAGGTAGGTAGGTAGGTAGGTAGGTAGTTAGGCTGCGCTTTCCTGAATTGCAGATCTCTCACCTCCATATCTCGCAAAATCATCGCCCGAGTACACCCAGGTCTGCTTCCACACCCTTATACTCAATCTGATCCAGAAAATTACTTTATTATCATTACTGCACACTCTTCAGAGTATTACCAACTATTTATCTGACCACTGTTCACATGGCAGATTCCCACAGTAATCAGCGGCCTATTGTACAGACTATCCAAGAACGAGCCAAGCAGGATCACGGCAATTACTGGGCCTCCTTTCCCCGCAATCGCAAAAACATGAGTTCTAAATTCACGCATGTTTCTTTTCGAGAGTTGAATAATATCGCCAACGCAGTGTCTTATTCTCTGAAACAATGGCTGCCAAAGTCGGACATGCCTTCTCAACCCTTCGCGTATGTCGGCCCGAACGACATTCGCTATCCTATTCTCGCCATCGCAGCGGCAAAGGTGAGGAAAGTGGTAGGTTCTTCAACAGGGATTCCTGTTCAGCCACAAAAGAGATGCCATACCCCTTAGGTACGCCATTGCACCTTCTAGATCAAATTCAATGCTGACGAAGTTGATCACAACATGAAGAGCTAGGTATTGTACATACAACATACTACCTAGGTGTCACGACATTTCTTTGTGGCCGAACAGCATCTTCATCACTATACCCGGGCTACTTCCGTTGGATTTTGTTAGCTGATGTATACAGATGGTTCTCCCTATCCCACATTCGTCACCCAAGGAGCATGCGCGGATCGCAGACGTCACAGGCTGTGTAGCTTACCTTGTACCGGATTCAGAGAAAGAGGCATTCAATGCAAGACTTGCACCTCACCTGCCAGATCTTCCGATAGTCCAGGTTCCGTGCATCAATACCATGCTTGAAATGCGTAATAAGGACAGCGAGGATGAAACGTTGCCAGCGGGCGGTGCCATCGATGACCCTTGGCTTGTTTTCCACGGGATCAGCTCAACCGGTAGGTATTGATATCCGTAAACGCCAACAACGGAACAAAGATGGTTTATTACTATGCCCACAGGTGACCTCAAGATATTCCCATATACGCAGCGTATGCTGGCCTTTTGCGATCTTTCACAAACGTGGGAGGGTTATCAAGAATCTGTATTCAGTAAGTTTGAGGGCCGTAAATGGTACACGTCCGAGCCTTTTTATAGCGTGAGTTGAGTGCCATATGATATATTTCTGTTATTTCTCATGCTAATACACCGGTTTACGCTTTAGGTTACAGGAATGATGATGGCACTCGGCGTCACTACCCTTCTCCGGACAACTCTTGCCGTAGGACCACCTGACCACTTGTGCGCTGACGGACTTTACCAATTTTTGTACGCCGCACGGGTTAAGGGAGCTCTCCTAAGCGTTCCAGTTCTCGAGAAGTTGCTTACCCTCCCTTACTCTACTCGGTGGCTGGGTCAACTGCGACTGGTTCATTATGTCAATGGAAGTTTATCTGTTTCTACTCGCCGCAAGCTTTGCCGACGTCATGTTTTTCACCTTCCCTTTTATTGTAGCCCAGAAGCTGGCGTCTATCTCACTTGTTTGGATAGACAAGTGCGACTTCTCTCATATGTCTCTTTCTGGCATTACTCAGGAGTTGTATTCGAAGAGCGTATGCAGGGCTTGCATGAGCTGGTCTTCGTGAAATCAGACCAATGCCTACATGGCCAAATCTTCCTCCTCTATCCGGATTTGGATCGTTTCCCCTCCGGTGAGCTGTGGCTAGAGCATCCAGTTCATTACTCATTCTGGGTGCCAGTCTGCCGGGCCCTTGACCATATAGAAGACCCCTATCGTGTTTTTGACAAGGTCGTCCTAGCCATTATGACGGGCCACGAAAATGTTGACACCGCATTTGTGGAATGGAGGATGTTCCGGGTTCCACTTATATTCGTCCAGTTCCATACACCGGAGTCGTCCATGGAGACCTCGAAACCATACATTGACTACATCAACCGCTGTAATGACCTCTATCCGGGCGAGGTCTCGATACAATATTTGGTTCAAACCTCCTACGAAAGCCCTTTCCCACAGAATTATAATGGCGAGATTCATCGTTGGAAGACGTTTAAGGAGCATAAGGCTCGGATTGTCGAATTGGGCTTGGAATTTGACCCTGATCCTAATGGCTTGCGTCCATAATCGGATCCTTGTTTGACTCATCTGCTATGACGATTTGGCCTTTGACGGGACAATATTTACAGGTGTATTGGTGGATGGTATTAACCTGAGAACCGACATTGCTTTTAACTATTCTGAGTCATTCTTTTGTTTTCTTCACTCGTGATTACTACCCATGGCTTTACCACTAACCACCGCTGTGTTATTCAGAGCTAGAAGAAGCTTTACAGGCTATGACGTTGCGGGCGTAGTGTGACTTGTAGTTCTCTTTCTTTGTGGTCGAGGGTTTGTTTTCTATTGCTTTGACTACCCTGAAGGACCAGAAGACTCTGCTTATCTTGGGTAGGTAGACGTCCTTAGATAGACGACTATTTCTTTTCCCAAGTCTCGACCGAGCTACATTTGGCTCCACCTGCCTACCGATTACACCAAACTACACATTACAGGCTCAACAGTTTTCTCGTATGTATGATTGACTTGATGACATATGCAAGTGCTGAGCAGGAAAAATTGTTGTAAATGCAGACTGACAGCAAGGCATGAGGCAGTTCCATGCGACGCGACACGATGCAATGCGATGCAGTAGTGAACCCCCTAGTTGATGGGAATGAATACATACAACCCCGAGTCGACGAGCCCTAACGCCATGGGAATAAACAGGGCAAGTAAATGTCGAAAAAAAAAAACAAGTTCCGCTTCCGTAGAATGTCAGACGGTTGTTAAACTCCAGAGAACACCAGACCGTGGGTTAAAAATGAGGAAACGATAAACAAAGCACGGTCGCAAACACCCGACGTCCATAAGTTTTTGTACAAAAATCCCAAGAAAAGACGAAAGAATTGAAAATGAGCGACTCCCGATCGCAAATGAGAAAAGAAAGACAGATGTGAGTAAGCGAAATGAAAGAGCGATCGATCACGCTGTCGATGTCGATCAATTCCATTCTCTGGCCGCTTTGGCTTCTAGAGCATCGCGCTTCTTATTGCGGTACAGGAAGTAGCAGCAGACGCCGGCGGCACAGAGGACCAGTCTATAACAGAAGTTAATTTAAGCCCGCAAAACAGACAGACTGGGAGTGGGCGATGTGAAAGAGAAACGTACACCCCGATGATGATGCCAGGCACGCCGCTCTTCAGGAATGTGCTGGTGGGCTTTTCGCAGTCATCCCCGCTACACTCTCGAGCCAAGAGAAGGGCCGTTGCGAGCACGGGCATTTTTGTCGCAGTGTAAACGTACTGGTGACGCGGAGAAAATAGAGAAACAGGCACAGGCGATGGTCGGGATCGCAATCGCAGTACGTAGTGGACAGTGGTGGTTATTGCAATGGGATGGAGTTGACTGTGGAAAGAAGTAGGGGAGGAAAGGGGGCGAAATAGAAAGATCAACGCTAGAGAGACTAGAAGGCAGAAAATCAAGAAAAGAAGGGGAAGAGCGAGCGAAGGGGAGAATTCAGAATTAAAGTGAATGGAGCTTCAAACCGCCAGTGCCAGAACAGTTAGTCCAGTTGGTTAATTATGGAAGCCTACGCCACAAATCATGGGGGAGAAAACGGTAAAAGCGCAAGCCAGTGAAGCCACCGTCGCAGTGACAAGAAGAGCCAACATATTTTTGGTTTAGACACACAGGAGGCCAGAGTTAGTCCACCCAGGAGACGTGGGAAAACGGCGATATCTGGCGATGTTTAATTACACTGCGATCGCAACCAATGGGACCAGCTCGAAGACGGAAGGAAGGTGATGAAACCGTGAGACTGGCGACGCACAGGGCCAATTGCTGACCGGCGATGCAAGTGAAACATTCTGCTTGCGCCTGACCCACTTTGCCCCTTTTTCTGGTCGGTTTTTGATTTTAGCCTTGTTCGGAGGATCTCAGGATCTCGGGAATGTCGACACAGGGGCAGAGGAACCCCCCTGAATTGGACGTCTCACACCCCTTCGTTCACAGCCTGACCGGTATGTATCATTATGACCTATCTAATCCTCTATCAAACAGATTAATCGTTCCCTGTCCATGCTAAATTAAGGCTTGAATCCCCTCCAACTAAACCAAGTGATCCAAGTAATCAGATCAGGCCTTGGCATTTTCCTCGTCCTCGCTAAAGGCGAACTTGGAATACCGACGGATCGCCTCACCCTTGAAGTAGAACACATACGGAATAGCGCAGCAGGCCAATGCGATAAAGGCCAACAGCGTGCTGGCCCACTGATACCCGAGTCGATCGTACATCTGCTCCGTGAAGAGCACCGTGGCTGCTCCCCAAATGGACCGGATGAAGGTTTTCGCGGCCAGTGCAGAAGCTGCTTGGTGCTGATAGGTGTCGACTATGCATTTTGATTAGCTTACTCTCCTTTATTACAATGTGAATGCATTGCTGCCTGGTTGGGGCTCGTTGGTGATCATCGTGTTTTACTAACCCAGATAATTGTTGGCGGAATTATACAGGAAAATAAATCCATATCCGATGGGAAATCCGCCCATGGCTGGTCCCAGCCAATGCACTCGAGGATACGAGGACCAGGCGAAAATGAACAGTCCGATGGGAATGCACCAACAGGAAAACATCATCGGGATAAGGCGTTTCTCGGCCGGCGGCTTCCCGTTGAATTGGTTGCACAGCTTCAGGTAGTGTCGATTCACAAACGGCGAGCAAGCTGCGCTAAACACGACTCCGATTGCCAGTGGAATGAACATCAAGCCTGTCTTGCTTGCGCTCCAACCTTTTCCGGCTTGGTATACAATCGGATACCTGTAATGCGATTAGGTCGGGCCTGTCCATCCCGGCGGGGAATGACTTACGCGACGAAAAACATATACAGCAGGCCATAGAGGACCGACTAAAAATAGATCAGCCATCAAAGAGCGAAACAACACAAATGGAGACAGAACCCACCATATACAGCGAAATGAACATCACGATCGGTTCCAGAAACAGAAGCTGAAACGGTCTGGCGATGAAAATACGCAATCTCTCCAGCATAGGACGCGGATCCAGCTCCTGCTCAGTGACATATTTATCGTTCTTTTCGGCCTTGCGCAGTTTCTGCGCTCGCTTTTTCAAGATCGACGGCGCGTACGTCTCTTTCACGGTGAAAGTGATCAAGAACCACGCGGCCCCGGACAGGATGAGCTGGATCCAGTACAGCCATCTCCAGCCTTTGGCGTCCCCAAGAAACCCACCCACCAAAGGACCGATCGCTGGACCTAAGAAAGGTGCCGCACTGAAAGTCGCCATAGGTACACCTCGCTCTTCGTTCTTCCATAGATCGGCTAATGTGCCACCAACGAGCGTCATGGGAGCACTGAAGGCGATTCCGTCTATGGCACGGCATACGATCAACGTGCCGATATTTTGGGCGACCGCGCAAGGAATGACGAAGATAACAGCCAGGAGGAGGGTGATGGCATAAATGGGTCTGCGACCGACGACTTCTGATAGAGGAGCGAAGAGCATGGGTCCTACGCGATGATATCGCATTAGTCGGTAGTCCTTCCTAGCTTGAACCCCCCTCGCATTTGTACGACAATAGAGCATGACTACTCACCAACACCAAATCCCACCACGAAAACCGTAATCGGCAGCATGGTCACCTCGCGAGAGACATTAAAGTCATCGCCCACGCCCTCAAGGTCCGCCGTGATGACACTGCTCGCAAAAGCCACGACGAAGCAAGTGAAAGCGACGACAATCGTGCACCACCATTTGTAGGCCTTGGACCAGTTCTTGGGGTTATCGGGATCATCGATCGTGAAAGTGACCAGGTTGTAATCCTCCTCTTTACCGGTGACGTTGGACTTAACCGGCTTGACGATATTGCCTGATTTCGTCTCGGTGACGAACTCCTCGAGATTGGCGCCGTCCGCCACCGTGCCGTAGGGTAGCTCTAATGGATCGACCTGGCCACGACCAGAGCCGATGGTCGGCGTGCGATGCAAGTCCTGGGCCATTTTGAATAGGATAGACTGATCTCAGCCGGAGATTTAGAGTGCCCGGGAAACCTGGCGCAAGCTTGACGTGGCACCGAAAACAAGTCGCAGGAAATCCATTTTGGCCGACGAACGAGAGGGTATTTATGTTACGGCATCCCGTCGAAGGAAGGCAAGAATGGCAACAACTGACAGGGAAAAATTCCCCACTAGGCAGGATATAATGTGAATGGTATCTTGGTGCGGCGCTAAGTCAGAACTGAGCTGAATTGCCAGATCGGGTAATTCTGGGGTTATTAAAGTAGACATCCCCAGATTGTCCAGTCGAGGTGTGGAGAACGAGGCGATAAGAGATAGGGTGAATTTCCTATCGAGAAAAGAAGAAACACAGAGCATCAAGCGCTCGTTTCTCTGGTCATGAGAGGTATAAAATATTCCGTGAAATTTCTCCTGGACGTCAGAACCGGCTGGTCATTCTGGTTGATGCCGAACATCCATGCGTGGTGGGACTTGCAGCTGGATATGGCAACTATTGGTCCTAGCACCATGTCTGATATGGTAAGATGCTCCATTAGAGTCCTCAAAGCAATGCAATTGGTGTACCATAGTATAATGTGGATCTGGTGGGTCTTGTAAGTGTCGCCGCAATAGGCTCCATGCTCCGAAATAGTTGTAAACAACAAACAACTGACCCTGGTGGAGGTCTAGAACTACGAATAGGCGTTGCTTTACTGTTGAGAAAAGGCTATTGCACCTGGTATTGACAATACTATTACATAGATACACCTACAAACCAATTTAGGGGCAAACTTGGCAGATATATTATTTAATATATGAATTCGAAGAGGATATCATGGTCCGCAGCAGGAAAAACGTCCCCTTCCAGTCGAAACTTCATTCCTTTCATTCAAAGAAATTTATGGGCTTTCGTGTTTCCTTGATGAATCCCAACTATACAACTTCTTACAACAAATATGTTGAGTAGCCTAAATGACATGGAATCTTCTCATAAAAACCACAATATAACCATCGAGAATTAGCCAATCTCAAATTCGTATCATCATAATCACGCCTTATTGTTTTCATGATTCGTCTGAACCTGTCATCATGTATATCCGAGTCTCTCAAGTGCTGTTCCCTTTCTTCTGATTCGGCCACCTAGCTTGCATCTTAAATAAACGGTTTCGCAAGTCCGCCCAGAGACCAATAGCCAGGAGGGTGCTCTATGAGCATCCGGCGCCAGCTGGCCTCATTTCTCAAGAATGCTTCCTTCTTTCTCGCAACCAGTTCTGAATCATTGGCGCTGTGTTTACCAAGATCCATCCAGCCAAAGTATCTGATCATTTGAGGCCATACAAAGTCTTTCACGAACGGGTTCTCGTCAAGTGGGTGGGACCTAGGCACGCCGTTGCATTTGCGGGGTTCGAAGAGAAGCGCTTTCTGGAGCCGGCTGGAGTGTTCGATTAAATCCCTCCAACAGCGACATACTCGTTGAGATAGTAGGAGAGTGCGTACATCGATATGAGTCAAGATTAATTCCAGGGTCTCGGAGATAAAGAGGACGTCGAGAGGCTCTGGTTTCGGGGGAACCATCTTGATGCAAGCTGCGGTTCTTTGATATTGTAAGAATTATTGTTAAGAGGTGGAATAGTCATGATGTGTGTAGTAATGAGGTAAAAGTATGGTAGTGACATAGAGAATACGTAGGCCCAGCGTCATAGGAAAATGGCGGCCATTAGCCCTTATCCGATCACATGTACCGCGTTTTGCAAAAGACTATTCATTCAGTTTCTTGTTTTTCTGTTTATTTTATCGTATTTCTCACTTTTCGAAATCCTCTATTTGAGTATAGTGAAAGGTGGACGGTTGATAGTGGATGTGGCCTAGTCTGTGTCTACTGATAGGACCAAATAAAGAGCAGTGTATCGATTAAGCTACGAAGAGAATGATACTACTAAGCAATTCATGTAAATTCCATCATCAGGTTCAACGAACTGCTTCTGCCTTAATCATCACATCATTTCTCACAGCAGGGGTATGTATAAGTCCAATACAGAAAAAGCCATTTTACCTGTGTAAAGCATATATACCGTGCCATACCAGACCTATATTCGTAATCGGACAAAAAGTTTAAACTGATCTTGTCAGCGACCATTGCGACCTCGAAATGGCCCAGTGTTAGGAACTGCTCCGTTTGGAACTGTTCCGCGTGGAGGGCTTCCTCCGGCGAGCTTGCAAGTTTCTTCAGATGTATCTTGAATTTTCTCAGAGCAAGAGAGCAAGGGGGCTGCTGAGCAAGCATCTGGCGCCAGCTAGCCTCTTTTCGCAATATCGTTTCTCTCTTCATCTCTAGGCCCGGGAATTCGTTATCATTTGGTAGACGCTCAGTTTCACGTCCGCAGTCCCAGTATTCGAGAAGTTTAGGCCATAGGACCTTTTGTAACAATGGGTTGGTTTCGTGAGAACTGATCGGATAGCGGTATTTGTTGGGTTTGAAGAAGAGGGCAACCTGGAGTCGGCTGGAGTGTTTAATTAGATTTCTCCAGAAGCGACATACTCGTTGAGATAATAATAGAGTGTGTATATCGATATGAGTCAAGATTAGTTCTAGGAGTTCGGGAATGAATATAACATCAAATGGATCCGGTTTCGCGGGAAGCATTCTGATGTAAATTCTCGATATCTGGTTAGGAGGTTTTGTGAATGGAAGATGAAGTTGTATGACACATACCTAGGTAGGGCATGCGTAAACTCGGCGTCATAGTGATATCGCGGGTTACCTACACAGTGACACTGAGCATCCATGGATGTTTGTTCCGTTTCCTTTTCTATTGATCCTTAACCCTTTAAACCCCGAGCACAACGTTCCATGCAATAAATTCATTCTTTATACCTTATATTTAGATAAAAATCCAAACCATGTCATATCTAACAGTCCAACAAGCACCTTCCAATATTAAAAATAAACCCCCGCCTCCTCCCTCGCCAATTCCTCTGCTTTCCCCTTCCTCTCCACCCCTGAAAACCCCTCCCTCCTTCCATCCTCTCGACTTCCCACCCCTTCCACCGCACCTTGCGCCCGCGGACCCCCCACCGAGCCCTCCGAATAGCCGCCTACTCCTCCCCTCCGTTCCGCCCACCATCGCTCCAGATCTCCACGTCCAGCGAGAGGAAGACGCTCCCACTCGGCCATCTTAGCTATTCGCGTCTGCGACCTGCTCGACTGCTGCTCACCCAGACCCTCTGGAATCTCCGTGTGCAGGCCCAGCGAGCGAAGATGCTCGTAGACCGCGAAGAGGGCTTGCTCGGTGCTGGCGAGACGGGTTTCTAAGTGCGTGATGTAGCCTTGGGGGAGTCCTCTATAGAGTTGTCAGCGGGGTGGGCCGAGATGGGAAGCGCGCAGCGGAATGGAATGGAGACAAAAATACCGTTTCCCACTTTCAGGATAGATGCATCTCGTTGGATCAGTGCATTGTGTGCAGACGGGTCTGGGACATGTCGCGTGTTAGTCTAATCATCGATATTTTCGAACAGGTGTGGTGGGAGTTTTGGAGCGAGTTACAGAAGTCGATCGCACTAGGATTAATGTTAGATGCGAAAGCCTCAAGGGGTGAATGGCACGGGCATACCTTGCACTTTTTTTGCCGACATGGGTCGCATGATATGGGGTTGGTTTATGGAGATGTAGTCAGCATTCACTGAACAGATTCTTTGCGGATACTAGGATATACATATAGGAAGGTACAGGGTGATGGAAAATGATGCCTACCTGATGACATGGATGGTTCGGAGGGAGATGATGATGGACAGAAGGACGACGACAGCTACGCTGCGGATGATATGGCTGCACGTGACTTTGTTTCGAAAATCACCATTCTGTATCTACACCTATTGATCGAAATCTGGCTAATTGGATATCATAGAATATGATATTTGCCTTGGAATAAAGAAGGCAATTAAAACTAAAGCGAGGAAACCTGCACGTGGATGGAGGCCCTGTCAGCAACCCGACAGTATTGATAGTCTACGAGAATAGCCACGAAGTCGGCAAATTCCTCTTCCGACGCATATAGCTGACTAAATATGTAATAATTAAAGATACCTCGCCATTTTACCTACTCAACTGTTGATTCCTATGTGGTTGACATGCTTAGGTTCCACGATAATCGTTTTCGGCACCAACCCAATGGTGTCAACAACCTTGGAGATTGTGCCTGCCAACTTTCTGTGTTGACTGCTATGCGAACGATCTTCCAATCAATATTTTATCGAGAATTCTACAGAGGTCCATTTGTCTTTGTCTTTATAGACCTTCATCAGAGTAACATCTTTGTCATGGCATATCACATGCCTCGTTGGTTTAGAATGGACATGTGCTCAGCCCGTCGAGATGGTTGGGCCCCCTTCTTGGCTCACAAACAAAGGCGTGTATCAATTAGTTCCAGAATAATGTGAGGCAATCCACCAAGAATTTATAGAAACCCTCAGGAAAGAACAGCGTATGGACTTTTCGTCTTTCAATCCCCCTCAGCTACGCCTCTCCGATATCATGAAACAGTCTTGGGAAGCAGGAGCTTTTTGGTATTCACTGGTTCTTTCAAGCCCTTCGAGACTTTTTACAATATTTAGCATGCACATCAAGCCTCTGTTTTGCAAAGATCACGATGAGGAGTTCCAAGTAGTTATGCCGTTCTTCTTTGAAAAGGACGTCAGATGCATTGCAGGTCGCAAGCTTGCGGACAAGGAAGAATACGACAAGAATCTCCGACAAGCTTTCGAGACGATTCCGTAGCCGGTCACGCCCGGCATCCCGTCTACTGTGTGGATCAGGAAGCCGTAGCAGCTTTGAAATCACCTTTCAAACCGGGCCAGACGGATGAGACAGCCTTTTGCTTTCCCACCGATTGCAACTGTTTTCGTATGCCGAAAGCCATTACCCATCAAGGAACAGGAGTAGAGCTTCATAAAGCTCAATGCGATATCAAACTGGACGAGCTCGCTGCTCGCAACCACAACCTGAGCCGGGTTATGGCCACTGATCTTCTGAACTATAGTAACGTTCACGTTGCCCTTCGATGCCGCACTTAAAGGTGTATGTCGCGATCCAATCCTCGCCGTCCAGCGTACGCGATTTGCATCTGGCGGCGTGGCGCTGGGAATCCGAGTTCACCATATAGTGTGCGATGCTGCTGGACTTTTTGTCAGCTCGCCGAAATCTATCGTGGTCTGACGGCGTCACCATTAACGGGAATCTCACTAGTGGATGAGCTAGGCATGGGCATGTCGACTGAAGAGGACCTACTATCGAAGTTAAGGATGAAAGGAGGTGATGGTTTCGGCCGAGGTAGACAGAAACGCGCTATTGATGTCAATCTGTCGTTTTCGGAACCTGGCGAGGACGGAGGATTTATGAAACATTGCTGCTGAGATTTCTAAGGCCAGTATCGTGGTTTCAAAGTGTCACTCCATGATTTTACCAATTCCAGGTTCATCTTGGAAAGTAGGTATAAGAGTTGACCGAACATTTCGTAAAGCCAAGGCGACTTGAAAGCACGAGAAGGCGATGAGTCTTTATTTAGATCGGGTGCCCCTGGACCCTACCAAGACAGGAACATACAAGAACATGAACAATGACAGAAACATGTGAACCCACCATTGGACCAGAATGACCCCGACTGCATAATTAACTCGAGCCACCTTATTACAGCTGCATGCAATCCCCGAGTTACCTTAATTAATCGGACGGTGCCAGCCAATCCACAGGCGGCGTGCGGCACGGGGGAAAATGCCGGAGAATCCCTGGACGGAAACGTCCAGTTTCTTGGCCATCTTCACCTCATTTTAGAGGGATCAACCGATCACGACGGGTAGAATAAATAGGTAGATCAGACTGGAATCAGCACCTGATTTTAATCCTACTTACTTACTTACTTACTTACCTACCTGCACAACATGTAACCAACCGATCACCGGGTGACCGACCGACCGATTGTGCAACATGAAAGCATTCCTCCTCCTCCTCCTCCCTTTCTGTCTGGGCATTCCTCTCCCCCTGGTCAGTTCAGGTCGGGAATTACAATTCCTCAGCGGCTTTTCTTCCTCCCTCGAAGACAATCTCAACGTCAATAATGCGAATCACCAACAACAACGCCTATCACCGAATCCCATCTCCCCACCATCCCCACCGCCCGAGGACACCGAATCCCCGTGGAAATGGAAGGCGTCCGATCCAGCTGCAGAAACAGTCCGAGAGACCGCGTCTGTACCGACAGGGCTAGGGCTAGGGCCAGGGACAGGGACAGGGGAACCTGAACCTGAGCCAGAAACAGAAACAGAACCAGGGGCCAACTCCTCCAAAACGATATCCACATCACCTCCTCAGAGCAGCAGCACCAGTTACCAAACTCAGCAAGACGATACCGGACCCTGGCACCAAAGCCAAAGCCAAAATGGAAACCCAAAAGAAAAAGAACAAGAAAACGCAAGTCACGAGCACGGCAAATTCCTCCTCGCCCCCCACATGAACCAGAACCAGCCCACTCCGTCTTCCACCACCAAATTAAGCCCCCACGCCCAGACCAGCTCAGGACCTGGTTCTAGGCTTGGCTCAAATTCAAGCAATCCCAATATTCGGAAAACATACCTCCGTCAACTACGGTACGCAGATAATTCCGGACCGGGTTCCGCGGCCGCTTCTCTGTCCGATCTGGCTGGCTCTGGGCCTGGAAGGACGAGCTTGCTGGACTGTTGCGCCGCCTGTAGTAACTGTGTGATTATTATGGTCGGGGCTTTGGTTCTGGTGCCTGTTTCTATGGTGGTTGTGTGGGTGGGTGAGATGGTTTATAGTTATATTATGGCGAGGAGGAGGTTAAGAAAGGGAGGGGAGTTGGTGATTTAACTGGAACTTTTTTTTTTCTTTCTCCCTTTCTTTTGTTGAGTTTTATGAATGGGTTGATGTTTATGATACCTTTGGGAGTTTTTGGTGTTAGGATAATTTATTCGGATTTTCATTCGTAAAGAAAGACCCTCCTGGGTGTCTTGTTCATTCCCTCGCTATAAGCATAAGTAATATAGCGGAATCTCTCGGGAGATCCTCGTCCGTAAATGCGTATTTACTCTAATCAATCATGAACCCGAACTGACATGGAAAAAAATGGAAAAAAAAGAAACACCGCCCATTATTCTAATAATCTTTAAATCAAATAACCTTTTGTAAAAGAAAACACAACTAGGCATTCTCCTTCTGCTCCACGGCGCCCTTCTCCGCCGTCCGCATCGCCAAGTCCACCTCGGCTGCCTCGCCCTGCGGCAGATGCTTCGCCATCGACACGATGTCCCAGCAGGTGGGCGCATCGCGGAAGACATGGTTCAGAGCCTCCAGGTTGCGGTTCATCGTCTCGGGGTAGAACAGGTAGACGGTGATGGGGATGAAGGCGGAGATGACGGCGTAGACGATGTAGTACTGGTAACCGATGGTGTCGAGGGCGACGGGGGTGATCATGACGACGACGAAGTTCCACAGCCAGTGGTTACCGGTGGAGATGGCGGACATGGCGACACGGAGACGCATGGGGGCAACCTCGGTGCAGTAGAGGAAGTTTCCGCCGAGGAAGCCGATCGGGTAGAAAGAGTTGAAGAGGAAGATGAAGACAGCGGAGACGATGGACGCGGAGTGGTTCTCCTTGCCGAAGGAGTTGGTGATGGCCAGCACGATCATGCAGACGGACATTCCCGCGCCGGAGAGGATGAAGACGGCACGCCGGCCGAGTCGGTCGATCGCGAAGAACGCGATGAAGCTGCACAGGAACTTCCAGGTCATGGCGCACGCGGCGAGGATCTTGGCCATGTCGGTGCTCATGTCGAGGTTGTCTTCGAAGATGGTCGACACGTAGACGGAGATGAGGTTTCCGCCGCACATCTGCTGGAAGAACTGCAGCGCGATGCACAGGCAGAACCGATACAGGAGGCGCTCGTCGTCCTTGCCGCCGAACATCTCGGTGAGGGAAACGGATTGCCCGGACGTCTCGAGGGAGGTCTCGATACCAGAGATTTCGACGCGGACGGACTCGTCGTCTGCTGGGAGACCCTTGTAGGCAGCCAGGGCGTGGGTGGCTTGCTCGATGCGGCCGACGCGGACGAGCCAACGGGGTGATTCAGGGAGGAGGAAGACGGCGGCCATGATGATGACGTTGAAGAGGAAAGAGATGGCCAAGGGGATCCGCCATTGCAGGTCGCCGGAGACCTTGGTGAGGCCGAAGTCGATCCAGTTGCAGAGCACGTAACCGAGACAGATACAGATGCCGTCGACGACAACGTGCTGGCCACGGTGCTTGGCCGACGTGCACTCGGACTGCCAGACGGGGACGACGGCACTGAACTGTCCGACACCCATACCGAGGATAACGCGGCCGACGGCGAACTGCGCGATGTCGTAGGCAGACGTCTGCAGCAGCGAGCCAATGATGGCCAGGACGCCACCCAGGAAGATCGTCTTGCGGCGGCCCAGCCGGTCACCCAGGAACGTACAGCTCAGAGCGCCGACCAGGGCACCCAGCTGGAAGGCGGCGATAACGGCACCTTTGCGGGTGGAGTTGGTGGACTTTTCGGCTCCCTCGGTGTTGACAGTGTCGATGGTAGGGAACTGGTCAACCCAGGTCTGCAGGGTGGCCAGAGGACCAACGCCGGCCTGGTTGTAGCCGAAAAGAATAAAGGCAGGTGCTACGATGAGCAGCGCCTGTGCCAGACGAAGCGTCTTTCCAAAGAACATAATGACAATTGGTTGGCTAACCGTCTAGTCGTGTCAATCGTCAGGTCGTCTGTGAGAAGAGAAAAAAAGACGCAAAAAAAAGAAGGGGGGAGAATCAAGGAGGTGGGAGCGATTTATATGTCAGATGAGCTGGAAAATCTCCGACGACGAAAACACCCCCCCAACGTGGAGACCCCGCATGATACACCGAAAATCCTATGGGGAGAAGGAGAAAGGATGACTATCACCGGTGCTCCGATTGAGGGAGAGGATTCCATAATGGCAAAGAAAAAGGTAGGTATGCCGTAGGGATATCAAGTCTGGATGAATCCAGGCGGCCCACTTCGGACCGGGGCCGAATACAACCGGCGTGCTGATTGGAGTTTCGCAGTGGAACTGGGCAGGGGCTAAATTAGACTTGTGACAAGGCTTGAGGGCTTGTTGGGCCGATCGTGCCAGAAGGAGGAAGAGGAGAAAAATCTGTCGAGTCAAGACTTTTAGGGCTCGGGGGTGCACATGTCCGAAGCTTAGCTGGAGCACGGAGATGTATACTGACTATTTTATGATTTTGTACACTCTCTACAGTACAATGATTGAGGATGTTGTATTCTAATCTTAAGCATATCCGTAAGCATATTTACAGAAGACTATCAACTCTTAAATCTTCATACGAAGCTGCTCCACCACCGCCGCGGTCACATCCTTCGTAGACGCCGTCCCTCCCAGATCCGCTGTGAGGATGCCTCGTTCACACACTGTCTCCACCGCCTCCATCAACCGCTGCGCCGCCGCCGTCTCGCCCAACCATTCCAACATCTCCGCTGCCGTCCAGAATGTGGCCACCGGGTTGGCCACTCCTTTGCCCGTGATGTCGAACGCCGAGCCGTGAATCGGCTCGAACATGCTGGGCCTCTGCCGCGTCGGGTCCAGGTTCGACGTCGGCGCGATGCCAATCGACCCCGCCAACGCCGCCGCCAAATCGGAGAGGATATCGGCGTGCTGTTGTACTCCGGTATATTCGCATTAGCAATCATTTGGCAATCCGTTATGTTTGTAGATTCGGAAGTTCCAGAAGCTGCTGCATTGGCATTATCAAATGGAATGCCGGTGCATATCCTTGCCTTGTCTCACCCAACGCATTACTAATTTTCATGGTAGGATAACCGACAAAGAAATCGGATGATGCAACCCTCCCAAACAAAGAAAATAAAAATGAAAAATGAAAACAAAGCTAGAAAACAAGCAAAAAGCAAAAAAAGAGGGGACGGGGAAAAAAAACTCACCAAATTACTCGCTACAATCGTATCCAAACTCTCCGGCTTCAACACCATCCTCGTCGTCATCGCATCAACCAACATCTTATCAACCCTGACGTCAGGAAACTCGCCCGCCAAGCTCGCCGCAACCTCATCCCACAACACCATCCCGTTGCGCTGCGCATTGCTCTTCGACACCACGGTCAACAGCTTCCGCGGGCGTGCCTGCGCCGTCTCGAACGCAAACCGGAGGATCCGCTCCACGCCCACCCGGCTAAAGATGGCCGTCTCGGTGGCCACTTCCCAGGGAAGGCCGCGGTGCGAGCGACCCCCCTGCCCCGCGTACTCGCCTTCGCTGTTCTCGCGCACAATCACCCAGTCGAGACTGCCCACAGGGCAGTTGCGCAGGGGGGAGCTGGTGCCGCGGAGGATCCGGGTCGGGCGCACGTTAGCGTACTGTTGGAAGGGCTGGCAGATGGCGAGCCGCAGGCCCCAGAGGGAGATGTGATCGGGGACGTCTACTCAGTATGGTATGGTTTGTTAGTTTGTGAGTCCCGGGAGTTACAACGGCAGTGATGTGAGGTAGGTGTTCTGTCTGGTGGGCATGTATGCATTAGTCCGTTCGGGCTTAGATGCAGCCCTGGAGGTATGTGTAAGAGTGGCGTTGTATACACTAGGGAAAGTATACTCCACAACCGTAACGCCTGGAAAGTGGCAACTGGCAAGTCCGAGACAATCAACCGGCTAAGCTTATGTAGGTCTCTGCCATTATGCACAATGCATGTATGTCTCGTTGGGAAAGCACTAGACACCAAATGGGCCCAGCGATGGCATGACGATGGGGCTTTCAGTCTGCTTCAGTGCTTATGTCCGAAGGATCGAGGATAGGCAATGTAACCCCCGGGAAACCGTAGCGTGGTCGTAGCCTCATCCTAGCGCACAGACACTCCACTCGCACATCTGTGGCCGGAAAAGAAAACAAACAAAGAAAGAAAGACAGGGAAGAAAAGGACAAGGGCGCAAAGAAAAAGAAAACGTACCAGGCGCCCCTACCGCCCCGAACAGGATGGCGTCGTGCTTCTTCAGCTCGTCCAGTCCGCCGTCCGGAATATACTTGCCGGTAGCCTTGTACGTCTCGGAACTCCAGTCGAAATGCGAAAAATCCAACCCGAAGGATCCCATCGTCTCAGTCAGAGTCTGCAGCACTTCCACGCCGGCTGAAATGACTTCCGGGCCGATGCCGTCGGCTGGGATGGTTGCGATCTTGTAGGTTTTCATTTTATCTTCAGTCGGTCTGTCCAGATGAATTGTGGTTGATGCTATTTACAAAAGTCCCTGTCTGGTCTACATGTTTTAAGTAGAGGGGGAATGTTCGCCCCGCCGGAGTTGTACATGCCCGGGCTGCAGGCACCCCCAGCAGCGGACAAGTTTTGTCCGTCAGGCTCTGATAACTCGGGGGTTCGTTTCGCCGGACGATCGGATGCCTTGTTGGCATTAAATTCCGAGACCGAGAAACATGGAAATGTCCAAGGAACTCACGGAAAGTCAGGCTGTAGAGCAAGAGCCTCCGAGTTGGTTTGTCTCCACCACAACAACGCACATCTCTGTCAGCCAAAGATGCCGATCCCTATCATACTACCCGTCTCTCCCATTACCCCGACCATCTCCAGGAGTCTATCCCCGTCCGTTCTCCAGTCCGGCCATTCCGACGGTCTCGTGTCGACATTCTCTAGCCGCAACTCTCGTCCCCGGTTGCCTCTCCTAGTGCTGCGCAGCTGCACTCCATATTCCGATCGGGCTACCCCATGAACAGCTGAAAACTGCTCCCGTCGTAACTCTCCTGGATCAACCACGGTCCATCCGCCACACTCCACAGGTCCAGGTTCTCCACATCCCCCAGAAAAGGCCCCCCATCGGAAGAATTAGGAATCCCTAACGCTGCCTCCCCGAATATCGACTGCTCGACCGTGGGGCCCTCGATATCTAGCCCCGGTGGGGGTTGAGTTTGACTGGCCTCCCCGACCGCCTGATTCGCTGCCGCCGTGCCTGCGTAGCCCGCATGATGTAATGCGCTCTGCGGCGAGGGTAAAACGTGGAGGTGCTGGTTTGGAGTGCCGGGCGGATGCAGCGCGTGGGTTGGGGTAGCCTGCAGCGCGTGTTGCATCGCATATGCCGGGGAAACCTGGAGATGGTGGGAGGAAGAGGAGAAGTCCGGGGGCTGCTCGCTCAGCGCGGCCTCCAGGGCTCGGATCGCCTCGATGCACGTCTGCGGCCAAGTGCTGCCACGGCGGGACAGGTTCTGGAGAATGGAAAGACCGGTTTGGGCGTATCTATCCGCTCCCCTCGCTTTGTTAGCTCCTTGGCTTTTTTTTGCTTCGTTGCCTTGTCGCTCGCCTTGTTTCTCGACTGGGTCGAATAGCGGCTTGGCTACAAGGGGGCAAGCCGAAAAAGAAGGAAGGTGTACCTACCTCGCCGCCGCAGGAATAGGAAACTCTCCCTCCCATGCGGCATAAACTAGGATCAGACAGCTCATCCAGACCCCCCAGGTGAATGACGGCCACACCAGCGGCGCCTCGGCACCCCGCAGGGCCGTCAGGAGCGACCGCGACGACTCGATGCAGATCTGTAACGCGGTGCGGTATTCGGGGGACGACGACTCCGCTGCTAGTAAAGGTCGGTTCAACGAGATGATGGATTCGTGGCGTAACACGGTGAGGAGCAGCCGATGGAGTGGTGCCAGGCGCGGCGTCGCTGTTGCCGTAGTGTCCTCGTCGCCGGGGTAGACATCGTCGTAGACTTGGTTCCACCAGTGCGTTAGCTCGCCGGTGACTTGAGTCGCCGTAATGGAAGACTCTTGGCTGTGTAGGATGGATTTGTTGCGGAGCTCGATGACCAGGCCGCGCACCCGGGAGAACCGCGCCAGATGTGTGATGAGATGGAGACGGGGGTCTGCAGAGATTATCTCAAGAGTCAGCAGATAAGAAAGAAACCAATTCAATCGTCAAACCGAAAGATATAAAGATAGCCATACCGTCAACGACCTCCCCATGCCTCTCCATCCCCGGATAACAGACGTCCACGTCGTCATCCCGAATGCCCAAGGGAATCCCCAGCGCCTGCGACAGGTATCTCTCGAGACAGTAAATCGACCAGAACAGTCTGCGCCGCAGCGTCTGGTCGTTGGGTCCAAAACATGGAAACCTCGCTGGACAGCGATGCAAGCCCAGATGAAAGGCAGTGCGCGTGATGACGCCCGCAATGCGCGACGCGGCATTCAATCGCAGCGCCGAAGCCAGGAACAGCTCGACGCCAAACGCAGCCTGTAGGATCGCGATGGTTGGCGGATCGCAGAACAGCGCATGCAGACTCTCCATGGCCTGAGCGACCGTGCGAAAGACCAACGCCGCAGGCACCGGCGGGGGCGCTGACGGCGATTGCTTCCCCCGCGCGCTCATCTGTCGCCGGTCCATCAAGGAGATAGACACGACAGACCGCACGAGGATGACCTCCGACGTCGAGATGCCGTTCAGTCCGACCAGGCTGATTTTCTCGAGGATGGCGAGGAACGGCGGTCCCAGAAAGAAAGGGAGTATGGGGTGCCAGTGATCGAAATAGCTGCGTGTCCATTGCACGAGATGGTCAAATGGCGGCTTCACTTTCCCCGTCGTCGTCGTCGGCCGATGGTCCAGCTCATGCGGCATCCACAGCTCATTCTTCACGGCAGAAACGTCTGCCAGTGGACTCGAGGCGAGTTGATCATCTTCTCCCGGCACCAGAGTCGTTGTTTGCGACTGATTCAGATTCAGATGGGCGGAGCGTCGCGCGAAAGCGTCGTAGACGATACGGATAAAGTGCACGCCGCTGGAGCTGCCCAAGAAGGTGGCCGAATTGTCGACGGACGACTTCCGCATGACCCCGATCTCACGGGGACTCGGTTTCCGCCGTTTCGCCGGGGGCTCGTCGAGAGAGTCCATCCTGCGCTGTCGAGAATGTGGAGAGGGACGGGGAAGAAAGAGAAATAAACAGCGGAAGGGAAAAGTGTGGAGAGATCGCCGTGCCAAGTGCGATGACACTCGATGGCTGCAGTCTTATCTGCGAGATCTGCCAGATGCAAAACACGGCCAGGACTTTCTTGGTAAAAAAGCTAAGCAGTCTCCACACAAACTGAATGTTCGAATGTCCCTCATTCAGAAGCTAAGCCAGCGTCTGCCACGTCAAGACTCAAGTTTTCCACGGCGCCACCTGCATCCTCAACGCTCCTTACTCACCATACCATTCTATGATCCCGACTTTGTGGCCGATCCAAACAGAAAGCATCTGACAGTGAGAGTGAGAGAGTCCAGGCTGCGGTCAGAGCAAGAGAAGAGCCATTCTGATCTCATCAGGTTGATGGAAACAGTCAACTATCCAGTTTGCTATGGTTTGCATGTTCGCATCTTGATTTCCGCCTATATATACTTCACCTACCCGCCACCACCCAAAGATTCACCATCACCACATCACAAGTCCAAAACACGAGCAGAGCCGCATCACACTCTTAGCAAAAGAGGTCTGGATTTTGAAGAATTCCAATTGTCAGGGCCATAGAAGATACCAGAAAACTGCACGACTGACAAATCCGTGCTGAAGTGGTGGGATGGATGCGATGAGGGGCGTCGACGGGGCGCAGGTCGGGGCTGGTGGGATTAGAATCATCAGATTGGCAAGTATGCATCCTGGAGTGTGTTGCTGTCTTTTGAAAGTCTAGGTACACTAGGTACTGCATAGGCATGTTCCTACAGTCGTACATACTGGATCAATAACTGCAACTGACAGCCGCGGAAGAATCTCCAATCAATATATAGATTCATAAAGCCCTCGAATCATTTTTACCCAAAACCAGAAGAGCATACGCAATTCTAGACAAAAGAGGTCTCAGGAGGAAGGCAGAGAAAAACCCTCCTATCCAGACAACGAAAGAAGAAGAATCCTCATCAGCAAGAAAGTTACGCCCGCTGCTTCGCTCCCTCGGTCATCGCATCCAAGTGCTCCCACGCCAGCGTGTCCTCGCCCAGACTCCACGCCATCAAACCCCCCAGTTTCTCCTGGTCCACGATATCCTTGAACTTGCGGTCGATCGTCGCCGGAGTCTCCCACGTCCAGAACAGGTTGTTCGCCGCGTCGAAGTAGTACTGTCCGCCGGCTTCCTCGTCCGTCTTGCCGTCGGCGAGGGCCTTGCGCCAGCTGTCCAGCACGGAGAGACCCTTGCACTCGCCGTAGTCGCTGAGGCAGCCTGTTTGGCAGAAGTCGTCGCCGGTGCCACTTGTGCACGTTAGTGTGGAACATTCTCCAGAAAAAAAAAGGTCAAGTGGATTGATTTACCAGTTCCCATACTGACTGCAGCAGGTTCCCTTCGGACAGAACGTTCCCTTGTTATACCCGCACGTCATATCCGTGCTCTCCTTCAGATTGTCCGGCGCCTTGGCCATCGTGCTCGCTTCAAAGGTCAGCACCCCGGACTTGCCGGTATCGCCGCCGTCGGCCGTCTCGAGCGGCTCGACCTCGCATCCGATCGGGTGTTCCTCAGAACATCCGGCCTTGGTGGTGAACCACTTGGCATAGTAGGCAAAGCCCAGATTGATCTTGTCCCCAGACAGTCCAATCTCCTGGTATGCGTGGACGGTGTCCAGCGAGTCGACGACACTGCTATGGTGCATGGTGACGTTGTTGCGGCGGTTCATGAGATCGTACGCCATGACGTTGACCATGTCAACGGATTCGAAGATCTTAGGCCCTTGCTCGGCCGTGAACGCGATCATATCGCCGCGCTTGCCCGGCACCGCGATCGAGAGCAGTTTGTCCGGTCCCAGGGCGGAGCGGATCGCAGCCAGGAAGAGAGGGAATGTCTCGATCTCGCCGGTCTTCTGACTGTTGGGGATCTTCTTGTAGTCGTCGCCGTTGCCGCCGGGGTATTCCCAGTCGATGTCTGCAAAACACGGTTAGCTGGAGTTATGTATGTATGGTCAGAAGACTCACCAACGCCGTCAAATCCTCCCTTCTCCACCACGGCAGCGACGTTCTTCGCGAACCGCTCTCGCGACGCCTCGTCTTTCGCGCCCTCCGAGAATCCAGTGGTATCGCCCCAGCCGCCGATGGCGAACATGACCTTCGTGTCGGCCGGGAAGCGAGCGCGGAAGGTCTGCACGCTCTCGAAAGGCGTGTAGGTGGGCTCCGAACCGGAGTTGAACAGCTTCGCCTCGGCAAAGGCCATGACAGCGTGTGTGACGGCGCCGGTCTTTTCGGTGCCTGGAAGTCCGACGGTGTGGTACTGGTCGACGTACATGGCGAAGCGGAAGGCTGATATGGTTGGGGAGAGGCAGGGGAGGAGGAGAAGGGGGTTGAGTTTGAGTCTCATTTTGAGGGGTTTTTTTTCTTTTCTTTTGGTTTTGGTGGTTTTGGAGACAAAAAGGAACAGGATAGATAGATGGAAAGATGAATTGATTGTATTCTGTACAGGAAGAGAGGTGGAGTTGGTTTCTGAGGAAGGAACACTCGACGACGGACCAGCTATTTATGCTCGTAATATTAGATATTTATTATGGAACCCGCTCAAAGATACGAAGAATGTTGCCGTCACAGATCAGTAACACTGTGTCGCAGCTGACGGGTGACTGTGCTACTCGACAGGTCCCAAACCCAGTCGAGATGAAAGGGATGATGATGATTTCCACATTCCATAGTACATACCAGGCTAAATTGCCCGGGCTCCAGATCATTCATACCCTGGCGGGGCCATTCCTGGCAATGATTCAAACAAAAAAAAAAGGCTAGGATTGCGCTGCGCCAAAGGAAAAGCATCTCCAGACAGTCGATCCGACTTGGCCCTGCAGGGATGCCCATGCCGTCCACTGCAACCCATGCAAATAACTCCTGTCAGTCCCACCGTCGAATGATCGGTCTTGCCGGATCCCAGGGCCCGATCACCACGTTCTTATATTTCTGCAGGCTGATCAGCCACCAACTGCACCCGCCCATGGCTAGCGCCGTCAGCATGCTGCCCAGGATCGAGCCCACCACGGCCGCCATCCATCCGCCGCGCAGCGTGATCCCCACGGCACCCCCGGCGACGATCACCAGGGCAAGCGTCAGGCACACATGCCCCGTCCACGAGATGTGTCGCAGTTGTCTGCGGAAGATCGGGAACAGGCCAAACACCTCCATGGAGAAGAGCATGAGACTGAACACGTGCGTCGTGGACGGCAGCCGCGACGCCAGCACCGTCGACGCCATCACTGCCGCGTTGGTCGACAGCGAAGCTGGGAAATTAGTGGCCCCGGCGCCCTCTCCGCTACCGTAGTCGAACGAGAAAATGTTGATCATCAGCAGCCAGCAGCTCAGGGTCCAGATCGAGTCGCTGGCCGTCGATTTCGTCAGCGATTTGAGTATCGGACTGAGACCTAGCAGCGCGCAGTAGATCAGAAACGCCGATTTCACCGTCGAGAGTCGCTGGCGGTTCCGCGCCGAGAGTAGCGAAGATTTCCCGGTGTCCAACCGACTGGCAAATGCATTCGGTTGGCTGGACGGCGTCTGCTGCTGCTGTGGTTGTGGCTGCTGTTCCGGCGTGCCTTCATTTCCCTCGGCCGTCTCACTCATCGTCAAACCCAGCCCGTGCACCTGTCCGTCCTTCTGTCCGTGCGACCACACGCCGGACGGATTCCCCGAGCTAGTCATCGAGCTGGAGCTGGATTCATCATCTCCTTCCAAGGACCCGTCCTCTCGCTGAAACCCCTCCCCCTGTTCACGTAGCATCCATGAATCCCAAAGAATCCAGCCTATCGCCGATCCGACGCTTCCCCAACACACCACCGAGACGGGGCTGACGCGCCGATGCACGATGCCGACGAAACAACACACGAAGATTATCACGGAGCAGACATGCTGCACGATGACCGTCGAATCGGCGACCAACGGCCAGAAATCGTAGGGTCGCACGCGCGGGTTACGCTGGAGATGATCCAGGAAGGTTTCCGTGTCGGTGTAATTATCAGGGTCTACTAAGCCATTAGCCTTGAAAAAAGCGCGATCCTTCGAATAAAAGGGAAATCGAGAGGCCGTTTCAGCCGCTAAGCCGTTCAAACACGTACAGGACTGCTTCACCCACAGAAGCTTCTTCCACGCCCCCTTTCGTCTGCGCCGGCTTGTTCCTCGTACCTTGCGGGCGTCTTTCCGCCCGGGCGCCGGCACCGGTCGCAAGGCTGCCACGGACGCGGCGCCGTTCAACACGCCGACCGAGTCATCGTAGTCGCCGTCGCCGTCGCCGGTCGATCGCGAGCGGATCAGCGACTGGGAATAGTAGGCGTCTTCAGGGGCGAGGCGGGTCGGGTCTGGGAGGGCGCGCTGCTGGGCGGGAGATTTAAGGCCGACGGCTCGGTAGGGATGGGTTTCGACGGGGACTGGAGGGGGGACGGGGGGCGGCGAGTCGGACAGCGAAGGCATCGAGCAGACCCGGATTCATTTCATCTGAGGCATGGCGAGAATGGGGGATAGAAGGAGGAGAGAAGGATTGAGATTGGGGGAGGAGGAGAGTAAATGACGCTGCAGGATGGAGGATTGGCTCGGGCCAAGACGCTAAGGCGGTTTCCGGAGAAGAAGTATGAACGAGCAAGCAGAGTTAACGTCAACAACGTTGGACATTGGACCTAGATTCTATCATCATCTCGTTTTGCTACGCAGACCATTTACGCTGATTATAAAGGTAAAAGACCGAAAGAAAAAAGAAAGAAAAAAAAAAGAAGGAAGAAAGGCAAAATGACAAAATTAACAAGATAGGACATGGCCAACTTCAATGATGCACCGCCCATCCCCAGCCTGCGATCGAGATTTCTTGACCTGCTCGACAAGCAACGAGAATTCCCCCTCGCTGCCCTCAAACAAATAATGTTGTTCCGGTTGCGACGAGATCTGACAGCACAGGATTTTCACGTCCACGTTTCGGTCGAACAGGCGGAAGAAATCACGGGCTTTCTGGAACAGGTCCTTGCCCGTCTTGCATTCCTCCAGGGGAAAGCATCGAATGGATCCGGATTTGTACGAGACCAGCTTGAAGATTACAGCAGTTCCTGGAGACTGTGGAGACTGTGAAATAGGGCTGTCTGGCGCCGTTTTGATCTTCTTTGCGGGCGGCAGAGACTCCGACTCTTCGTCTGACGATGATTCCCCCGAGCTCTCGTCCGAGCCAGTATCCGTCTCGTATTCGCTTTCGGACTCAGGAGCTGTGTTTGGTTTGGGATCCGCCTTTGCATTGGCACTTCCATTGACATTGGGCGTGCCGTTCTTGTTCGTTGTGTTGGTGTTGCGGTTGATTCCGGCATTTGCAGTCCCATTCGCGACGGTCGCCTTCGTCGGTTGTTTAGCCGAACGGGCTTTCGACTGCACCGGGGCATCTTTCGGCTTTTGCCCCATCGTATCCAATTCCTTCCACACCTCGTCCGAGAACCGAATCGCGTTGAGGTTGCGATTGACGATCCTCACGGCACAGCACTCTGTTTCGTACCCCTTCTCGACCCCCTGCCATGCCACCAGGTATTGCCCATGCTTCGAAACATATGGGAGACGGCATGTCACCAAGCTGTCCTGCTCCCCAGGTCGATGGAGCACCAGGACCTTGTAAGGGCAGGGCTCCTCGATAGAAAAGAGCGACTGGTCGATTTCTTTGCCCTGCCGAGTAAACACCTTCGATTGACAGATCGCTCTGCCCTTGTATGCGAACTGCGGTGTCTCGGGCCCATTTTTTTGATGGTATTCCTTGAGAAGGTCGATGATGTGAGAGGAACAGGGTCGGTTGGGGCCGAATATGGGTGGAGATTGCGCAACGACCATGGTGGAGGCGGGGTCTGGGGTATCTGGGGGGAGAGAGGGCTTGCGTTCGTCGTCTGATTCCGAAAAGATGAGCCGGACAGCGTCGAGGTGGCTGGTGTTCGTTGCTGTTAGATGGACTGTGATGAAGCGATTTCAAGGGGCATGCTTACCGGTCAGCCATGTTGGCGATGGCTCGAAATGCTGGCGGCGAGACCAGCAGACAGCTGCAGTGACCAGTAGTCAATAATTTCTGAGAGACTTCAGCATGCAAACGAGCGCGTCGGGAACAGCCAGTGACGATCAAGACAATTGGCGAGACGCTAATGCAGATGGAAGACCCCGGTTGGGCATGTAGCTCTGTGTTTGCCTTGCTCGGCAAAGATCCGGTAGGAAACGCCAAAGGTCTGGCCACAGCTCTGCAGACTGGGGGCAGTCATGCGCAATGCAACCCGAGGAAAGGCAAAAGGACCTAGCAAAAGTGGAGTGGCAGGTCGACTCATCCGACGGTGTACAAACCGCTACGTCGACGCAGCGTCCATCCGAAACAACGACGCCATTGCAAAGTCTAATAGTTTGCACGGCTACGACAGCTGGAACCTGGGTGCTGAGACGGTCAGCATAGCCACTGTCTCCTGTAAAGGTTGCATTGACGGGGTCAAGAAAGAATCTATGTAATATTGGCTCCTTGGCAAAATGGACGCGTCGAAAGAGAAACATGGGATAAAGAAAGATTAGACAAAAGGTAATATTATCGGAAAATGTACAAAACGCTCAGAACATGACCACTGGTACAGGCTCGTGTTTCAGACCAGGATAACAGACATCCAACCAAATAAATGACAATATTTTTGAGTCTAATGTGCACCAGATGGTTAAAATTCAACGGGTATCAATGGGCCAAAGCAGGGCTGGCCGCGGGGTGAATCACAAACGGATGGAGATTGGGCATGCAGTCATGGATGCTTCTATTAAGGATGATTGGGCTCCGAAAATCAGGAGGCGCTATCGATGCTGTTACGACGGCCCCAGTTCGCAGGCTTTCTGCGTAGAAAGGCACCGACGGCACCGATGTACCCTTCGTGACGCAGGAAATACGCTTGCTTCTCGCCCTTCGACCAGAACCGGATGGCATAGGACAGCGTGTTCATCGTCTGCCGGTGGCCGCGGATAAACGACCCGCCAAAGTAGATGTGCTTGACTTGCTGCTTCTCCGACTGCAGGTAGGCGATTTGTCCGATGTTATTACTAGGATTGTTAGCCACTCCGTTTTGTCCGATCACACGCAGCTTCCAACGTACCTGATGGCGTAAAGCAGGCTGCGGCTCATGTCTTCGTTCTTGAATTTGACATCCCCATTTGTCTGGTCGCTTTCCTCATGCGCCTCCTCCCCTTCGGAACTCGACTCCTGCTCGGCCGCACTCTTCAGCCGGAACACCTTTCCAAACGTGCTGGCGATTGCCGTGCTCTTCAATCCGATTTTGTTGTAGTCCATTCCATAGATATCGCCCACAAGCATATCCACGCCGCTATTGTCGCCCTGATCGGCCATCGCCAGCATCTCGTCAAAGGTCCGCGCGCCGGTCAGCAGGGACATGATGCCCCAGAACGTCCCACCGCCCAGGTGGGTTCCTCCCACACGCTGATATTGTTTCGGGCCGGACACCTTGATCATGGAGACGCCGGAGCCGATGTTGACTAATAGATAGGGGTAGACGTCCGGTCGGGCCTCGGCAAATTGCATCGGCTCGGTTTCGCTGTAGGTAAAGATCTCGTTGGGAATTTCAGTAATGAAAAAGTCGAGACCTGCAGACAATTGTTAGCCGCATTGCCTGAATTGCCAACTTCGTGGGATAGGTACCGGTGATCAAACACTCCATCTCGTCCTCGCGGATAATGTTCACTTGCAACGCATCCTTCAGCTTGTCGTAGTATTTGTAGGCGCCACCTCCGGTCGCAACCACGCATAGTTGGTCCGGAGACGGGCCATTGGCCTTTTCGTGCTCCTCCTTCAGCTCCTTGATGAAATCGATGCACAAGTCTATGCGGTGGGTCTCGAAGTTGATAAAGTTTAGTCGGCCGCCATTGTCGGGAGAGTCCAGCTCCCGAGTAAAGTAGACCAATTTCGCCAGGGAACCGCCGATCTAGAAGGGTTGACCCGGTGGTTAGCCACAATGCTGCGACGATGTGGTGTGGCAGCCAAAGCACAAGGGGGGGAGACGCTGGGATTGCGGGGTGGAAAATGTGCGGGGAACAGCGGCAGCAGAAAAAAAAAAATGCACGGAAAACTTACATCGACAGCGACATGGCTCACCACGCCGGTATGATGAGGCAGACGAATATCATGACCTTCATAGTGAACGCCGTCAGTCCTAACGGGGCTCTTGGACCGAGGGTCCTCGTCGACGATGAAGGCGCCCTTAACGTTGATCTTAACGGCGCCGGGGTTGAAAATGGCTCGGTCCAGCCGAACACTGCTGCGGGCGGGATCAGGAGTTGAGGACATGGTCGGGGGGACAAGAGATAGAGAGGAAATTAAAGGAAAGAAAGAGGCGATAAAAAGAACATGAACAGGAACTGCAGTCGGGACCTCGGACAAGCGACGGGGGGCGAAGCTCGAGGCCGGAGCAATGGGGATGGCCGTGATGGTCCCTACGGCGTATATCTCCTTCTGCCTTTCGCCCGCTCTCGTCGAGGCGCACAGTGGAACCGTCCAGGGAGTTCCATCGTTTGCCGGAGATGCACCCTGCTGAGGATGGGAACGATCCTGCTTGACGAGGCACGGATGCAGAGAAAGTGTATGCACCTCGACCTGTCTGTAGACGGAGACGTAGACTTGGAGCCCCTTGGAGCATCGCGTGAAACCTCGGCTGCCAGGCTGTCAGGCAGTAAGGCAGTAAGGCAACGAGGCAACGAAGCAGGAAAGAAACGAGGCAGCAAGGCAGAAAGGCAGGACCTAGGGCTGCTAAGGCACTAAGGCACTAAGGCAGGCACGGATGTCTGGACTATACGAGATCTATAGAGATACAACTTACAAGTGCTTTCTAGACATGGCTGATGATTGCCTCCATTCCCCAGTATGGCACTGTCAGATGGGGCACCGTGAATCCCGAGTCCTAGACATTTTGCAAATTATGATGCATGCCAAAAATATCAAAAATAAAACAATAATCATAATAATCATAATAATCCTGTCAATAAGAAACACTATTTCACTAGTTCTTCCATGAGTCCATAACTATAATTCCTTCATTTCACAACAGCGGGAGAAAATGAGACAGGAGCCAACAGCCATACGAGAGCATCAAACAAGAAAGATGACAAGTCCATTCCTCCACCCCCTCAGCCAGTTCTCTAGACCAGTGTAGAGTCCGGATAGCTGCATCTCCGCCGTTTCCACTGCCTTCCAGAACGTCCGATTGCACGTAAACTGCTGTCATTGGAGCTGAACAGCAGGCCAGAGTTACACTTGGGTAGAAGTCTCTCTAGAGCCAGGTCTGGTAGCCAATCCTCAGTCCGCTGGTGACTTCCAGCTGAGACATCCCAGGCTTCTGCCGTCTTCCCGCCAGTTCATCTGCTCAGGTACCTCCCCAACAACCCATTCGTGTTTGCAGCATAAAGGAAGACTCCGTGTTCATCGTTGCAGTTCTGCACATCTACGCTTCTTCCATGTGGCTGGAACGCTTGCTGATGGCCAATAACAAGTGAGGTCTCTGCGATTGCATTGCGCGCTAGAGAGTGACCGTGACCGTCACCGGGGTACTTTAGGTGGGCGCGTTGTTTATATTCACCTTCGCCTCTCTTTTCTTTTCCCCCTCCGTCACCTTTATTCCTTTCTCCATCTTCTCTCTCTCACCTTCTTTCTTTCCATCGCCCCTTCCCATCCCCTTTCGTTCTTTCGCTGCCTCCCTGCTTTCCTCACTATTCCTTGGCCTTGCAAGACTTGTCTTGTCTTCTTGAAGCCTTTATAGTGACCACTCCGTTTGCACAGCTCGTCTTTCTTCTCTGTTTCCATCCATCTTCCCCTCAACATCTCATAGCCCTACACATCCTCTGTTCTTCAGGCAAGATGAGTAGCTTCGATACCTCTGATATGGGCAATGCCCTGCAGGACGTGACCAATGTCAAGGATCAGAAGGCTGAAGCGGCCAATCTTGCCAGGGAAAAGGGCTGGTCCAAGCCTGAGAGTTATGACTATGACAAGTACAGCAGCAACCTACCCCCCCTCCCAAAACCCTCTGAGGATGCTCCTCAGACCGACCTTCCCGAGTGGGCGGCCAATGCCGTCAAATACGAATGGCGTGACGAGTATGGCGACGTTGGTCCTGAGAATCCTGAGCTCGAAGAGATGCTGTTCCGCAGCGAATACATCAACAGGGCTGGTTTGAAGCTGGGAAAGTACGCGATATACCATCCACCCGTTCTGTCTTCGTTTGCTAACTTGTCCCAGCCTGCAGAACATTGAAGTCGTCGCCGAGAGTCATGAGCGACCTCAACCTGTCAAAGATGTACGTCTCGAGAAACAGAATTCGGTCGATTGGGTTAATAACATGCGTCCAGTTCAACGATGCTGGCTTACACCCCATCATGCGTGAGAACATTCGTCTCTGCCATTATGATTACCCGACTCCCATCCAGGCGTATTCCATTCCTGCAGTGCTCACTGGTCATGACCTCATTGCTATCGCGCAAACCGGTAAGCTCTCCCTTTCCATCTTGCTCGATTCCCAGCTAATAGCACAGGATCTGGAAAAACTGCGGCGTTTCTGATTCCGGTGCTTTCCCAGCTGATGGGCAAAGCGAGGAAGCTGGCTGCCAAACGCCCCAATTTGGTCGCCGGATTTGACCCTGCCACCGATTCCGTTCGCGCAGAGCCGTTGGTGTTGATTGTCGCTCCTACCAGAGAACTTTCAACTCAGATCTTTGATGAAGCGCGCCGTCTGTGCTATCGGTCTATGCTTCGTCCTTGCGTTGTATACGGCGGTGCTCCTGTGCGTGATCAGCGTGATGAGTTGGCCAGGGGATGCGACATTCTGATTGGGACTCCGGGTCGGCTGCTGGACTTTATGGACAAGCCTCACATCCTGTCGCTGCGTCGTGTGAAGTATGTCCACTGATCTTACGGGTAGGATTTCTTTTTTCTGACATACAATTAGATACACTATCATCGACGAGGCCGATGAGCTTCTCCTGTCGGACTGGGAATCCGATTTTACCAAGATCATGTCTGGAGGAGGCAAGTCCCCTTATCCTCATTCTATAACCTCGAGCTAACCAGCGAAGATGTCAACGAGGATGCCGATCATAGATACATGATGTTTTCGGCCACCTTCAACAAGTCCTGCCGTGAGTTGGCTCGCAAGTATCTGGCTGATGATCATGTTCGTGTCCGCATTGGACGCCCTGGCAGCACTCATATCAATGTGGACCAGAATGTAAGGCTCATCGACAACGATCCGGATTCAAGCTGATGTCTTCAGATTGTGTTTGCCGAGGACCACCTGAAGAAGCAGTGTCTTTATGACTTGCTCCTTTCTATGCCGCCTTCTCGGACCCTGATCTTTGTGAACTCGAAGACTCAGGCCGATTTCCTGGACGACTATCTTTACAATATGGGTTTGCCCAGCACCTCGATCCACTCTGATCGTACTCAGCGTGAACGTGAAGATGCCTTGTCAGTATCATGCCCGTCGGAAAGGTGTTTGTCTAACATAGCACAAGGCGCGCCTTCCGGACTGCCAAGTGTCCGATCATGGTGGCCACTGGTGTTTCTGCCCGTGGTCTCGACATCAAAAACGTGATGCATGTCATCAACTTTGACCTTCCTCGCGTCAGCCATGGCGGAATCACTGAGTACATTCATCGAATTGGTAAGTCTTTTCTCCCAGTAAAATAACGAAATCTAACGATGGATAGGGCGCACTGCTCGCATTGGGAACGAAGGCCTTGCCACTTCGTTTTACAACGATCGCGATAGTGATCTCGCTCCCGATCTTGTCAAGATTTTGCTTGAGAGCAAACAGGTTGTACCCAGCTTCCTGGAGTCGTACAAACCTTTTGATGAAAAAATTACATTTGATGATGACACGGATGACGAAGCAGATGGTGACGGTGCCAACAATGAAGGTCAAGAGGGTGACATCAATGCGGGTTGGGGTGGCATTCCAATGGAATCCACCGATGATTCCGCTTCTGCTGCGGCTGCTGGCTGGGAGTGATTGTCTTGCTCTCAGCCTGGTGATTCGGGCTGCTGTCTAGCTCTTGGGGGTCGCCTCAATGCCGTTCGAGGCATTTGATAACCGCCACAGCCAGGCCAGCCCTCGCCGGTACTCAAGAGGGGTCCACCAGGGCTTTCCTTCTGTTTTTCCCTCCGTCAGAGCAGGACCTCTGATCTACTTTGTTGTGATTTCGAGTGTGATCCTACATTGGACACGGGCCGGTTGACTTTCCTGGAACTAAGTATTCGACCGGCTACTGGAGAGTTGGGAGGTATTTAAAGAAATGGAAGGATGACTGGCTGTGACTATGTGCGGACACATTTGAGTAGTCAATTAATGAGTTTCACTATCATGCAGCCTTTGTAGATGAGCCTCGCTCTTTCCGATTGTAGGACTGTAGTCTGTAGTCAATACTGCAGTCAACACCATCAATGTGACATTTCACTGAATACCAGTCTCTTCCCTACCCTGCAGCATTCACTGAAAACAGGACATACACCATGCATTTCCTATCCGCAGTGGTACTTCTGGCTCTATTCCTACCCTCCTCCTCTTCTCCCCTCTCCCGCTCCCCTCCCAAATACACCACCTTCTCCCACCCGCTAAGCTACACCGGTCCTCTCATCATCGATACCTTCTCCAACAACGCAACAAACGCCCTGGGCCACTGGCATGGCTCCCAGGAAGCCCTCAATCTCACCGCCACCCCGGGCTCAATCACTCTGTATCCAACAGACCCCGACCAAGCCTACCACACGCAGCTCAGCCCCGCGGATTGCTTCGACTTACTCCCATGGCAACACCGCTACCTGCACATCGCCTTCTCCGGCCCAGCCACGTTTGGAATCTCCCTAACCCAGCATAACCAAGCCTGCGATCCCTCTCTCCACCCTTACCCAGAGACATGGGACACTGTGGAAGCCGCCCGCTACAGCACCGCTACGAACGACGACATCTACATCCCCCTCGAGCACTTCGCCATCGACCTGCATCGAGTCGTCTCCGTCGGCTTCAGCGGCTTCTACAGCACCAACCCGGTGACCTTCTACGTCGTGGAGCTTGTCTCCACCATCCCTGTCTCTTTTCAAGTCCCGCCGAAGCTTCCCAGCGGGACGCTAAGTCTGCACTGCACGGAGACGAACTCGTTCGCGTTCGGAATTGATGATGGGAGACCAGACCTTGCGCAGCGGGTCATGCAGGTTCTTGACGAGGAGCAGATCCAGGTGACGTTTTTCGTGGTGGGGACGGGTGTCCAGGAACCCGGGACGAACTTCTCGAGTGTCTATAAGGAGATGAAGAGGAGGGGGCATCAGATTGCGTTGCATTCGGAGACGCATCAGAAGTGGGTTCTCTCTCTCTCTCTCTTTCTGTCTCGCTTATGTTTCTTCATTCCCTTTGCCAAATTGTCCATGTCAATGTCCTGCCGTGAGAAATGAACGCGCTGTTCGTCTTTACTGACCGAGCGGGATTTGTCCATCCCACAGACTTGAATCCCTCCCCTCACTCGATGCCATCGACATCGAAATCACAGAGAATATTCGTACTTTGAAGGACCAGCTGGGCGTTGAGTGTACCTTCCCCCAACCCATACCCCATCCTTAGCCCTACCTACCTACCCACCTACCCAACTAAACATAAATAAACCAGCCCGCTACTTCCGTCCCCCCTACGGCACCATCGGCGCACGCACCCGCCAAAGCCTCGCAGCGCATCTCTCCAGCCCGCAAATCATCAACTGGAGCGTCGACTTCGAGGACTGGTTGTGGGCGAACACCAGCACTCCGGAGCGGCAGCTGGATGCATTCTACCGGGACGTGCGCAAGGGAGGAAATTTGGCGGTTGTGCACTTCGTCAGCGAGAGTACAGTGGGATACTTGCATGATGCGATTCGGTTTCTTAAGAAGGAGGGGGTAAGAATTATGAGAGTGGATCGGTGTTTAGGGGAGTATGAGAATTGAGTTGTTCAGTTTGGAAGTTTGTCTCTTGGGATGGATAGATTGTTTTGCGAAAGGTCGTCGATGGATTGTTTGCAAGCTTTAGTATCGTATGGTTATGGATAACGACTGCTATTCAGTTCCAGTATAATTAGAAAGGATACAAGAAATGAATAAAGACTGATCAAGCCAAGTCAAGCCAAGTCAAGTCATTGTATAGTAGAACTCCTCAGCCCAATGCAAGGAAAAGAATACACACATACCCCAATACGCCTCTTCTGCAAGATAATAGAAGAATGAAAAAGTGAAGCTAAAAAGGACAGAAGAAAGGATCAACAAGATCAAGAGAGAGGATCTAGACAAGACAAGTAGCCACCAAGAAAAAAAAATAAAGAAAGAATAATCTATCACCATATTAAAACATATCCAGAAGAATAAGGCATAGGTATAAGGTAGGCGTACTCCGTACTCATATTCCATCCAGCCATCCATCCCAATCCAATCCAATCCATGTTATCGACCTGCGATCCGACCAAACCAGTGAAATTCACCAAGAATATTCCAAAGCAAGCAAGCAGCACATCATACACCCCAATTCGGTTTCGAGCATGACGGCGCCTTATCGACCATGTTCTCGACGCGACGCATGATCCACCCCGCGCGAGAGTCGGGGTTGCGTACGCCCAGCCGGGGCGTCTTCCCTGTGAAGCACTTCTCGCCGCGGTAAGCGAATTGTACGCACCCGGGGTCGTTAGTGCAGATGGATTTGCATTCGTGGAAGGAGGAGACGACGAGCTGCTCTTCTTCGGAGAGGTTGTCCCAGTTGTCGCGGACGTTGGAGAGTTCGGGGTAGATGAGTTCTTGGAAGACGTCTTTGTGGAGGAGGGTGGTTTTTTGGGTCTGGAATGTTTGGTTAGAAGGGTTCGGGTTAAGGGGATAGGGGCGGGGAAGCTTACAAGTCGCCAACGGTGTAGTTCGAATTGCGACAGGTCTTGGATGTCCGATGCACCGAGGTGGTGGAATGCGGAGGCTGGGAAACACCACGGTTCGCGGTAGAAGCCGGTGGTGAACTCGTCGAGTTCCCCGACATTGGAGTTCTGCAGGATCGGCCACGAATAGTGCAGCGAGACGCCGTTGTCGGCGAGTACCTTCCCCAGTACGCAGTCGCCGGCCCAGTGGCCGTCCGTGTACTCGTTCAGCAAGACGGAGCGGGTATTGTAGTCGTCGTTGATGAGCTGCATGGCCGGTCGCGAGACCACGAAACCAGAGCCGCCGTGCGCAAAGATGACGTCCGCGATTTGCGTCTCGGTACCGATGTAGTACGGTTTGGAGGCGTCGAAGTGTGACAGCCACTCCATGAGGGTGCCCCAGGAGAAATACGTGTCCGCTTCCATGAACACGTACCATTTCGCGTCGGGTTTATATTTCAGAGACTCCTGCACCATGGGCAGGAACTTCCATTTGTCCAGCTTCCAACCCGGGTTGTTGGGCTTCCCGATCGCAGAATTGGCCTCGTCAGCGAAGTCGTTGGACGCGAGACCAGCTCGGCCCTGACGCTGGAGACGGTTGTAGATGTCGAAATCGGGTACCGTGCGCTTCACATCCGGATCCATATTCTGCAGCGCGTCGTAGATGCGGATGCCGCCAATTTCCTCCTCGAAATCGGAAAAGACCACATAGTGTGGCACGCAGCGCAGCGTGGTCTGGAAATGCACCGGTATTTTATCCATTGCTTCCGTCACCCCGGTTTTGAGCACCACCAGCACGTCTTCCATGCCCGGCAAGGGCGGACAATCGACTCGTCGTCGCTCATGAGGAGATTGGAGCTCAGGTCGGATGCTAAGGAAGTGGTAGAGGAGGAAAAGGCCGAGGAGGGCGGCGAGGAAGGTCGTGCGACGGCGGAACGGGCGTGTGGGAATCATCCTAGCTTCTGCGGGGAGCTCGAGCGGCTGTTAGGGTGTCCAGTAGAGAGAATTGAAACAAGCGAAATTATGACCGATCCTCCCAAGCAATAGAACCGAATGTCACCATTTTTTTTGTCCCCCCAAAGTTTTCGTTGGTCAATTCGTTCCTTCCAGTCAGCAGGGCGGGCTCGGTTGATTGGTTCGGAGGATAATGCTTGGTGTTCGTGCGTCAATCGAAACCCGCAGGCAGAACCGGGACAAAGACGGTACTCGAGAGAGGAAAGAGGACAGAGGACCGAGAATGCGAAGACGACGCAGAGGTGAGACTGCGACGTGCGGGATGAAGAGGAGCGGAGGCGAGGAAGGAAGAGAGGAGAGGGGGGAAGAGGGGAAGGAGAGGAGGAAAAGGACAGCAACGGGGGAAGGAAAACGATCGACGCAGGCAGCAGGTTGCACGTTTTTGTTTTTCTGCTAAGCGGTGCGCAGACGAGCAGGACGATTGTAGACAGAATGAGGGACGATCGGCCCACCGTCCATGGCGATCTGAACCGTCGCCGATGACGCGTTAGTTTCGGAGTGGGCAAGAATTGGAGGCGGCGACTTAACCGGGGGCGCCCGTCAAAGTGAAACGCACGCTGGTCAGACGTTGAGCCGTGAGACTTGAGACGGAGAAGAGGATGGGAGTTTGGGAGTTTGAGATGAGATGGAGATGGGGTTTGGGGTAGAGTTGGCGTTGGGTCCAGAAATTTAGAGTAGTGAAACTCCCGTCAGGAGGTTAATTCTTCGTATTTATTTTGTGTTTTGTGTTTTGTGCTTCTTGGGATTTATTAACGTCGGCAGTAGAATCGACCTTATTATTCTTTATTTACCCTCGTCTCATCCCCGTCTGCAGACTGCATTCCTCGCAGAATCCCCTGGACAGCGAAGAATGGCGATCGTCGAGTCAAGCCGCGAAGATGACGACCACCGTGTCTCCACCGTGAATTAATTAAAAAGAAAAGACCATCTGTTCTTAACGGTTGAGAACCCCTGACGCATCCTTCATGTGACTAGCAGCCGTATATCGAGCAATGGGTTTATTCAGTGATATACTTTCACCTTGAGCGATCATAAATAGCCTCGTTGCTGGTGTCTCCTTTATACACTTTAAACCTTGTTTAGTTTTTCCATCGAGATCTCTTCCTATGCGATACTAACTTGATCTAGTTTAGAGTCACCTTGTCTCCTACGAATAAGATATCTTAATATGGACAACCTGTCCTCCCGTCGGCCTCAAATTGCCGCCTGTCTTGGGGCATAGTAGACCCTCATGGGGTTATCATATCAATCCAACTCCGACTCGCGACTCCAATCCTCACGATGAAAGATATCCTGTTCGAGAACCAGGTTAGCATGGACCAGGCTGTTCAAAATAAATGCGCACACATCCCGATTACTGTGTGTATCGCACGCAGTCTCAATGCGCGTGTCATCGCTGCAGGCATCGGCCGACACGAGAAACAGGCGCTGGCGCTTTGAACGTTCACATATGCTTCCAAACCGATCGAGGAACGAAATGGCGTCCGAGTGGTGATGCATGTTGGTAATGCTGTTCCCAAGCCAGAAAGCTGACTAGTCCTGCTGCTCCGAGCATGTTGCATCGCTGTCTATCCATTCTATGCAGTCGTCGTATGTCCCAAGAAGTACAGTCATTCTGACGAACTTGGCTACTGGTGAGCGACTTTTTGGGGATGCCCAGAACATAGTTAGCGACCTGTTTCCCTGCGCGCTCTAAAGCGGTTATGCATATAGCTGTCGGGCGTCGTTCTACCTAGGCTCTGGCTCCGTGGTGATCTCTTTTTGGGCCATTCCGCGAGATACTCATCTTCCAGGAGGGCCAAGAACAGTGAAATCCTTGATCAAGCAGCTCGATCTCCCTGGATCATTGATCTTTCTGAGTATAATATCACCAATGTGAGTCCGTCTCTTTGCCCTCTCGGGAAGGGCAGGATTCTGATCCAGCTACTTGTAGTCTTCTAGCCTGCTCCCCTGGACGAACGGTAGTTGTACGTGATGTCGTCAGTGCCATCCGAGCAACAATTGTTGGCCGGCGGAATCTTCAACACGGCAAAGTGTGTTCCGCGTTGCCTTAGGGGTTTCAACCACTTTATATGTTATGATCTGTGACGAGTCCGGCGGAGGCTGGTCTCCTACCAGGCCTTATCTCTCGGTCTACTGGCTCTGTGCCGGGTTAGCTGGGGCATCGGGATTCTTGCTTCCTTTTTTGACAATTCGAACGTAGGGAAACACACACTAGCAATGTAGACAGACTATAAAACCAGGCAGTAAGAAATGTACTACGCTATTCATGATTATTTAGAGCACTGGGGTATAGTATTGAGCAGCTATTTCTTTCACGCCATGTGCGAGAGAGTTTATGAGGGAAACTTGGAAGGCCTATTGCTGAAATACTGGACTGTGGACAAACTGGAGTACTTGTTTGAATTCTTGCTTCCGAAATATAGGTAAAATGCAGCCCTTTTATGCAAAGTCAGGAACTGCAAACAATACCAACTAACTAACGGAAAGCTCCTTTCTTCTCTCTAAGTCATTGCTAGATTGCATAACTCTATACCTATACTATAAGTAGGAAACAAGATTTAGAGATCTGAGAGCTAGTATCTACAACTAATCTAAAGTAGAAAGTTGTATTCATAATATATAATATCATTATAACGATGGCGCTCCAGAAGGAGCCTCCCACTAAATAATGAGTTTCACTCAAGTGATAGAGGTGATTCTAATAATTACAATTTGCCTTTAATCCTGCTTGCTCTGAGTTGAGTAAGTTCACCTATTATAACTAAGAGAATTGTCGATCTTACAGTATTTTAGATCTAATTAGGCACATCGACCGTAAATCATCCCGGCAGAAAGAGACGCAATGCAGAACACTGGAGCCTAATATTATGATAATCATTTTTAAGAATGGCCATCATTCTCCTAGTTGTCTTCATGCCCCATGGCAGGGCAACTCGGACCTTATTTTCCACGCGTCGAGTGGACCCAAATTAGTTTCGCCCTTCTTGTTGACTACGACTGCTAGTTTCACCCACCGAGCCGGAGAGCATCATCGCCTGCGATCGGCCGATGTGAAACTCGCTTTTCCAATTTCTGCACTCCTCGCGAGACCCCCAGGGATTCCAGAAAAGCCGTTAGCAAGCGCAAATCCCGAGGTTTCGACATTTGTCATTTATCATTAACTCTTCGCCCCTTCAGGACCGTGCGCAATTGGCAGGATCAACTCCTACCTGCCAAGGGGTCGGTGTGGCCTATCATGTTTTCGTGGTCCTACCTCTGGCAGAAGCTATTTGCCGTGCTTATCAGAGCCCTCGCCCGGCGGGATATGGTCGTGAAGGCCAATGACGTCGTTCAGATCCAGTCCCGAGACGCCGAGAGAACGATCAAAGCGCACGTCTACAGATCACCGTCTCCTGTCCTTCTCAATTTCCATGGGTCAGGCTTTATTCTCCCGTATCACGGGAGCGACGACGAGTTCTGTCGGCAAGTGAACCGCGAGGCCCCATTCAGTACCGCTTGGCGCCCGGGAATTTGTTCCCCGCGGCAGTCAATGACGTCGAGGACGCCGTGCGCTGGGTCCTGCAAAGGCTGCAGGAGTTTGACTTGTCTCGCGTAGCCATCTCGGGGTTCAGTGCGGGCGGAATCCTGGCACTGGGGGCCTCGTCGATGCTCTTCTCGCGAGAAACGTTCCGCAGCATGCTCGCTTTCTATCCCATGCTGGGCCTGCATACCGAGCCCGGCGAGAAGATGGCCCCAGAGGCCGGGCTGAGGTCCATCCCCCCCCCCCTTCGTGGCTCGGATGTTTAACAGCTACATCCCCTCGTCCGTGGATGCCAGGGATCCGCGTATTTCACCGCTCTTCGCGCAACCCGGGCGATTTTCGGATCGCCTCCTGATCATCACGGCGGGCGGTGACAGTCTGGCGGGAGAAGCCGAGGAACTGGCGGCTAAAGCTGAGCGAGAACCTGGTCGCCATGTGGTGAGCCAAAGGATGCGAGGGTTGTAACCACGGTTGGGATAAGAGGGCGGCGGCGGGGACAGTTCAGGGGGACGCCAAAGAGAAGGCGTATGCCATGGGTGTTAGCATGCTGGGTTGCTAGTGCCGTGTTCTTACTGGTTCTTGCCGGCTATTTTATCCTTTCTCTTCGTAATTTGCCCTTGTTCCTGGGGCTTCTTTTTCGGGTTCTTGTGCGCCTCGACTCCTATTCCCCACCACATCTCCACTCCAGGGAAGTTGCGGTGAATATGATTATTATGATTGTTCTTGTAGTCGATTTGGCTTCATCTCGGACTGAGGCTGCACGTCATCAACGGTCCCTGTGACTAGTTTGATCCTGGTCGGCGATTCGGAGACTCGGAGTTAATTGCCTGTCTGTTGGTCTGCACCATGTAGGACAACTGGGCAAGAGGGCTAGCCATATTCAGTGGGAGTATATTATCCAGAGTTCAGCCGTTGACAGCTGACGTCGGACTGTGCACCCTGATCAAACCACACAACGCGAACAGTGGGCCACGGACACTCCTCTTATTTCAGCATTCAGTCTGAGGCGGCGGTGCCTGAAGCCAACCGGTGGTGAAGCATGGGTGAAACCACGGCTTGGCTGTCGTCGGGACGGACCGGTTGGATTATTATTGAGTGTATGTGTATGTGTGTGTGTACCGAGTATGTGTAGGTATGGTCGAGGAGGAGATGGAGGACAGAGTGAGTACAGCGTCAAGATGAGGACTGGGTGCATGTACGGTGAACCTTGGAGAATCCAGGGAAGAAGACGGAGAATTAACGAAGACAGGATGGCCCCATCGACAGTCGGTCAGGCGGGTCGTGGGTCGAAATATCCAGCCCAAATCAGGTTCGATTTAGTTGCTCCTCCTCCACTTCCTTCTCCTTTCCTTCTCTCTTTTTCTTTTCCCTTTCCTTTTTCTCTCCTTTCCCTTTCCTTTCCTTCCAGCCGGTGTTGTTCCCCCGCAAGTCGGATGCTGCTCGTGAGCTCCTTCTTCTCGTCCACCGTGCGTCGAGTACCGTGGACGAGTCTTTCCTTATTATTATCGTCCTCTTGCGATACGCGCCCCTGATTCCGCTTTCCTTTCTGTTTTCTGTATTTCCCCCTCGGGTGTTCTGATTTAAATTACTCTCGTGGGATCCTCTTCCCCGCCCGATTGATCTTCTCGACTGATTCGTGCGCTCCATGCGCGCTGGGGTGAACGGTACCACGCTTGCATTCTGACTATGGAGTCAGTCAAGACCCTCCGTTTCGACGACGGCCAATACCGCAACGATGTCCTCGGCCTGTCGTCTGAGGAGGCCGAGTTATCGCAGGAGCAGAAACTTGTCGACGAAGCGCGCCAGCTCGGACTCCAGGTCCCCGAAGTCGAGATGGTGGCTTCGTTCGCCGCCTCCATTTCGTCTCCCGGCATGGCCGATCTCGTCTCCCCGGTCCTGTCCTCCGGTTCTTCGACCGATCGCAACTCGGTGTGCGAGAGCACCCCCGTCCACGAAACCCCGCCCCTCGACCAGGTCGCTGTCTCGCTGTCCGAGTTCGCCTTGTCCCCCGACCCCTTCAAGTGCGGCAGTACCCGGTCGATCGCTTCGTTGTCCACCCGTCCGACGTCGTTTAGTTCGAGTGAAGGAAGACTGGCGCACGGGCTGGAGAGTCTGGCCGGGCGGACGGCCGGGCAGCGACATTCGTTTCTGAGCGTGGGGTCGAGTGAGAAGAAGGAGCGGAGGAAATCGAGCATCAAGTCGGCGATTGATAAAATTCACTTTCGGAAGAAGCGGTCGCCCTCGGCGGTTCTCCTGCCTCCTGCGTCTCAGCCCACGGCAGCGAGGAACGATGAGAAGAGTAGAACCTCCGTGGAGACCAAATCTACTGAAACGCCACGGTCCGAAGACGAGAATAAGGCGCTGAAGCTCGAGATACCCGTGTTCGACAACGAGTCTCTGCAGAGGAGTCTCGACAGCGAAGAGCTGCAACAGATGCGCGAATCCCATGAGGCCGAGCGCAACCGCTATCTGGCTTACCAAGATGTTTTCATGCGCGAGCTACGACAGAAACAACAGACGGCTGTTGCCGATACGCTGACGGAGAATAAGAAGCTGGAAGAACAGAAACGTGAAAAGGTGAGCACGCTTGATTTCCATGTCGCTTTGTAAGGTACTGTACTTACTCTATCATAGAACGCCGCCGCCGCCGTTCGAATGGAAGAAAGACAACTCACGGTCGAGATGGACCAGATGCGGGAATTCGAACGGGCCAAAGTCAATTCACGCACACGGATTAAATACATGGAAGGGTTTTTCAACAACGCCAGCCCTCCCTCCTCACCTCAGGCAGGACCTTCGTCCGCCCCCGAGATGCCGTCGCCGCCTACCCGCCAGTTCACGGCGCAGCACAAAGCCCAGCTGGCCCAGGAATACCGTGACCGAGACTCGATGGACCAACTGCACGAATCCAAGATCAAAGTCTTGCGGGATCGACAAGAGATCCGACTCCAGGAAGCGATCGCCCGCATGGAGCGGGAACTGGACGCTCTTATTGACAAGCATGCTCTGGGATTTGCGCGGCTGCAGAGCGGCCACCAGCAAGAGGAAATAGCGGCGCTGCAGGCCTTTGACGCAAAGAAGACCCGGTTACAACATCGGTGGAACCTGGAAGAAGCCATTCTAAGAAAGAAACTCGAACTGCAACACAAGCAGCCCTACGGTCCGCTCCCTCCGCTCCCCTTCAGTGACTCGCTCTACGACACACGGGACTCGGCCATCTGCGTCACCGATCACACCGAGTCGAGCGGCGACGAGGAACCAACGCACCAGAAGAGAGATGGATCGGTGCTTTGAATTATGATTTGATGTCTCTCCTAAGTGATACCCCCCCCCTTTTCCCATATCTCACAAGCATATATGCATTTGCATTTCTCCTGCATCCAGCCTACATCTGCATACACCATTTCCTTCCTGGCATAATATTTCTTTCTTTCTTTTTTTCCCTTAGCCCGAAGCCAAGGTTGGCAGATTTATTCTTTTGTAATTATCTTTCGTTCCATGATCTGCTGTGCTTTGGAGCGGGCATATATATACGTTTCGGTGGATTTCTGATTTGAATTCTTGTGCATACTACTACTAGTTACCCTTCTTTTCTGGACAGCTGGGGGTTTATATAGAATACAGTTCAATACATATTAGATTATCAGATATTAATTAAAGTAGTTCAATAAGTAGGGTACAGTGAAAGCAAGGCCTTGGGTATCATCGCATCGTAATCAAAACATTTTCATAAACACCATCTCAATCAAACAATCCTTTCCTTGCCCTTTGCATGTTTCTTTAACCGATCAAGAACCGTTTCTACCCTCCCATTTCCCCCTGTCAGCGCAACTTCCAACGCCTTATCCCGCCCATTATCGCCAATCACCACCGCGCGTTCCACAATACCCGAATTCGAGATCTTGAATCGTCCCACCTGCCCGCTCGCCCATTCTACGCGCACATACACTGCCTCCAGCGCCGTAGGCCCCAGCGCTACAATCCCCCATTCATTGGCAGCTAGCATCGTCTCCTTCTGGTCGAGGAAACTGCGCTCCCACGCCCCGTCGTCGTCCGAATAATCGTCCACCCCGCGCCGAATCACACCCAGCGTCTCCCGCAGCAGTCCGATCGCGTCCATCCGCAGCTGCCACGACATAAGCTGCCGGCGCAGTTCGCGCACTAGGCCTTTCAGATCTTGCTTGCGCGGCTTGGTCCGCTTCGTCTTCTGTGGTTTTAACGGTGCTTCATCTTCCTCTTGTCCTTGTTCTTTCCCCGTAGACCCCGTCCCAGCAGATGATGGTGGTGGTAATGGTAAAAAGACCCTCTCCAGCCTCTCCATCGGCACAAACGCCGGGATCGTATGTCTATGCACTTTCAACTTCATCTCCGCCTGTCCCTCCCCTTCCGTGTTATTCCCGTTCCTCACGCGCTTCAGCAGCACATAATACGGCTTGGTGAACCGTCCATCTCGCGCACACAGATCAATCCGCACACCCAAGAGATTCGGATCATCCGTATTTGGCGAGGGGTCTTTGAACGGGAACGTAGTCGCCGAGAAAGCGATGCGGTGGCTGTTCACGGTCGCGTGGGCCTCTGCTTCTTTGAGCCGGGGGGAGATTGTGTCGGCGAGGGTGCTGAGCGATGACGGGGGGAGGGATTTCACTGTTGATTGGAAGCTGGTGGAGGAGAGGATGCTGGATGTGAGGAAGCGTTTGCGGTGGTGGAGGGTTTGGACTGGGTTTTTTAGCTGGGGTAGCTCGGCAAGGTCTACGTCGATGTTGGGATAGGACAGAGAAAAGGGAGGGGACGTACTTTCTTTGCGAATTGACGCAATGTCAGCGTCTAGCTCCTCTTCCATTTTCTGGGGATCGTCGGAGGGGTTCATGTTGGCTGGTGGCGCCAAGTGCGTGAAGTAGTTTGGATAGGATTGGAGAAGTGGTATGGACGATCCGATGCGGTGTTTGTTTGTTTTGCTAAGGGCACGTGATATTCTCCTGGTTCTATTTTAAACAACTTAAGATTTGACAAAAACGTATATAATTAGGGCTTGTAGCACAGGGGTAGTGCGCTCGCTTTGCATGCGAGAGGTCAGGGGTTCGATTCCCTTCAAGTCCATCTTTTTGGTTTTTTGCGATTTCTGCGGGCATTTTGTGCTTATACTGAGTGGGTCTGCATTGTTGATTGATATCAAACAAACCTCGGCTGGGCCGTCAGATGTTTGGGTTGTGCATCATCTTTCCAGTATAGATCGAGCTCAGGAGGCAGTCAGAGTGAAAGGGTATATTATATAGTCTCACTCACCTCTCTCTTTCGTTCCTCTCTACTACGTTTATGTCTAATTAAGCTTTAACTACTGTTACTACTACAGAGTTACTTTTGATGTTGATACTATTTATTGTCCGAACCAATGTCGTTATAAATACAATGAACTCTACCAATATGAAATAGATACAGTTTGGGGCAGCAATGCATAAGATAGGTAAATGAAGCAGACTATATTATATCTGATAGACTGATCTCTTTATGGTAATCGCTATTACTTAATTATTATAACTGTAAGAGCGAAGTGGAGCAATACAAACTGATCTTGATTTCAGCTTATACATCTTCTGCTCTGGAGAAACGCGACTAACTCCCGCAACTTGTTAAAACCCTGCCCGTTCTTACGCAGTTCTAGCATCATTGGATGATCCTCGACTGATCGTATCTCTGCTGAGTTTAGGTTCCAGTTAGAAAATTGGTTTACTGGATCCATTGTAAAATCTTCATAACGCACTTCCGTATCCCAAGCATCTTCGAGGTCTATAATAAAGCTATTTGTCGATCAACAACTAATAGTATATATTATTAAGCCGAATACATACCATCGCTGGGAGGCTTTATCCCACATGATATTCTCTCGGTCAGGGTCATCATGGGTGAATCCATTGTCGCGGAACTCCCTAAAGTGCATCTATTAGAATACCTAGCAGAGAAGTAAGGGACTGGAAGCTGCTCACCTACCATAAAGCTTTAATAAAAGCAATTCTTACGCTGTCCCGCTCTTGCGGTGAGAGATTTCCAAAGTTCCCTAGATCTTGTCCAGGGATCCTTTCCATCACAATAAACACAATGTAGCCTCCAGGGCAAAACATTTGGTTATGCTGCTTGTAGGTAAAATATTCGATCAGTCTTGGCGTCGAATTGCATCCAGCATCAGTTAATTGCTCAAGATTTTGAATCTCACGGTAAGATTCGCTGCTGATTTTACCAGAATCCCATGGAGTTAGTCTGTGCTCTCGATTATTAGCCTTGAGTTTGTTAAAAGAGAAGGAGTGATATACTGTATTTTAATTTTCACTATTACTTTAGCCGCTTCTGGATCCAGAATGGGCTCTTCACAATCTTCAGCAACCTCGGTTGCTATACAAATCCCTGTTTGATCTTCAATAATGCCTTCCCTTTCATAATGGGTCCGAGTTTTCCCTTCTGATATATCGCCCAGGGCCCACCGCCTAGATGAGCTTGAGGATGGTATTATCGATGTAGCTATCATTCCGAATGTTTTATCGTATACAGAAGACATGATTGTTCAGTGAAGAGATTGGCATGAGAGAAGTATTGAACAGCTTTTATAGATGAACTTCATTCGGCCAGATAATAGCTGGTGAATCTCCAGGAGATAAAATATGATCGAAGCTCACACCTAGACAGTCAGGTTAGCCCCTGGTGCAGGTTTTCCCTTCTCATACTCCTCCAGAATCCCTGCAATAGCACGGACCCACCAGCATGTATGTGAACACCGAAGATTAGCTGCAGGATTGCCATTCGTACACGTCACCGAGCCCAATCTGAACAGGAGGAAAGTATGTAACTATTAGGTAGCAATGTGTCAGCCTGGCTACTAACTATTACCCGATCCCTTGATGAACGACATAGGCAATTTACATCCTCGCTCGCAAATGCACCATCGGGATGTTGCCTGCGCTATTGGGCGGTCTGCATACCTTACATGGTACCCTGTGAGGTCTGGATGGCTGTTTAGATCGGGGTGTGCTTAGTATGACATATGCTACGCGGGGATGCTAGGCTGCAGTGTCGAAGTCGTACAAAACAGCAACTTCACCCGAGAGCCGAGATGGAAATGCGGGGTCGATCAGCGCTGGCTTCACGGCTTCGATGTCCCGCTCGACTCTTTCTCTTCTTTTGATTTCGCTTCATTCCAGTTGGATTGACTGCATTCATATTGGTCTTGATAATCATTATACTACTTACCATATAAATATAGTCGTCGCTGCCAGTGCACATCGCCATGGCTCAATATCAGCTTCCCTTCAAGGTATGCCTGTCTTCGATCTGTACGACGCGAGTACTAACTCATTCGTTCATCCAGCTCGAAAACCCCGATCTCCTGCATTTTGACTCCTTCGTCAATAACAACTGGGTACAGGCCCAGTCTGGTCAACGGTTTGAGGTTTTAGGTAGGTTTCTCTACCTCCTTGCATACGTCTACCTACATCCTACCTAGGCTGCATTTTACATCCCATCTACACTTACAACTTACAATTAACAAAATAGATCCCGGAACCGACACTCCCTGGGCCAGCTGTCCCAACAACGCTGCCGCCGATGTCGAAGCCGCCGTACAAGCCGCCCACACGGCCTTCCAGAGCTACCGCCACACGACCCCGCGACAACGAGCCAAATGGCTCCTAGAATGGGACACGCTCATCCGTGCCGCCAAGCCTGATCTCGCCAAAATCATCACCCACGAGACCGGCAAGCCGCTGGCCGAAGCAAACGGCGAGATCGACTACGCCACTAGCTTCACGTGGTGGTTCTCCGGCGAGGCCGAGCGCGTCCACGGCAGCGTCAGCGTCTCGTCCGTGCCGAACCGCCGCATCTTCACCGTGAAGCAGCCCATCGGCGTCGCGGCTGCCCTGGTCCCCTGGAATTTCCCCGTCGCTATGGTGCTCCGCAAGGCGGGCGCGGCGCTGGCGGCCGGGTGCACGATGGTCGTGAAGCCGAGTCCTGAGACTCCCGTGTCGACGCTGGTGTTGGCGGAGCTGGCGCGGAGGGCCGGGTTCCCTGCGGGAGTGCTTAATGTGCTGACGACGGATTTGGAGAATACGCCGAGCTTGAGCGAGGCGCTGTGTCGACATGAGTTGGTCAAGAAGGTGACGTTTACGGGGTCGACAAGGGTCGGGAAGTTGATTGCAAGACATTGTGCCGATGGCCTGAAGAAGGTGACGTTGGAGTTGGGTGGTAACTGCCCCTTCTTGGTGTTTGATGATGCCGATCTGCAACAGGCGCTGGAGCAGCTGATGGCGCTGAAGTGGCGCCATGCCGGCCAGGCGTGTATCACGGCCAACCGGGTGTATGTACAGGCAGGCGTGTACGATGAGTTTGCGCGGCTGCTGAAGGAGCGGACGCAGCAGTTGGTGGTGGGACATGGTGCCGCGGAGGGGACGACCATGGGGCCTTTGACGACTCCGCGAGGTGTTGATAAGGCGCTGGATCAGGTAGAGGATGCGCGCAGACAGGGTGCGGATGTCATTCTCGGTGGCCATCGTGTGGAGGACCGCCGCGGGTACTTCTTCGCACCGACCATCCTGACCGGCATGAAGCGCGACATGCTGGTGTCGCGCGAGGAGACGTTTGCGCCGGTGGCGGCGCTATACCGGTTCGACACGGAGGCAGAGGCGGTACAACTGGCTAACGACACCAGCATGGGGCTGGCTAGCTATGCGTTCACGAAGAACATCGACCGCATGTGGCGGCTGCTGGAGAGTCTGGAGGCGGGAATGATCGGGATGAACACGGGCAACTCGTCGGCGGCGGAGTCGCCGTTTGGCGGGATGAAGGAGTCGGGGTACGGCAAGGAGAGTGGACGGGGGGTAGCGGTGGACGAGTACCTGGTGACGAAGACGGGGACGCTGACCGTGAGTGCATAGTTCCATATGTTATAAACTCATATATAGTAGGTATAGTACGCTACGGGATAGCCTCCGTGTCACATGATAAACCCTCGGAACCCGGCAAATCCGCGGTTAAAAATAGTTAGCGGCGGATCTGCGAATCCGCTAACCGTATGGGGAAATGTCGCCTCGAGCCGATGAGTCAGCCGCTGAATTTGCTCGTGGACATTCCCAGATCCGGCTTAGCGGCGTCCTCGGGGCAATTGCTCCATTCTCAAGTCGCATCGGCACTAAAGCACAAGCAAACATCTCGTGGACGATACTCGAACGGAGAGACATCAAGCATGCTGTAGCCGATCTGGCAACGAGCTGCCTAGTTCGGGTCGCCCAACTTTGCGACGTGTTGGTGTTTGCTCCGGGATGTGAGAATTTTTGTCGCCATCTCGCTGTCTCTCCGTTCTTATTCCTAGCCCTCGCCCTTCCCAGTCTCGCTCTCTCTATCTCCCTCTTTCTCTATCTTCCTGTCTCTCTTTTACTTGCCCCCCCTCTCTTTATCTCACTCCCCCCATCATGGATCTCACGTCTCTCCGTCACCTCATCCAATCACACCCCCTCATTGACAACCATGCTCATAATCTGCTGACGCAATCTGCTGCCTGTAATTACGCCAAATATCCCTTCGAGCAGATCACCTCGGAGGCCCAAGGGTCTGCTCTGCAAAATGCACCCACCAGTTTACCCTTATGGCGTGCCACTGCGCAGTTGAAGCAGCTGTATGGTTGTGCTTCGGACGACTGGGAGGCCGTCAAACGGGCCCGGGATGAGTATGTCCAGCGTGACTACGACGGCTTAGTACGGAAATGTCTGCAGGGTACGCATGCTCTGCTGCTGGACGACCTCCTTACCGATGAAGATATCGAGCCCTACGGGTGGCATGACCGATTCGCAGCCGCACGCAGCCGCCGCATCGTGCGCATCGAATCGTTGGCAGCTCGTACGCTCAGCACGCTACGTGATGGTGTGACGGACTTCGACGACGATGAGGCCATGCGTAATGCGTGGCAGAAATTCCGACGCGGCGTCGAGCAGCAGATCTCAGAGGCTATTGCTGACCCTGCCGTAGTGGGGTTCAAATCCGTCGTCTGCTACCGGACAGGATTGAACGTGCAGCCCCATGATGACCCTGACGATGCCGTCGTCATCGCGGCCTTGTCACGCTGTCTGCAGCGCGAGGGTGCCCCGCGGGTCGAGGACAAGCCGCTGAACGACTGGCTGGTGCGGGTGCTGCTGACGCTCGTGCAGGCCGCGGGCGTGCGTAAACCGCTGCAGCTGCATACGGGACTCGGCGATAATGATATCGACCTGGTTCTCTCGAACCCGGCCTACTTGCAGCCACTGGTGGCGCGTTTCCCCGGCGCCGACTTTGTGCTGCTGCATTCGGCGTATCCGTATACACGCGAGGCTGGTTATCTGGCCTGCGTCTACGATAATGTCTATCTCGACCTGGGCGAGGTGTTCCCCATGGTCAGTCGCGACGCCCAGGAGGCGATCGTGCGTCAGGCGCTCGAGATTGTGCCGACGAACCGCCTGCTGTGGAGCACGGACGGCCACTTCTTCCCGGAGACGTTCTGGCTGGCCAACGTGCAGTTCCGCGATGCACTTGAGACAGTGCTGGTGGACTACGTGCAGCACGGCGACTTTTCCCTGCAGCAGGCGCGCTCGGCCGCGGCTGATATTCTCTTCCATAACTCGAACCGGGCCTACGCCTTGAATGAGACCCTGTCATCGGACAGCTTCTCTTTATCTCCCCGGCCCTCTTCATCCTCCACCTCGCAGCTGGACGTTTTCCTGCGCGACAACCCTGACATCAAATACATCTGGATGCAGTTCCTCGACTACACAGCCACCACGCGCGTGCGAATCTTTCCCGTGCGTGAGTTCCGCAAGATTGTCACTTGCCAGCGCCGCATTGGCATCTGCCTGGCCACCCAGTGGATGATCCAGACCGACTGCGTGGCACCCGAAGGCTCCGTGACGGGGCAGTTCTACATGGAGCCTGACCTGAGCACTCTGCGCCGGAACGCCGGGCTCGACTCTCCCTCTGCCTCCGTCATGACCTTCTGGAAGTCGGAGAGCAACCACGACGAGCACATCCCTGGCTGTCCCCGGTCTCTCCTTAGCAACCTCACCACCACCCTGCAACAGTCCCACGACATCAAAGTCACATGCGGCTTCGAGATCGAAGTCATCTTCCTCAAGCCCACCGACACCAGCTTCACTCCCAGCGTCTCCAACCACTCCTGGTCCCAAATGACCTCCGACACGCGATCAATGCTCCCCATCCTCGAAGAAATCTCCGAAACCCTCGAATCAGTCGACATTCATCTGGAGCAGTTCCACGCGGAGTCCGCCCCAGGCCAATTCGAATTCATCCTGCCTCCCGGCCCTCCACTGCTAGCCGTCGACACACTCCTCCAAGCGCGTCAGATCGTCACGCACGTCGCCGAGAAACACGGCCTGCGCGCAACGCTGCACCCTCGCCCCCTCCCTGAAGCCGCGGGAACGGCAGCGCACTCGCACATCTCCATCTCTCCGCCCACAAAGGAAGATGCCTTCCTGGCGGGCATCATGAAGCATTATCCTGCGCTGATGGCGTTCACGCTGTCGCAAGAGGCGAGCTACAATCGGGTGCAGTCTGGTCTCTGGGCCGGCAGCGAGTGGGTGACGTGGGGGTCGCAGAACCGCGAAACCCCGATCCGCAAGATCAGCCCGGGCCATTGGGAGGTGAAGACCCTTGATGGGCTGGCGAACATGTACATGGCTATGGCATCGTTGTTGGGGGCTGGGTTGGCTGGTTTAAGGGGGGATATGGAGTTGACGTTGAAGGATTGTGCATGTAAGTTTTTTTTCTCCCTTCCCTTACTTCCTTACTTGCCCTTCTTCTCTTGTTTTTCTATATATTCTCCCCTCATATCCATCCTCAAACCCCCTACATTCATTAACCAATCTAATACCCATGAACAGACGACGCAGCGCTTCTTACTCCCACCGAACGCAACGCCCTCGGTATCACGACGCAACTGCCCAAAACTCTCTCGGAGAGCCTCGCCGCGCTAGAATCCGACACGGAGCTACAGGAGATTCTCGGCGAGGAGATCGTCACGAACTATCTCATCACGAAGAGACTGGAGGGGAAGAGATTGGATGGCATGAGCGATGACGAGAGGAGGAAGTGGTTGGTTGAGAGGTATTGATTACCCAACCTTTCCTTGAGAACACCTAGATGAGGGAGGGGAGCAATGTGATGGTTATGCATTGGTATACACGTACATGCATACAATAATCACCTATTTAGCTATTTCATACATATATCGGCAATAATAATAATATTTCGGGTTTTATTTTGGATGTGTGGACCAAGGCATCTTCATAGATAAACGTAACAGAATGGGCCTCCCATCGTACTGGAGAGATCCCTAATTGTCCTTGGCGGTGCCAGGGCACTTCCAAGGTCCACAATATCGTCCAAAGTACCGTACGGTGACGAGGGAATATTTGTAACACCGTCAACTCGGGTGGCTCAATGTCATCTACCAATTTACCAGGTTTGGGTATTACATGGACCAATGCCCAAACTACGCCAGCTTCCTCCAAGGCAGCTTGGATGGCTGGCTACGACTACCATCTATATGGCTCTTGTGCTGAGCGCAATGCAGCTTGGCCTTGCAACCGATCAATTAAAAGAAAATACTCCGTAAATGACAGCCGCATATGGATTCAGTGTGTTTGCAATTTTGGGGCCGTTGATTTTCGGATGTGCTATACTCGTATCATTCGTGGCTCTGGTTGTGATCAATTGGAAATCCAGAACGGGCAAATTCAATGCGCGTCCCAAGGGCATGGACTATTTCGAACAAATTGACGCCTATCTAGATCTTATGCACAATAGTACAGGTAGCAAGGCAAAAGGTCAATTTCTCGAGATTGTAGGATAAGAATGGCAGTTGAGTGCATCACACCTGCCCAGATATACCGGCGAGTGCGCACCAAAACGGAAAGGAAGAGAGCATTCTCATACTATCGCCACCAGGTTTCTCGTCCTCGCTGCTCTCTTCACTACTGATATACACTGGCTCCCCTTTCATAGTTCACACACGATTATAACTCGCAAATTCTGTAAACATAAAAAAACTAGATACCTAGATACCGGAAACAACCGGGGAACAAGTGAACGTTCTTGACAGCGGTCATCAAGGGACACTCACCCCCAAGAGCGACGACAGTGAGCGGGAAGCAGGTATTAACCCTTATGTGGAATATACCTATACCGGCTTTAGCTTCAGGCTGCTCAGGTCTACTCAGTAAAAAATAGCTGGCGAGGGGTGAGAACTACAAAAACGGAAAAGAAAAGTTGTCGATCGACTAGAGAGTACATACATAATCTTCATTTCACTATATTCTACATATACACTCCTGATAAAGTTCGAAATCAATCAATTTTCATTCATATCTCTTTTTATACAGTATTCATGTACCATATAATAAACGAATGCAAAGGGTATCACTCATGCTATCCGTGTACGGAGTAGTAATCCCAGCCTAATAACCATAACCATAACCACCTATACCTATATGTATATGCCACCCACAACCGCGCAAGCCAGGCGTGGTAGATGATAGTAACAAAAAGAAAAAAAACATAACTGTATGTCCCAAACGCCAAACACCATGCTCTTTTCCTTTCCTGCCTGTCCTGATTATCATCCATGTATATGGAGAAAGGAATCGAAGTAAAAAAAATAACCCAGACCAGGGGTGTGTAAACTGAACGACTGTCGTGATGATAGGGCGTACCAAGGCGATGTAGTGTGTTGTGTTTTGTTGTGTTCTGTGTGAGGAGAAAACCGTCTAGACCCAGGAATAATCTTATCATAACCAGCCAAGTGCACAGCAACTAGGTAGTTTGCCAATGAATGGCAAAAGAGAATGGAAATAGGACAAGTGGGAAAACAAATAAATGAAAGACAACATCTACTGATGGTTATCTGTCAAGTAAAGAGTGAGTGATAGGAGAGGAAAGAGAGCGAGAGATTACAGGCATCGATCTCGAAGCCCGCTACCATCCCACTCCTCCAATAACCGGGACACTTCCTTGAACGACACCGGTTTCGTCAGGAAGAGATCCACCCCTGACGAAAGTGCGTCGGATTCATCGCGGGAACTGCTGAGTCCAGTCAAGGCGATGATGATGGCAGACTCGCCGTCTCGTTCTTTTTCAAGAGAGCGAATGGCTCGCGTGGCTTCGAACCCGTCCATAACAGGCATCGACATGTCTAGTCCAATTAGCTTTTATCACTAAGCAAGGGAGGAACAGGGAAGCGTGACTTACCCATGAAAATCAAATCGTATCCCTCCGGCATTCGTTCCACCGCCTCTACCGCCAATTGCCCGTTCTCCGCCGAATCTAACGTTTCCAGATTCCGCTTCTTCATGAACGTGAGCATGAGGTTCAAGTTGATCGCATTGTCGTCGACCACGAGAACCCGCGCCCGCCGCGGTTGGGCTGGATCCGAGGCCTTCACCTCCGGTTCGGGCTGTTTATGTTCAGTGATTGGTTCCGCCTCAGGCAGTAACTGCGACTCGCTCGGCGACCGCGTGAATGGCGACGGAGGGGAAACAATGGCGGTGAATGGCTGCTCGATCTCCTGGCGGGGAGATTGCGCGCCCAGCGACGACGGCCCCGAGCTAACCGAGTCCGGAGTCATATCAGTGGCACTGTCAGAAACCTCCGCGACCTTGAACTCGGCTTCGGACTTCTCGGACTCTTGAGTCAGGAAGGTACGAGGGTGCAGCCGTGACGGCAGGGAGATCCGCTCTGGCGTGGTCGTTGACGAGCCTATATGCGAATCTAGACATCGTCGGATATTTTGAGCGAGCTTTTGAGGCCCGCAGGGAGGGTGAATTATCTTAACGATGTTGGCAAGTGACATGTATTGGCGATGTACCCCCTTATAATCGATTGCCTGGTTACAGACGATGAGAAGAGCGGGAACGGAGTGACGGAAGGTTTGAAGGGTCTGGCAGGTGTTGGCCGACAAGTTCGACTCGCTAACGAGAACAATATCGGCTGGAGTGCCAGACGGCCAGGAGACCAGCTCGAGGCCGTACCATTCCGTGAGATAGCGGGCGATGGTGCTCCAGAGAGGATGTTCTGCGGCAGCCTCGGGGCTGAACCCCAGAATCGCCGCTCGCCGTCCAGCGTGGGCGCCGCGAAGAACAGTACTTTCGCTAATACCCCCCTTCTCTCGGGGAGAGGGAGTGCGAGGATCCAGAGAAGTATCGAAAGGATCCCCCTCTTCAAGACGAGACAGCGGAAGGGATACCTTCACAGTGGTTCCCTCTCCGGGCTGGCTGTGGATGTTGATGTTACCATGCAAGGATCGGACCAGACTTCGTACAATTGACAGGCCCAATCCCGTCCCGACTGCCAAGGTATCCTCCTGGGCAAACGGCGTAAACAGACGTCCGCGCAAAAACTCTTCGGAAATGCCCTTGCCAGTGTCGGATACTATCAAATTCACTAGATCTTCTCCCCCTTGTCGATGCAGGCGGCTATCGGGCTGGTCGGCCAACTTCAGATGCAGGGAAACACGACCAGAATCCGTGTACTTCATGGCGTTCCCAAATAAGTTCATAATAATTCGTCGCAAGGCCCCGGGCTGTGAAAGATACGTCCAGTCATTCGGAGCGATATCCACGGCCACCTGCACCCCGGAGTGGGGTTGGGAAGCGGTTCCTTTGGGAAGATTGTCCTGCGACGCAGCAGCGCTTGAAAGCAGCACGGACTGGTCGTACGTCACGGTGGATTTCTGGCCGTATGAATGTCCTAAACACACTCCTTCCACCACTTCTTCAGCGAGAAGCGCAATATCGGTCGCCATGTAGGTGTCCAGGTGAGCAGATGTCTGCTCCGAGGGTTTGGAGTCCGGGGGGGTCCGACCCCGTCTCATGTGGCGCCATGACTTCTCCAACGAGACAATCTTGCTGTAATCAAGCACTTGGTTCATTGTGTCCAACAACGTCCGCCCGCATGCATTGATAGTCTCCAGAAGCGATCCTTGGAATTCGTCGAGCTCCGTGGCGCTAAGAAACTCGGCAGCCGCAAGGATGCCGTGAAGGGGACTTCTCAATTCGTGCCTGTGTACTATTAGTATTTAATCCTTTGTTCCACAACACCTACCATATCAGAAAACTTACGAGATACTGCCGATGAAATCTCCCTTCTGGCGATCGGAAATCAGAGATTCCACCCGATTGCATTCCGCCATGACCGAGGACCCAAAGCCTAGCACCGAGCTGAGCTCGACCGACGGGTTGAAGACACGGGTCTCAAGCGTATTCCAGCAGAAACAACCGCCAAACCACTGCGAGTTGGCAGCATTCCAAAGAGGCACGAACATCACCTGGGTGGCGTTGGGGAAATAGAGGTTCAACATCGAATTTTCCATAGCCTTCCATTTTTTGTTACTTCCGCAGGGGGTATCCGTGGACATCGGTGGTCTCGTCATACGAGAGCGCGTTGGGCGTGGTTTTTCATCATCTGAGCTGGAGACCAACCCATCCCGGTGGAAGGACCACAGCTTTCCCTTGGCATACCGTCGGAACAGCTGCTGTAAGAAGCGACCCTCGAGGTTGGTTGCAGGATACAGGACTGTCGAGCCCGGACGCGGAGCAAAAGGTTCCTCAGTCGTTGAAATCGCCAGGACAGGGGCCGGGTTGCTGGCCTCCCCGAATCCCGAGCAGTCGCTGCCGGCTTCAATGTCACTGAGCAAAGGGTTGCTACTGGCCTCGAGGAACATCACGCCGCCGTCACCCTCGAGTTCAAGACTCTCACGGAGCAGATTGGCCGCTCGTCGGAAGGCCCAGGTGTGGCCGTTTGACTCGTCCTGACCCTTCTGCCGACTGCCGGCCCACCAGTCGGGTAACGGCGTGTCAGCTATGGACGAACCACACTGATCAGCCCTGTAATCGGAGGCCGTGCTGAAAGAGCGAGCATCGTTGCTTTGCGAACGCCGGGAACGCTGGGATGGAAGGTCACCACTATTGCATGATCCGACCGACAGGTGATTGGCTCTGATGTTAGAAGACGGCGGCGTCCCAGGAGCGGCGCTACCACTGTACGACGGCTGAGGCATCTCGACGAAGCTGGAGCTGCCTTCAACAAAGCAGCTCAGCCCGCGGGATATCCTTGCGGCGCGGCGGCCTTCCCCGGCTTGTCGGCTCACCCGGAGATAGTCCATGATCAACACCGCTATCGAGCCCATAATTTCTTTCTCGGAATCGCTCAACCCATCGTGAGGCTTTTTGTCGAGAAGGAAGAAAGCGCCGATGTTGATATTCGTTTCCGTTGTCAACGGGGTTCCCGCGTAAAATCGGAAGTACGGATCGTCCTTGACGAAGGGCAGGTTGCGGTATTGTTCGTCCTCGCTCAAATCATTCACGGTAACGAAGTTAAACTCCCCAGTACTAGGGTCAGACGGCGGGAGTTCGACGGTTTCCTGCCACCCAAGTATTGCTATATTAGAACGGCCCTTTTCCAGAATCAAACTATCATTAAGCGGAAACCTACCTTGCACATCTTCCAGGCATTAGTGTTCAGCGTGAAACAGTCATCAAACATTCCGTCGCCCATCGAATCCAACTCGGTGGGTTTCCGGAAGAATTGCGTTGATTGTGCGATGATGAACTGCGAAGACCGATCGGACACACTGGATAGGATACCTTTGCATGAGACGCAAATGCAACAACGGCGGTATGGTATATTCAAACCTACCTGATCAGCACACGCTCCACGTTCAGCCGCAGAGCTGCGAGATGTGCAAAAGAGGTCAACGTCGTGTTGTGGTCACCGAGAGTCAGTCCCTCCGGCAGCACCGAGGAGACAGCAGCCAAGTTGGTCGCCGACGAGGGTAGAGGCAGCAAGGCTGGCGACGTGGGAGCCGGAAGAGAGCCATCTCCGTTGCTCACCGGCGGCGAGGCCGTTTCGCTCGAGAAGGACGGCTTCTTGTCTTGTCTTAACAGCGAACGCCCGGGATGAAAGAACCGGTAGAGTTCACGAGCACGGCGACCGTCGGAATGACAATTTGTTTTCGTTTGCGGTTCCATGATCCTCCCGAGGTGATCTCCGCGGGAATCCGGGGAGGGGCAAAATGGGAGAGGCGGAAGCGAGGAGGGAATGATGGAAATCGTGCTCCAGATGAGGGCACAAGAAAAATGGTAAGGTGGCTTTTCTTAGCACTCCGCCATTGTTTTCACCCCTGCGGTGGGATGACGGAAGAAAGTGTGGAGGACGTGGAAGCAAGAAGCGATGCAAAACTGGTCAGCCACAGGCGAGAGATATGGTAGAAGAAGCTAGACGATGCAGACGAGGAATCGTGGGTAATGCTGGTAAGTTGTTGTCGCCGGGGATACAGGGAGAAGCGAGAAAAAAGGAGGGGAAAGTCGAATTACAGGTGAAACGAGGAATGGAGGATATTGATATTTGTCTTTTGACTGATCTGGATTTCCTGTCTATTGCTGAGTTTTAGTCATAGTTCCGAATTTCCGGCTTCCAACCAGGACGGGGGACAGACCCTGATTGGCAGACCGCAACCCATGCATCCTCAGATTTATGAATGCCGCAATGCATGACGACGCCTGGGCAATAATGGCGCTTCATAGTGGGAGATTAGGTGTGGCGGCTCGACGCTGACAGGACTTCTGCTCCACAACTGCAGGTTCCAGACCGAGGCTGCAGAGACTAATCTCAGACTCGGCGTTCCAGAGGGCGACAGGAACCGGTACCTTCACGGACCCAAGCACATTAAGACCTCGATTCCCTCTGTTGACAGCCTCCGATGAATTCCAACCTCCTTGTCTCATGTTGAAACCAACGTTACCAGTTCGTCAAGAAATGAAATGCAACCGAATCGCCCAAAAGTGCAAATTCAAGAAACGACCGGTTTTACCATCTGCGCTACTCCCCTTCCGGCCTAGCGCGCGGCAGCCCACCTGCGCCTTCCAGGTTTCGGCCTGCAGGCTACCAATCAGAGGGCTTTTCTGTCGTGCCCGCCTGCAGTAGCCACGGCTTCCTCCCCGTTCGGGGAGGCGGACGGTCCTGCTCCGTATCAGTACCGTTTCACCGATTTTACTTTCCTTGTTTTTGAGGGAAACGAGTCTAGATCCATATATCATCATCATCGATCGGGATCCCCCATACATATCCGGTGGCAATCACCGCCCCCAGGTGACTAAGTGGTCTAGACTTGACGTTTCAACAGACTGTTTGAACTGTTTGGGGTTGTAGTTCATTATTGTGGTCAGAAAAAAGCCCAGTGTAGTCCTAAAGATTTTCATAGTTAGTTAATAGTAGTTTACTCTGTCCACGCTAAGTCCATTAGTTAGGAAAAGCTTAGTATGGCCTCGATTTAGTCTAAATTGTAACTATAACTGCGGGTGCTAATGTAAGACCCTATTTATCTAGCTACTTATTCTGTATAAACTCTGTAAAGTATATACTTGGTGTTCTTAAGGACCTTATGGATCCTTTAGGGGTATGTAGAGGTTACTATATATAAATCTATCATGTAGTTAGTAGGTAGCTTGTAGGTAATATTAGTAAATCATAGTCAGTTAACTAAGTGCAAAGGACTTGATTAGTATGAAATATGATAAAAGGTTAGAAAAGAGAAAGCCGGAAGGTCAGCATATGTCACCCGCACGCTGACCCAGAGGGGTGTCGGGTGTGTGCAGGGTTCCATCCAGGTTGATCTTTGGCCGCGTGGGAGAGCCCTGAGCACCCAGGCGCCTTTTGCAGTATAGTCAGGATTCGGACTACACTAAAGCCTCTCCAAGGTATGAGTTGACCACACTGAACTATACAGAGCAAGGGGTGCTTATATCCGCCACATGGGTAGAGCTAGATTCATATGTATGTTTGCTTAGATGCTGATCATAACTGTCTTCTATATGCTGCCGGTCCACTATACAAGCTGTTACATGTCATCATTCATGAGATCGCAAGTCGTCGCCAAAAATATCATCACAATCAAGTATTCTAACATATACATACCCGTCCCTCTAATCCAAATTCAATCAGAACCGTTCCATCAGTCGTCGTCGTACCGTCCACATGCGCATCCGCTTGCCGTAGATATACATCGGAATAGAGAAAAGAAGACACCCCAGCTGGATGCCGCCCAGAGCAAGGAACACCGTCCGAGACCCCTGCGCATCCAGCCAGTCGACAATGAATAGCGAGAAGATCAATCCATGGAACACGTCTATACGCAGTGGTTAGCTAGCTGCTTTGTGCAAATGAGTTGTGCTTGCAGAATGAAAAAAGAAAGAAAAAAACGTAAAAACAAACTTACTCTTGCTCCAGTTCAGCGTCACCAGCGCTTCTCCCGCGTACTGTCGATAGCTGTCCACGCAGAACGTGATCGACGTGGTGCTGCCCAAACAGCACCCGAACGAGATCAGCCCGAAGAAGATGGTCGGCACGATCCACGCGTCTTTCTGCTCCGCGCTCCAGCCGAACGCCATCAGTCCGATGGTCGTCGACAGCGCGATCGGGATCGCCATCACGAGTCGGAACTCCGGCTCGTACACACCGCCGTTGCGCCGCGTCATGTACCTCACGATGATGTCCGACACGCGCCCGGCGACGGCCGTGCCCAGCAGGCCGCCCACGAACGGCGATATATACACCAGCCCGGTCTGGAGGGGCGTGAAGTTGTAGTTTTCTCTCCCTTGGTACATGTGTGCAACGGACTCTGAGACCACGATGAGCCAGCCCACGGAGAGAGCGTAGACGACGGTGGACCAGAGGACGGCGGGGTAGGCGAAAAGAATAAAGGGCCGCAGGGCCACGCGGAACCAGTTGTCATGCGAGATGCGCCCGTGCCAGGGTCGCAGGTAGTGGAGGAATGGCATCTGCGGCTTTTCCCGCAGCTGGTTGGTGTAGTGCATGGATGGGTTGAACGGAGTGCTGGGGTCGACTGATTCGCTGCGTGCCGGGGACACTGCCGGCCGTCTGCCGGCTTCCAGATCATGTCCGTGGCCGGCTTTTTCCAGCGGTTGGCTGGAGAGGAACTCCGGGGTAGGACGTTCGGTGACGGGCGAGCTGGATGCTGCCGAGTGATGCTCCCGATCCTCCTGCGCCCCGTCCTTCTCGTTTTCAACTTCAATGTCGTGATGACCCTCGTGGTCTTCTTCTACGAACCCGACGTGGCCGCCCTTCTTCGGTTTCTTCGGGGCGATCGTGTCATCGCTTTTCCTTTTCTCGAGCGCAGGTTCCTCGTCACGCAAGTGCGAGTGGGCCGACCGGCCTCGAAGACCGTGCGAGACAAGACCCGACACATTGCGATACAAGCTTGGGCGTTTCCCCGACCGCCGCGGCCGTGGTGTCCGGTCCCAGAATGTCTCTGGGAGGAAAAAGAAGATGCACACGAGACAGGCGCCGACGATGATGGCTACGATCCAGAACACCCAGCGCCAACCCATGCTTCCGATGATGGCGGCACTGACCAACGGAACCAGGTTCTTGCCACCCAGAAGCAGCAATGTGTAGATGCCGACACGGTATGCGCGCTCATGCAGGAAGTAGATCTCGGCAATCGTCGCCGACGGGAGACACTCCACGGGACTGACGGCAATGCCCTGGAAGACCCGAGCCACGACCAGGCTGGCATAGTTCGGCGACAAGGCACACCAGACTGCAGAGATGATGAAAAGCGTCGCCCCAAGTAGATATACGGGGCGCTTGCCGTAGAGGATCGCGGTCGGGGACATGATCACGGATCCAACTCCGAGTCCCAACATGTAGAGGCCGGTCGTGAAGGCTACCTTCTGGGTATCCACGCCGTAGGTGTCGGCGACTTCGTTGAACCCTGCAGCTAGGACGGGCGTCATACCACCGCCCATGAGACAGTAGAACCCCAGGGAAACCAAGGCTGCATCGCGTCGCCACATGGGCCAATTCAACGGATCGTTGACAGAATCGTCAGGCTGAGGGTTCAGCACGATCTGTCCATCCGGCGTCTTCTTGTTCGGCGGCCTCGACTGGACCGACGAGGATCGAGATTGAAGGTACGCGGAAGGCAAGGATGAGGCGGATGTGCGCTGAGGCTGATGTCTCAAGCCCAAAGGTTCATTGCGGTTGGACGATAGGAGAAGGACCGTTCCTAACAGATATAAGCGGTTAGCGTTACATTCACCATGCTGCTCGACAAGAGGAGAAAAACACCATACCAGGTACTTCGTCGGTCACCTTGTCGCTCAATATACCCAGCGTCGACTTCGCTCTATAGCTCTCGTTTTCCAAATCGGCATCGCCCGAGTCTCGGCTGGACGCAGCACCGAACCATCTCCTCCATCCACCACGGGTCGATGGTTTTTGTTCGCTGTTGGGCTCAGGACCGGGCGAGCCTGATTCTGTGGCCGTAGACATCCTCACGGATTCAACTAGGCGATGCAGGGATTTCCTAGTAATGGGGGGGGGGGCAAGTTTCTGCCGGAGATTACTCGGTCAGTGATCGTCATATGCAGGTGGCTCTTGGCTGAGGCAACTCACATTCCAAGGGTCCCACCGCTCCAGTAGCTTGATAATGATGTTCTTTGAGATGACAGTCCAAAGAGATAAACCAAAACGAAAAGGACAGTCGTCTAGGAAGAAGCTATACCGCAGAGCACGCGAATCACCCTCCTAACCCGAGGTCGCGGCGGACTGAAGAGGAATCCGACCAGGGGACATAGTGAAGAAAGAAAAGAAGAATCAGAAGGAGGGAAGGGAGAGAGAGAGAAAGAGAAAGGAGGCCAGCAATATATCTGAAAGAGAATCAAACCACCAGTGTGGAACAGAGCTAAACCAAAGGGGACGTTGTGAACGAGAAACGAGAAAAAAAGGGCTCGAGGGAGTTTCGAGAAGGCGGTGGCCAGCGGTACGGAGCGATACCTGCAGGGTACCTCGCGAGCCCCGCACGCAGGCTGACGGGCGCAAGTACCGGTGAAGTCACTCCGCGAGCCCCCGTGATGATCGACCTGCGATGCACGCGTGATGCAGCCTGCACAGCTTCTCACTTCTTACACGTCGCTGCGTTCGCGGAATTCGTCATGGTTGATTTGGCCCCTCCCCCGTCATCGGATTCCCTGCAGCTGATCATCTCATCGCCGTCTGTCCACACTGCCTCGAAGATGACAGCTCATGTCCATCAATCCTGGTCCGTTCGAGTACCAGTGTCACCGTGCACCTCGGGACAATGGCTTGTCTCGCAATGTGCGAATCCAACTGGCCTGTCGGAGATAAACTGACGCAATATCCCTGATGCTGGCTGATGGGTTCATGGAGGGAGCCTTCTTCCTTCAGAGGCCGGGCACCAATGGCATCTCGTATTTCAACCCCTTGAATCACGCGATGCCGCAAGACCCAGTAGCCTCGAACACTAAAAAAGCCTCTCAGCGGCCCTCACGGCAGCCCGAGACTGAGATGGATGACCCGAATGGCGTCATCAACGGGCACATCGCAGGCGAGGATGCTCCAACTGGTCCTTATCGGGCTTTGTTATGCAGCTAGTCCTCTCGGATGCGCAGGGTAGAGTTGTCCGCTTATCTACAATCTACATAGATGTACAGCACACTCGGAGTGTTTACTACAGCGTACAGACAGGTCACCCTTGCAGCGTCTCCCTTCCCCCGCCACATGGATCTCCTTGTTTATCAGTTCTCCCCCTCGTTGGGCTGACATTTGAGCGGGTTTAGCTTTCCAGCCTACCGGCCTAGAGGCTAGCGGACGTTATCGCGCCCGAAATTGAGCAATCAGCGGTGTGCGTGAGAGATTAAAAATTTAAACCCCTTGACCGCAACCGTCATGATCGTCACTATGTACTACTATGTACTAGTATATCGCATCGCTCATAGTGGCCTAAGGGCAAAACGGCAGGCGAGATGGTGATCCTTAGCCTCACTCCCTTGTGATCGGCCACGTGCTGACTTGGTTTTCTTGACATCTTTCTTGCTATCTTTTTTTCTTCTTTTTTGCTGAATTCGTGTTTTCATGTTTCTCATTGTGAGGTCGTATGGAATGCCCTGTGTACTTTTTCTTGTCGTACGTGGGTCCCGATGACTGCTGCAAGGAGTCAGCTGTACCTTGTGGAGATGGCTGCTCCGGTAGGCATGCATAAAGATGACCTAGATCTTTGGGGTCGGATGCAAAACATAAGGTTTGGGGTTTTACAGCAGAAATAATGGTTCATGTCCTGCTGTGATTCTGTCGCTTGGCGCTTGCGCATACTTGGGTTACATTCCTTGGAAAATCAACTGGATCAGCGTTGAGGCCTGAGTTCCGATCAAGGAAAGCGATGTCAAAAGGTGATTTCGCGAGCCTTGGGTATACGAACACGTTTCTTGTTTATGCAAATCACCTCAGTTCCCTATTTCCAGAGCACTAACCAGACACATCTACGAATCACTCGACCACTTGAAGCAACATGCGCTGGTACGTGGTCAGCGCCGGACTCCCTGAATCCGTCACCTCCAGCACCAGATGCAGGATCTGGCACTTATCCGAGCTCGTTCGACAAGACAATTCAGCCGGCGGGATCTGGACCTTCACATTCTGCTCCCCCTTGCCGAATGGCTTGATGTCTAGACTCACCACGTCCTCTCCACGGACCGACTCGCCCGCAGTGGGCTCTTCATACTGAAACCAGCGGAAGTTCAAGCGGTCGCCGTCCGGGTCATGGCTGGCGCTCGCGTCGAAAGTCAACGTCGAACCAGCCGTTGCGTTCACAGGAATGGGGGCTAGTCCGCTCGAGCCATTGACCGACACAATGGGGTGGTGGTTCGCCTGGCTGGCATTCGCCGTGAGAGTCCACTGCATCCGGGCGGCGAAGTCATTCTGGTATGCGCTGCGCCAGCGCCAAATCGTCGCATGGTTGGATTTGAACGTCTCGTTGTTCGTGCCGATCACGGTGTCCGCAACATCCGAGTAGTGGTTATACTTCAGCCCGTGAGTGCTGGGGTTCACAAGGGCATATCTGCCGCCCCACGACCCGTACTCGGGGTGTTCCGAGTCTCCAAGACCGTTCTGGATCAGGTACAAGAACGACGGTGTATCTCCTTCAACGAGGTACTCATAATCGGGGTACTCCTTGCCTAGGGGCCCGATCTGGATGTTCCGACGGATCCATTCGTGGGTGAGTTTCGAGAAGTCGGGGCCGCCTTTGTCGAATCCATGCAGCTTGTCGCCGGAGATGCCCACCCAGGTGGACACAGGGTAGAGGTTCCAACCGTGCACAGACGCAATGTAGAAGATGTCGGGATATTCGCGTCGGATCCAAGCGCCGGTGTCGTCCTGGTCGGAGATGGTGTACACCCGAAGCCGGGAGCGCAATTCAGCTGCCTTCTCTGACGAATAGTCCTTGTGAATCTTATACAGGACCTGGGCCAGATTATTCGTGCCGCCCCAGGCAAGAACCCAGAGCGGCTGTTCGGAGTCCTCCTCCAGGCGCTCGAGGAGCAATTTTGCACCATCACTGAGCGGTATATCGTCGCCCACTGCCGCCATACCGTAGGCCTAAACGCGTCAGCCCAACGCACCACTTTAACGTGTCAAGAACGAAATCACACCGTGGCCCCATTTCTCAAAATGCCATGGAAATGCTCCGCCGGGGGGAACGGTGAATCCTCCGGGGCATGACGGTTCAAATTATCCACGACCTCGCCGTAAGCGTCGATGATCTTGGTCATGTCCTCGGGGTGGATCTCGTTTCGGAGCCACACCGATGTGGTAGCGACCAGGCCTTCGGTCGTGAACTGATTGCTGTGAACGAGGTACCGGACCAGCGATTCCGCATCGTCAGGCTCATTTGCTATATCAGAAAGTATAAAGACTCGAGGCTTGCTGGGGTAGGAGAGAAAGTCCAGGGCGGTTACAACCTGCAGCCCTAGACAGAGGAACGCCAGGAAGGAGGTGAAAGGACTCATTTCAGCATCTATCGACCAGGCAACAACTGAACTGACTGAGAGACACAACAAGGCCTGAGGACAGGACGATCAGAGGCTTTTATACTCGTGCTATCCCATCTCTCATACCCTATTCTCCCCACGGCATTCAAACCGGCAAAAGGGAACACTTCACCAAATCGACATCACCACCACACTCACGCTATTCGCACCAGCCTATGTGGAGTTCCGTCTTCTGTGAAGACTTTCCAAATGCCCTCGTAGAAAACCCCCCTCCCCGGACCGCCAAGCCACATTCGCGGGGAACAGTGTGGGGAGAGCTGCAGAGATCGCTCGTCCACCTCTCAGTCGGGCAATTTCAACCACCACTGCCACCCGCTCATTGGAATTTCCAAATTAGACGGTACCGGATGACGTCGCTGGGTAGGTCGTGTATTAAAACCGGCAGTTGGAGCCACGAACTCCTTCTTTGCCAGCTTAGTAAGGGAGCGTGTAAGCTCTTTTCCCGGGTCGGCATTACTGAGAATGTACCTTAGTAGTCGTTAATGCCTCATGATTATCCTGTTTGGGGATTTGCTGTGGTTAGGTTAAGGTGGTTTGTATCTTCGGTGAAGGGGGCGGTTTAGCCTGTAGAGTGTGGTCATTGAGTAAATGTTCGGTTTTACCGGTGAGTGAAATAGCCTATAGGTGGGTAGAACAGTTTAGAAGCTATGAAGAAGAGCTATCTCTCAAAATGGAAACGAACAATCCGTTCCTATGCTCACAAAATCCCTTAAATTTCGGCAATAGAGTGTATTCAGCGCACATAGGACGAATGAGCAACAGGGGGGTGAATAGGTCGACACTTTACAACACTTCTTCCGTGAAAAATCAGCCGAGGAGTTTCAGCATTATGCTTAAATCCGGAGATCCTTGGCTTATTTAGCGTGCCTTCGGGGGATTAGCTTATGTAGCTGACAGGGCTGTGATATGGCCGGTTTATTCTGAGCTGTATTTATCAGTAAGTAGTATCTAGGTAGACTTCTGTACTTATAGGGTTGGTACTTGAAGTAGGGAACAAGGGTATTGACTCTCTAAGCTGAAGTGGTAGAGTATGGGCGGGTTCCTGGATATCCTCTTCAGTCAAGGATTCTAGATTCATATGTTGGTGTGCTCCTATTCTTTAGTGTTCTTTTTGTTTAAGAAGTCCCTGTTTCCTTCTGGACGATAAATCATCTTTCTTCTTTGAGTTCCGAATCACAGATCTTTTTTTTTTTTTTAATCCTATTGATTTTTCGTGTTTCATGCCACCCTCGATTGTTTTTGCTATTCTGTGTGTATCCTCAACGGTATAATGGGAATGACTCAACATCAACCAGAACATAGCGGAATTACAGACTAAAAGCAAAAGATTCAAGTAATTACAATAAACCGCTTCGATTGGAGATAGTTGGTGGCAAAGGCTAGTCGAAATGCGCCGGAAGAGCTGCAAATGCTTCTTCATATTAAGCGAGAATGAGCAATGCCGAGTTATAGGTATCAGCTTGGCTGCATAGGTCCATGGCCTGTGAAAGCGTGACCTTGCTTGCTGGAGATAATTTGAACCGAATCCACAGTTTCGCCAGCTGCTCCAAATCGATGTTCAAGACCTTATTTATATCGGGTGGACGTCTGCCAGGGCCGAAAACCACTCTTATCCTGGCAGGTTCGTATCCTAACTTGAGTGGTTGTCGCCTTGTTGAATATTTTAAACAATAATATCAAATCTCATACTTCTATGTCAATGGTTTGTTCGCCACATGCCGTCTAGGAGGGGAGCTCTGTCGTGCATCTTTGCAATACGGGACCTCCAGCACGCAATTATCTAGCGCGCACCTCCAACATAACTGCGCCCTCCACTTTTCTCTCCTGTTCCCTGGCCCTCTATTTGCCGATTTTCATCCTGCCAGGCTACTGCCGTGCGGGTTGTCATGATGGGTTGAAACTAATGTATAACGCCATCCGTCTCCTCCAGGTCGCAATGGCTTCCTCGTCTAGATGTCTGAGAAAGACAAAGGCAAGCACCTATTAATACAAAGGGCCGTCGCCTACATTTCTTTCCACCTGAGGATACTTCAGCCGGCAATCTATCCAGGTGCTATCCTATCACTATGGCTCAGATTACCACCGCCGGAGTCACCCTGGTCTCGCAAGGGACCGGATATGGGCTCCTCATCGGTCTTGGGATCCTCTTCTGTGGCGTGATTCTTATCGCCGTGAAGATCCAAAAAGCATATCTGGACGAAGACTCAGGCAAGTCGGAGATGTTCATGGTTGCGAACCGAACGGTCGGCACGGGGTTGACTGCGTCGGCGGTGTTTTCGTCCTGGATGTGGATCAACGAGACGGTGTTTTCGGCGGTCAATTGCTATCGTTTCGGGCTTGCGGCGCCGATGGTATGTTTCGCTTTGCTTTGAGTTGAGATGGATGGGATGAGATGAAAAGCGAGCTAATGGTAGCAGTGGTATGGCTCGGGTCTATGCTTTCAGATTGCCCTGATGGCGATCCTGGGCGTTTTGGCCAAGCTGCGAGTCCCGTATGCTCATACCTCGCTGGAAATCATTCGGCAGAGATACGGCAAGATCGCTCATGTGGTGTTTCTTGTGCTGAATCTGTTTTGCAATATTTTTGGCTGTGCGTCGATGATCTTGACGGGTTCGCAGTTGATTCATGGTATCGCCGGAATCCATTTCGTAGCGGCGACAATTCTGATTCCCCTTGGAGGTAGGCCACTCGAGCTCTGTGCCTGCAGGCGTACTGATGATGCTAGTGGTTTTGTATACGGCTGTCGGTGGGCTCAAGGCTACGTTCTTGACCGATTACTTGCACACGGCCATCGCCCTCATTCTAATCATTTACTTCACCCTTGCCATTCTCACACACGATGCGATTGGTGGTCTTTATGGGCTTTACGATAAGGTCCTTGCTCTCCCCGATGAGAACTTCATCCCGGGAAATTTCAAGGGCTCGCTTTTGACCATGAAGTCGCACGATGCTATCATGTGGGGACTGATTTTGAAGTTTGGCAATCTGGCTCTGGTTGTGATGGTATGCTCACCCTGTTATTTAGAAACGTCAGGCTGACCACGTCTAGGACACCGCATTCTGGCAAAAGTCGTTCGCCACCGAGGTCAAAGCCACCGTACCTGGCTACAACCTCGCAGCCGTCGCTATCTTCGGCGTGCCCTGGGGCTTGGGCACGGTGATCGGCCTCGCCGCTCGAGTCCTCCACGACACGCCTCTCTTTCCCACTTATCCCGGCGAATTCACCGAGTCGGAGGTCTTGACTGGATTTGTGATGCCGTACGCCATTCAAGCCTGTATTGGCGAGAAGGGTGTGGTCGCCTTCGTCGTCATGCTCTTCATGGCGCTCACCAGCACCGTCTCTTCCTCCATGATCGCCGTCAGCAGCATCCTCTCCTTCGATCTGTACAAAACCTACATCAACCCAAAAGCTTCGGATAAGCGACTCATCCGCGTCAGTCACCTGTCGGTCGTCTTCCACGCCATCTTCATCACCGCTTTCTCCATCGTTCTCAATTACGGCGGCGCGAACATGACCTGGATCGGATACTTCCGACCCATCCTCACCTCGTCTGGCATCATCCCGCTCATCTTCACCCTGTGCTGGTCCGGCCAGACACGGTACGCCGCCATTTGGGCCCCAATACTGGGTTTTATCACCGGACTGGCAATCTGGCTCGGGACGGCGAAGTCACTCTACGGCGCAGTCAATCTAACCACGACCATGGAAGAAGCGCCGTGTCTGTATGGGTCCATCGGCGCATGTTTCTCACCGGCCCTATACTCCATCCTCATCTCCTTCTACAAACCTTATACATTTGACTGGCGCCAGTTCCTGCGCATCGAGCTCGTGGAAACACCCGAGCCTGACACCACGACTTCTCCAACAGATACCGACACCGAACTCTCCACCCCCGAAAAACACCCTGTCGTCTCCTCCACCCTGTCCCCTACCCAGCCTCAATCTCTAGGAGACCTACACCACCCTTTCGACCAAGGCACGCTCTTCCAGCTGCACAAATGGTACCGCATCGCCTGGGTAACGTGGGTGGTTCTAGTGCTACTGACGTTCGTGGTCTGGCCAATGCCGCTGTATCGGGACTATATCTTCACGAAACCGTTCTTTGCTGGGTGGACGACAGTGGCTATCGCGTGGCAGTTTTTCGCCTTTGTGGCTGTTGTCATTTATCCTGTTTATGATGGCTGGAGAGAGATTTGGACTGCTGTTAGTGGAGTGAGTAAGTCGGTGAGAGGGAAGTTCTTTTCTTGAATTTGCTGGGTATACATAGATATGGCATAGGTATATTTTTATGGTGATGAATTAACTTTTTGGATAATTACTCTGGGTCTGCTACATTAGCGGTATTGCAGCACTGTATATCAGGGGGCTATTTAGGGCTCCCTTGATCATGCGCTCGATGTATTGTATGTCTTTGGGCGATCAACCCTGCGTCAAACATGGATATCCTGGCCAACCATGACAGACTGATTCGCAATCTTGGCGGCGATGAGGAGATCGACCATCTCCAGGGATAAAGAGGGGTTCTGTTGATCTGAGTGATCTTCTCATCATCCATCCTCATCTACGCCAACAACATCAACATCTTCACCTTCAACATGGCCACTCCCATTCAATTCTCAACTCCCAATTTCACCCTCGAATCCTTCGATCTCCCCTCTACAAACCAGCGTACCCTGGGTCCTCCTCATCCCCCCAACACCGTCACCCCTCTAGCTCTCCGACCAACCCAGATCCCAGACCCCCTCTCCCTCGACACCATCATCCAAGACATCCAGACCCTCCAGCAAGAGAACCTCTTCACGAAATACCTCTCCCGCCACGGCACGCTCCTCTTCCGCAACCTCCCCATCCACAACGCATCCGACTTCAGCAAATTCGCTCACGCCTTCGGATACCGGCCCCACGAAATCATCGGCATCGTAGTCGACCGACCACTCCTCGCACCGAACGTCGCGCCCGCCAACGAATCGCCCAAAGAAATCCTCATCTACAACCACAACGAATCCCCCCAGGTGCCGCACGCCCCGGAATACATCTTCTTCTACGCCCACCGCACAGCCCCCTCGGGCGGGGAAACGCCCATCTCCTCGTCGCTGGAACTCTTCCAGCGCGCCTCCCGCGACCTGCCCACCTTCATGAATAACCTCGCCCAAAAGGGCCTCCTCAGCAAAGTCACCTACACGACCCAAGTGCCGTACAAAGGTGGCGCAACCATCCGCCAAGCCTTCGGGAAACACATCCACCCTAGCGACGACGTCGCGACGCAGCGCCGGAAAATCCACGCCCAGATCGCGAGGTATAACCGCGGCCCACATACCACGTATGAATGGATAGACGAGGATACGCTGGTCCTCACGCACCGACTGCCTGCAATCCGGACGCAGGTGGGCACGAACCTGCCGGCGCTGTTCACGGGGCTGGCGGCGTATTATCGTAACAAGGTGGTGAATGGGAGGGGGAACGTGGCGAGTCAGCTGTACGGGGACGGGACAGTCATCGCGGACGAGGATCTGAAGCGGTTGGCGGAGATTACGGATGAGATTCGCGTGCTGCATCGGTGGGAGGAAGGCGATGTGTTGGTTTTTGATAATGTGGTGGCTCAGCATGGGAGGGAGCCGTGGAAGGGGGGGCAGGCGGATCGAGTGGTTATGGCGAGTTTGTTTGACGGGGAGGTGCCGGGAGCTTATGGGTTTGGGGAATGGGCAAAAGTGGTGCAAGCATTGGATGATGAGGATGTTGCTGCTTATTGACTTAGATTGGACAAGGTGGTTCATGGAGCCATTTTGGGGTTATATATATAGGAATGAGTAGGTTAATAGCTATGGGATTAATAGGATTAACACTGTCCATGGGATGTCAGATCCAGTGTATGTTTTTTAAGATTAATTATCTGGTTTATAGCCCAGAAAAATGTAAATCGAAGACAATCCATATGCATGCATATACAGATTATTTGTTCAATCCTGAACTATACAACACTGTACGATGAAAAAATGACAGCACAGGAATATGTAGCACTAATAATTGCAACGTTATAAGAACCAGCATCATTGGTCTAGTGGTAGAATTCATCGTTGCCATCGATGAGGCCCGTGTTCGATTCACGGATGATGCATTCTTTTTACTTTTTGACGTATACCGCAGTAGTCTTGGCTTGTCCATAGATTGCATTTTTTTTAATGACATTCATAGTTTTCCAGAATATCAATTGCCCAATTTAATTCACAACGTCCCGAATATGGTTAAAAGCCTATCTATGAAACGGACACCCTTCAGCATACCCACTGTGCCTCAAACCCTCAAACAACGCTTGCATCTCCTCTTTACCTCGTTTCTCCTGCGCCGCTGGTCCAATAGTCCACAGGTCATATCCACTCTCGCGATATTTTCCCTCCGCCGTGGGCACCGCGCCGCTGCCAAACAGCCGGATGAACCACGCCTTGGGTCCCCATCGATGCATGAACGTAGGTTTCACATACCACGGATGCGCAATCCACAGGCTGGTCGTATACAGGCCTGTCGTCTTGTCTGGCTTGTCGTTTAGGACTTTTACGCGCATACACCCTGGCCGAGGAAGACTCAGATACCGGAGGACTCGTCGACGAAGGGCCATAACGCCATCCGCAAATGTGGACAGGAGAAGACCTGGCTTCTCGAACCTGCTCACCTTTATTAGCCATCTTGCCCAAATAGTATAGAGACACAGGACGAAAAGAAAGGATGGAAAACATACCCCATACTCAACCTCACATGCTCATCAAGCTTTGTCACCACCACTCCCTCCACCACCCCCTTCAACCAACCGGGCACATTATACGTCGCCAGATCCAACAATCTCCTCCCAATCGTCCTATTCGACTCCGTCACCTTCGCCACTCGCCTCTCATATGCAAGCGTCCACTCACAAACCTCATCCACGAACTGCGCCCCATCGCACCACTCCCTCTTCTCGCCCGACCTCAACCCCGTAAACGGAATCTCCATCGCATCGCCCAACGCCTTATGAAACACACCAATCGCGCATTTCTCAACCGCCGTCAAACCCCGCCACTCGAAGCGGTCCACACACCGCATGATATCCACGACCGCCGACCCAAGCGTGTGCAGCATATCATCGTCGAGGATCTTGCCCGCCTTGCGGAACCGAGCATGCAGGTAGTTCATGCGCGCGATGCCGAGAAGATGCGGGTCTGAGCCGGGTAGACGGTCATGGACCTCCGAGAGAACGACCTCGGTGTCTGCGGCGCGTTTGGAGGCGTTGCGGTCGTTGAGCTGCCCGGTTGCGACAAAGAGTTTGGTCATTGTGGGGATGGAACCGGTCTTTTTTTTGGGGTTTGTTAGCTTTGTCTTATATGTTGTGTGTTGTCTCAACGAAAGGACGAAAAGAATGGGAGGGGTGGATGCGTACTTTCAGCAGCGAGATCTTCATCGCCGTGTGCATTGTATATGGGAATTCGAGCTCCCGTAGCTCGCGGATGATCTCGTGGGCTTCGGGAATTGTCATACTGGACAGAGGACGGTTGGTGAAGCGTGCGTGGATTGCATCGCGGCGTTGGTAGCGGAGGTATCGGGCTAGGGCGAGGTAGAGCGCAATGCTCGCTGCGAGGAGGGTAAGTTGGCTTGGTGTCATTGCTGCTGTTGTTGCTGCTGTTGCTGTGCTATTACCAGCCTCAGTGGCCCTGTTGGGAGCTGATCTGACGAAGTTCGTTTAAATATCCACGCCATCGTGCTGCATGTGTTGGGATGTTGAGGTGGCCGAGATATTATAATCAGAGCCGAGGGTCGTCGGTCTACTGGTGTTCGTGGGAAAGGGGTTATGCTTGATCATTATGTTGTCGAATAATCAGATACTATTATTCAAGTCTGTGATATCACGCGAACACACGGTTATGTCTTTCAACAGATGGAGACGAAGTTGATTATAACTCCAGGCACGTGGATTAGGGCATCAGCTTAGGGCTGGGTATGAGAAAGAGCACCAGGGCAGATGAGAATACCAGCCTGCCAGACTATCGATAACTAACTAGGAACCGGTAATTAGTAAGACTATGATACTTCGATCGATGGCTACCCGAGGCTCTCCAGGCCGAATTATCGCAACCTTCCCATTCCGGCTTCCTGAGCCCTCACGGCATCAACTACTATGGCCCCGGCAGGAGCTACATAGGGCCAATGCCAAGGTAACCCTGTTCACATTTCACACTCGTGATCATTATATTAATGTTAGTCACTGCTTTTCGACTCCACACATGCAAGTCAGGGTAGATCCACTTCCCTTTCCGGCGCAATGAAGCATTCTTCATTTCCGCTTCGGGAAGCCCCTGGACGACCAGCATTCCAATGCTTCAGCACCCTTCTTGACTGGTCGCTTTCTATCCATGGCATGAGTTGGAATTCTCTCCACCGTCCGAGCTTAGATTCTGATCTGGCTCCATCCTGGAAACGGCCGTCCATGGAACCACCATCTCAATGAAGTGGTATCTATCCGTACAACTATTTCCTTGGATATTCGGGGGCTGGGACCGGATCTCAAAATGAAGCAAACCCCCCAAAATGCCTTCTTAATCTACACTCCCTCCTAAGCCTAATCTCACCCAATCCAGCAGCCATGGCGGCCGACACCCTCCCCAAATGGCTCGCCCTGCCCGCATCTCGGAGACGATTCTCCTACATATTCGCCATCTTCGCCATCCTGGTCGTTTTCTACGAGTTCCGCACGCTTCTCCTCCCTCCAGTCGTGTATCCGGCCTACGAGAGTGGCCAGAACCCCAACCTTGCTCCATCCCTGTCCGCGCGCGATCTCCTCTCCCGCCCTATCTCTCACGATCTCAAGACCCTGCCGAAACTCATCCACCAAACATGGTTCCCGGCCGGCAGCAACATGTCCGAGCGCGCCCAGGTCTGGGTGGAAACCATGCGCGCGCAGAACCCCGACTGGGAATACGTGCTCTGGGACGATGAAACGGACCGCATGATCGTGGAGCAGCACTTTCCTTGGTTCCTAGAGACGTATGATAAGCTGCCGCAGGAGATCCTGAGGGCCGATGTGGCACGGAACTTTTACATGTATCTTGTGGGAGGGTGTGTTTCCCCCAACTCACAACTGCTGATGCGGTATAACCGAACCACGCAAAGTGACAGAATGCTAACGATTTCCATAGGATGTATGCAGACGTAGACACCGAAGCCCTACGCCCCGTTGAACCGCTCTTCCTATCGCACGAAACACCCCTCCTATCCCACCGGACATCCCTCGCCAGAGACCCTCCCTTGCCTCTCCAGAACCATCCCCAAACCCAACGCGCCTTCCTCGGCCGCATGTCCCACAGCCCCGATCTCAATTCCAACGCGGCTGTGCCGAACGGCTGGATGGCATCCTCCCCCGGCCACCCCTTCTGGCTGCTCCCTGCGCTCCATGTGCTCGAGCGCGCTGACAGCGGCGGCGACGGCTCTGTCGAGGATCTGACCGGCCCGGGGGCCCTGCAGCGGATGGTGCAGAAGTACTTGGCGGACTCGAAGCAAGGTGCGGGGACGGTGCGACGGCAAGTGTGCGCGAAGATCCAGCAGAGACAGCCGGGGTGGTCGCTGTTCTGCGATGCCGACATCAACGACTCGCTGGTGTTGTTGCCGCAGCGGCAGATCTATCCGTTTAGTTGGGTGGACGACGACGTGAAGGCCTGCTTGGCGGCGTTCGGTAATCCCGAATTTGATCCAGAGACTTGTAAACGGATGATTGACATCGAGGAGTGGCCGAGTTATTTTATTACTTATTGTACACATTCGTGGTGATTTGGTCTAGTTTTTATTGGGGGTTGGGCGTTGGGTGCATCTGTGTAATCTATCTAGCAGGTTTGATGTGCATACATTGAGAGAGAAGATTAGAGCTGTGGGCATAATTTACAATTGTTTTTTACTGTCCGACTAAGCAGAGAAGCCTTGGTGGAGGGTCAAGTCAAGATTGTCGCCCTGTTGATCTTCATGCCGCATTCGGACATGTGGAGCCCTAATCCGCAGACGTTGCAATCATGCCCTGACGGATGACTTGAAAATTCTAGTCGATGAAAACGGGGTTGGCTCCTTTCTCTCTTCTATCAACACAGTTACTATGGTTTCTCTGTTCAGCTTCTCTTAAAGCAAAACCCAACTAACGATAACCTCAGCATCAAGCACAGTAGATAGGCAAACATCCTCTAAGCGAGATAAAGCAACAAAGAAGCAAGAAGCAAGTAAAACGCGTTCAAATACAAATCCACCCAGTCTATTAATACCCCCATTTCAATCTCTGATCGCTGGTTGTCTTCGGAATGTGGCGCTCTCACGTTACACCACGGAACCATCCAAATTGTTAACAAGCTGGCTGGTTCAGAAGCTGGCTCAGCCGTCTGCCTGCATTTCTCACCAGGCCGGCGCATATAGGCTTTGATTTATTTCTCTCCGGCTCTAACACCTGTCTATTCCCTTTTCCTTTTCCTTTGGCTTTGGCTTTCGTGGTTGTCCGGCGTGAGTACGGGCTTTATTCAGAATGATTTACTCCAGACTTCAAGCGAAGGGGAATGATGGCTGGAGTATCGTATTGGGAATGCTGTGCGTAGACTGTCTGGTTATGACTGCTTACAGGACAGGCTGATGGCTAATACGAGGTTGTATCCAGGTCATGGGTGGTCTGGTCGAATCTCACTATTCTGTTTAATAAGTGGGTGATCAGCGAGACTGAATTTCGTGAGTCTTTGCCCATTACTGCTGATTATCCGAAGACCATCTTTTGCTAACATGGCCAGATTACCGTGAGTAATGCCATCACCTTCATCACAATCCAAGCTAAGAGAGAAAATGCAGCCGTCATCCTCACAACATGGCATCTTCTCTTCGCCACGATAATCACACAGATTATGGCGTATACGACAACACTGCTAGACGCCCGCAAGACTGTCGAAATGACGCCGCGGGTCTACATGCGCGCCATCGTACCCATCGGCCTGCTCTACAGCGGAAGCCTAGTTTGCAGCAACGTGGTCTACCTGTACCTCAATGTTTCGTTTGTTCAAATGATAAAGGTATCTCTCCATCCCCTTTCTCCGCATACAATCTAAAACGCTAACCCGGGACACCGAAGGCCGCCGGACCGGTCATCACTCTCCTCACCAGCTGGACCTGGGGCGTCGCGCAACCTTCCCTCTCAGTACTTATTAACATTCTCGTCATCGCTGCCAGCGTCGGGCTCGCTGTCGCCGGCGAGATCCAGTTCTCGTGGCTCGGCTTTTTCTTCCAACTCGCTAGCCTTGTCTTCGACGCCAACCGCCTGGTCATGATCCAGATCTTGCTGTCCGACGAGGGCCAGCGAATGGATCCCCTGGTCAGTCTTTACTATTCGGCGCCAGTCTGCGCGGTTATGAACTTCCTCGTCGCGTGGCGCACCGAATGGGCTGGTTTTCAGTTCGGTGAGATCTCGCGGAATACGTGCGCCTTGCTGGTTTTGAACGCCGCCGTGGGGTTTATGTTGAATGTGTCGATTTTTGTTCTGGTAGGTCTTTCCTCCCTTCTCAAAAGTATTGGAGATATGAATTTCTACTATATCCAGCTTGCTATTTGAATCCCTACTAACGCCATATGAATAGATCGGTAAAACATCCGGCCTCACCATGACGCTGGTCAGCATCCCCAAGAACATCCTGCTGATCTTCGCCTCCGTGGTGATCTGGCATACGCAAATCGGTGCCTTACAGTTGCTCGGGTACTCTATTGCGTTGCTAGCGTTAGTGTATTATTCTCTTGGATGGGAGAAGTTGCGAGGCCTGTGGGATGATGTAAGGGGGTGGGTTTATGGGTCTAAGGGGTATGATACTGTGGGACAGGATCATGTGTGATTTCTGCTTATGATGTTGGATAGAGTGATTTATGAGGCGTTGGATAAGAGTCAGGAACTCACTTACCCATATATCCCTATTTTTGGCTTGGTTTGCTTGAGTGTTGAATATACCTTGTTATGATTTGCTATACTATACACCAATATTGATGAACTCTACTATCAAACACCAAATCTAGTTAATCAATCAGTCAACAGTAACCTCCCTCGCCAGCCACCTTGGCTCATACTTCCCCACACAATCTTCATCACTATCACAAACCATCCAGTCATACTTTGCATACGTATAAAGCGTCTCCTTCTTATCATTCAAATCCCTCCCGCGGACATTCTCCGGCCATTCGATGACCGGATACCCAACATACCCGACAACCCTTACCTTGTCACCATCCCCAGAAGTAGTAGGAGGAAAGGCCCACCCCACCGCCTCCCTCGCATATCTCGCCCCATAGAAATGATCACTATGATCACCATCCACCGGGCCCCGAGTATGATCCTGCAGATGCACCACACCGGGCCGAAACTCCCTAACCAGCCATCCTAACGCTCTCACCAGCGTCTCGTTACTGTAGGTCGCTTTCCCATTCACAGCGTGGATCGTCTCGATCTCCCCGTTCCATAGTTTCTGGAGACTCGTGTTCCCGGTCCTCGGGAATCCAGATCCATCTGGGAATCCGTCAGGTAGGAACATGAATGCTAAGGATATATGCGGATGGGAGAGGAGCGTGTACACGGACACAGATGCTGACATGTTTTCCATATCTGCATCAATCTTCTCAGCGATCCGCTTCTCATTCAAAGCCCATCTATTCGGGACATCGAGCATAGACGCATACGCAGCCCGAGAGCCCTCGTTCCGAGACGCCCAGTACGCGGATGTGTTTCCGGCGTCGCCGGCGGTTAGGTAGATGGTGCGGTGGGGGGCGTTGGAGCGCAGGCTGTGCAGTAGGGAGGGGCTCTGGAAGAAGAGGTCGTCGTCTTGGTGGGCGACTATGTTGAGAGATGGGGATGGAGATGGGGCTGAGGAGACGATGAGGGGGAGGGCGAGGAGGAGAGTTGTTGTTGCTGCTGTTAGGAAAATGAACATTTTAAATTGCGCTTCTTGCTCTCTCTCTTCCTCTCTCTCTTCTGTATGGTTATTTTTGTATGTTGGTGGGTGGATGGATGGATAAATGTTTGGATTGGGTATACTAGAGTTTGAGTGTGCTCAGAGGGATGTTGACTTCTTATATTGTAGGTTTTGTTGTCGGTGTTTCTATTTTATTTATTTGGTCAGGTGATGATACCGTATGTCTTACTTGTCAGCTTTTAGTACCTAATGCAACATTGTGTGCCGGTTAGATGGTTGCTTTGTAGCTGCTGTCAGCTGAGCTGTATAGGTCCGTGTGTGTAAATCAGGTAGCATGCTGACAAGAACATCTAAGACACGAAGCAATTAAATTGTCGAACAAGTTAAATGTACCTACACCGTCCAATCAGCTTATAATTTTCAGAGATGTCATTTGTAATCCGTAAGAACCAACAACCTAAGGCACTAAGCGAGTGTTGATTGCTTCTTTTTTTCCTGTTTAGGAATAAGCAAATGTCCTGGCTGTGGGCTAATGAGCGAGTTTCTAGTAATATAAGAAGATCTTGGCAACATAAACCTTTGTACATTTTTATGGGTTTGATTTAAATATTCTCGTTTGTCTTTGATTTTATCCTAGATGTAAAGAAATACTGTGGATCATCTCGAGTCAAGGCCATCCAATCAGTTGTCGGGCCTGAGTGGATTCCTGAGAGTCTTATGGGGTATTAAAAAAAATCGAAAAGATGGGGAAAGAACGCATGGAAGTACAGGCGAATGCAGATTGGTCGAAGTCTTAGGTTTTGCGTCGTGAAGTGGCTAGTCCGCTGGCGCAAGGACTGTATGCCAATGGATCATATTTCGGATGTTGCTTACGAGTCTACGTGCATCCTCTTATCTTAGTTCGTGACTGTACTCTGCAGCAGGCTAACCGCCTTGAGTTGGATCAAGGGTTTGTCCAGGCAGAATAAAAGCCGTAGTCGAGCCGGGCAGAAAAGCACAACCAGAGATATGACCGGCCTAGGGCCCATGTCCTGAAGACAGCATGAATCGTAGCAATTGATCATGAATAGGTTCATCTAGGCTTCAAATTCAGCGAAGTACAGAACTTTCCACCCGTGCTAAACGCGATCGATGGGAGACTGAAGGGGGGTTTCTTTCAGAAGGCTGGCGTGTCATTTTTCCCTTTATTTTCATCCTAAAGAAAAAGATGCCCGAACCTATTCTTGCAAACAACCATGTCCTTTGAAAAAAAAAAGTCTTGACGCCATTTATCACCCATCAATAGAAGCAGCATCTTTTTTCGTATACCACCTCCATGGTCGAAGTCAACGCGAGCACGTCTCTTTCCATCCGCTCAAGCTTTCGTCCGGATCATCCTTTTCTTTTTTTCATTTCCAAGTCCGACAAAAAAGAGAAATTTACTGGCGGTTACCGAAGCGGCGGGGGCGCTCGGCAATGTTCTGCTGGGAAACGGCGACAACGTTGACGGGGACGGAGTCGAACTGTTGCGAGGTATTCTGGTTAGCTTTGGCTGAACCCTTTTCTGTTCCGGTAGATCGATCAAACACGTACGCCGATGCTCTTGAGCAGATCCTTGGTGTCCTGGTCAACATCGAGCTTGCCAGTCTCGCTGTTCTGGGAGAAGTCGAGGGCGGAGATCTCGGGAACGTATTGATCCTTGCGCTCACGCTCTTCCTCCTGCAGCTTGAACGAGATACCGCGGACGGGGCCACGCTGGATACGGCGCATCCTGTGAGATTCAGTTAGAGTCGTCTTCTTTCCCGGGTGTGGACTAGGTCGAATCGAAGGTCGGGTGGAAATCATACAAGTGCGTGGCATATCCGGCAATCTGTGCGATCGAAAAATTAGCCATCGGTTTCCTTATTTTCGCTTTTCTTTTCTTTTCTTCTCTCCAGCCTCTCTCTCATCCATCCCTGTGGTTGCCGTACCTTGTTCCTCAGCCTCTTGCTGGCGATGATGGCCACCTCATCGCAGATCTTCTTGTTGACCTCGAAGTCAAGGGTGAGCTTGGGGTAGTAGCGCTCGATGACGACCTTAGCGGACCTCTTGACGGTCTTGGTGCGAACGCGACCCATGATGGCGGTATAGTTGTCGAGATGCTGCGAATGTTGGGGTTAGGGGAAGGAGGTTTGGGGCTTCAATTTTGGTGTGTCTTTGGTTTTTGGTGCCAAGCTCGCTTAACCTCCCCGTCGGGCGGTGAGCCCAACTAGGCCAATGGGCGCCGGCGGGAAAAAGCCCTACTCTGCTCTTTCGGGCAGCGCCCGCACACACACGGATTTTCACGGCAGCCTCAGGCAGTATCACCCGTTGGAACGGAAGGTATCGTGAGTCTGGACTGTATCCTCGATATGTACAGATTGCAGGTATTCTTCACTTATCTGTCGCTTTTTCCCCTTTATTTTATTTCAATTGCCTCGCTTTCCTCAGGGCTCGCCAGCGCCGGCATTTTGCTGCTTGTGATTGGTGCGGTAGCCGGCTTAGTAACCAGCTAATCACATGCCATCTCCCGTGACATCATCTATGTAGTCTGTACCAATGTTCATGTTCTTGTTGATGTTGATGTTGTTTATCTTCACTGTAGGTGGTATACAGGTAGATATTGATGTAAACCAAGTTGTAACTCAATGTAAAAGATCTGTGCATCACCATATACAAGTACTCAGAATATTCTGTTTGGTCCATAACACTTCCATTGCTAGGTATGCTACCAGTCTATATATATACTTCTACATCTGCGCTCTAACAAACCAGCCAAACCTTCCAAACACAACAACCCAAACAAACCCATCCTACAAATCCCCCCTCACCCACTTCAACAACGCGTCCTTCTTCACCCCCTCCGATCTCTCCCTATCCAACATCACTGTCATCTCCCAAGGTCCCAATCCGCCCGCCACCGGTTTTCTAGGCTTCACATACGCGATACTCGGATACACCGTACGAGGCTCGAATCCCTGAATGTGGCCCAGCTGCGACCCAAAGTCGTGCTGGTAGCACGAGTTAAACGACAAGTTACTGAAGAGGATATCGCCCAGTTTACCCGGCTGTGCATCCCACTCAGGCGTCTTGTACAATTCGTGCACCGTCCTCGTGAGATGCGCATCGTCCATGGCCAGGATTTTGGCGCGGACCCGCGACGCGAGAGTCGCGAGCAGGGGGATATAAGCGTGGGGAAGATCAGAAGAGGAAGAGTCGACGGAAGCCAAGGCATCTGCGATCTCCTGGCGCCCGACTTGCGCGCCTTCGAGGAAGAGCGTCGACCCCATGTATGATTCCGGGAGGCGGGGCTGGGCGCGCTTCCCCATGGTCACGGCAAAGTGCATCGAGGAGCATCGCTTGTCCTGCGCGAGCGACACGCGGGCCGTGGCGATCCAGAGCAGCGACATGAGGATGTCGTTGGTGGCGCAGAATTGGCTCGGCGCGGACTGGGATTCGGAGGAGAGGTATTTGTTGCAAGCGGATTTCAGCTCCTCGACGAGAGGCGGCGAGAAAAGGAATGTCTCGCGGGGGATATCCTCGGTCGAGAAAGGCGGCAGCTCAAACATCTCGATTTCCTCGGCGGGTTTGGAAGCCTCCGGGGCAGGGCGATTGATGAGGTTGAAAATCATGTCCCTGGCGATCTCATTCTGTTGTCTTTCCTCCGCCAACGACACATCGTCGCCTTCGCGACAGCATCGCGCGAACGCCTTGATGATATTGCTGACTGCAGTTCCGTCAATCAGGAGATGGTTCCAGCAGAAGCATAGAATGATTCCGCCCTGGAACACATTCGCCTGGAACCGCAACACAGGCTTGAACCCCTCCGGACCCTTCGTGGGCAGAGGCCGGAACACGCTGTCGCCCTCCGCGTCAATCGTATGACCGATCTCCGAAAGGGCAGGAAGAGGTTTCGGCACGCGCCGGACAAAGACCATGGGATGGGATTCGAATTTCTCGGGCGCCGACGGCCGGATCTCCAACTGATGGCGGAGATCGCCCTCGCGGGGCGCCACTTCGCCGCCGAGGAAGGGCAATTCACGGACCAGACGCGCGATGCCGGCATTCAGGGCTTTCAAAGCGTCATCCTCGTTCGGCGTTTGGAAGGTGAAGTAGTTGCATCCGTATGCGCTGATGCCGCCGACCACGAGGTAGTGCTCCAGGGGAGTGAGGAGGAAGGGGTCGAAGCTCGACATTATTACGGATGGATGTCCGTGCGGAACTGGGCCAAGTGGATGGTAAGAATAGGAGGCACGGACGCAATTCTAAAGTGGGAAGGGAAATACGGCTATAAGAGACAGATAAAAAAAAGGCTACGGAGAAATTTTCACGGTCGACATTGTGCCGCTTCTAAGCTAAAGCTACAAGGGTCTTAGAAGGCTGGAACAACACGCAACATGGATGCAACGGTGCTAACAAAAGGTACGAGAGGTGTTTAGTGGGTCTAGTATGCAGGACCAAGTCTGCAAGAGTCCAATAAAAGAGAGTTGAGCGAGCATGGGTCGGTTCTGCCCGCTTGTCTGGTCGGGCCGTTCTCCCGGCTTGTGGTCTAGATGAAGGCATTCAGACGAGGATGGGAATTCTGCTTCTAGGAGTCAAAACAAAGAACAAAAGTACCTGTTGACAACTTGTCAATCGAGGGGCAGCCAAAAGGATTGATCTGCAGGTATGTTACCATCAACCATTGAGATCAAGTAATGAAATCCACTTGGTGCGTTTTTTCTTTAGTGTGCCGCTTGGCCTGAGGGATTGTGGTGCGCAGATTTGTGCGACTTCGGTATGCCCGTAGAAAGGCCATAGCGCCATCTGATGGATAATTTGTTTGACAGACTGCATGAATAGTACTGAAATGGTTTACATATTCAATCAACGCTGGATGGGGGTGGTCGCAAGGATCGCCAATCTGTTGGTACCTACAAATGAGATACCCGAAAGGAATTAAATGAAACGCACGAAAACAATGCCCCCATGAGAATCGAACGAGGAGGCTACGTTCATTCATTCAAGTGGAAACTGGCCATACATAACTCTGAAGAATCTGCATAAGGTAAATAGAGGTGATAAACACAAAACAGCCACCATCTACGCCGGAGTATAGTTTCTTCCCCAACCACATTCGAAACGCCGTGACATTTTTTTGCATCACGACGACAATCATCGTCATGATAATAATAATAAATTTCAAATTAAAACACAACGTCCAATCCTATCCCCTCTCCTCGCCAATTACCAAACCAACCTATCGCAGCTAATATCCCATAACCCATAATCATCCCTCCAAAGAAACACAAGTCCCAGGAACCCGAACACTATCTCCAACTTCCCTCCCCTCTCGACACGTCAGTCCATCACAGCATGGATAGAAATCACTGTTTGCAAAGCACGCCTGACCCTGCCTAGAGCATTGGGTTTGTTCGGTAGATAATGCCATGGCTAGGGAGGAAAGAAAGGAGATGACTAGTGGTAGGATGTGCATGGCGTATGGATTTCTGTATGGGGTGGATGTTAGCATTATAGGTATATTAATCTAGAGGAGGTTGACAGGATAGGGAAAGGAACGCACGAGGATGGATATGCGATGCGAAAGCGGGATGGAAGGAAAAGATTAACACCGAGAGAAGAATTAGGTTCGATCCCAGGGGGTCGGAGGAGGCTCATATACCCCGGAACTGTGGGTGTGGCGCATGGTTGCTGACATAGGTGGAATGCGGAGGATCTGGTTCATTCCAGTTTGTTTCGGTGGATAACCATGGCATGGCCTGCGGACTTGCGGGTGGGTGACTACATCCCAAAGATTAATACTAAGGGGCTGAATGCTTCAGTATTTCCGAATATAGTTAATAGCTCATGCCCGAACGCCATTGCGCAGCATCACAGTATTAGGCCAAGACGGAGTATGAAATGGGCGGCGGGCTGCAAATTTTCTAAGGCAACTGCATCGGTTCTAACTTCTAAATATCCAATCTCATTTCGTCGGCCGCAGAACTGAACCAACAGCAGTAGGCACACGACTACCTTGTGCCTCCAAATCCGTATCCTGTACCACCGTAGATTTCGGTAGACTGGCAGGCATATAGCGAGGGACATCTCGTTCCTTCGTCTTAACTTTTACCTTGCCTAGTATATGCCTCATGATAACCATTATCCAAAGCCAGGCCGCTTCGATGTACTCGATTCTAAAGGCAATCCAGATAAGGGCAGCCGAAATGAGACTGGAAATAGGGACTGCAGGATAGACAGTAAGCCGGTATTTCTAGGTACAAAAGAAAGTTATCTAGAACTTACAGACTATATACGAGACGTAACCTAGATCAAGCTTGCCCTCGGCATTTGTGCGGAATTGGCTGATGTCAAGAGTGAAGAACGAAGTCATGAACGATAATGGAAGCTGCAAGTGTGTCAGCTTAGCTATCAATAGGAAAGAAAGAGAAACGGCACTTACGAAGACGATAGTGGTTAGGGTAAAGATAAGGACTGTGCGTCCTTGCTTTGTTGTTTCTCTGGCCATCTTGAGCGATTCCTGCGCATCCATCACGCTGTTCTGTTTCAGTTTCAAGTCTATTAAGAAATTGATCTGTGAGCATGATTAGTGGGCTCTCGGAGCGATAGGGTGGATTATTATGCGATTATGTACCGACTGGCTGGCTCTCCCTGCACGTTCAAGCATGGCGTTGATCTCGTCAATGCTAGCCTTGACCATTGCCAATGGCAGGCTGAAGTCGTCAGGATCGTTCCGGGCCCCCCAGATCATTGTTGCACGTTGGGTTGCGTAGGCTTGTTCTGGTCTCCCGATTTTGTCTATATCATTATCATCGCTGATACTGCTCGACTCGCTTTCCGAGTCTTCTATTCCCAAACTCTGGTCTGTTGTTTCTAGAGCTGACATAAATTTTACAATGCCGTCCATGGTCTTGAGCACGTTGCGCTGGTCTTCGAACAGCATGGCCATGATATTTAGCTCGTCGAGGGCCGCCTTTATCCTGGAGAGTAGGATAATCTCGCGCTGTATATTAGCCACGGTTTCCTTGTCGAGTTTGGTGAAATCGCCAAATAGGATACCCTCCTCTTGAATCTTTAAATTATGTAGTCAGCAGTGACAACAATCATAACATAGCGACAGAGACATACTATATCACTAATCTCGGTCTCATAGAGTTCCGAAATCTGAAGCGTTGATTTGGTATTTTCGAAACTCAGCGTACTGGCCCGGTCAAGATAGACCCTGGAGCACATAGCAGCGATCAATCCTGCCAGGTCATAAGGAGTTTGAACGGAAGCTGGCTCATCCAGGAGTCGCAGCTTAACGCAACGCAGCACGTTCGTCAGCCCAAGTTGATCTGGATGTGCTGGATCGAGAACCGGGAAACAGCTGACGACAGTGTCCGGCTTGCCATGTTCTCCCTTGAGCACCCAGAGCCACAGCTGATCAACCATAGTGAGAATCCTTGGCTGTAGACCGTTTTTAGTTTGATAGTAGCCGAGAACCTGGTCTTCGTCTCTTGTCGTAGTATCTGTAGCAGTATGATAGTAGTACTGGTCTAGAGTGCGTCGGACATGCAAAGGATGCTCGTCAGTTAGATACGCTTCTACCAGTTTTTGATCCCGAGTAAGACTTTCCATGTTGTGGCTTTGAGACAAGGAGTTAGCAATGACTCCCCGTCTTAAGTGGATTTCCTCAAATTCCCAGTGGAGAAAAGGCATCTGTCTCTATATGAGTATCTGTTCTGGCCATCCTCAAGGTGCCGTACAAATAATACTAGGTCTGCGTGATAATCCATCTCTTCGCCATCCATCGCCCCTGTGGCTAAGTTAGCCAGGGCAATAGACATGGTGAGAACCTCATACAGAGTGAGGCGCTGGGAAACGCCTGAATGTGGGACCGCATAAAGCGAGCATGATGGATGCCAGTGGCACCATGATGTTGTCGATTAACCCAGCGCTCGGGCTTGAGCACTCTATAAGCGGAAGCCGAGTTATTGTACAACCGGACCATCAGAAGCTGTGGCAATTAGCTGAATACGCGATAGATATCGTGTTTCTTACCTCGACCCATCGCATCTAGAAGGTTAGCTCGTGAGTTTTATTGGGGAGCTTCAACCTACATTATTAGCCGGCAGGTGAAGCCATCGAAATGACGTGGAAGAGATGGCTGGAGCAGTAGAAACCCCAGGGTGCTTCAAGAGCTCATCGACTGTAATTTCCACAGCGCAAGGCGCCAGGACACCTGAGACAGAGACGAAGTCGATGACAGTGGCTTTGAATTCACGGTCAATGCTGGGATGGAGGTAGTCATCCGCAGTTTCAGCGAGCCTGCCGACCTTGTCCACGGCACCAACCATGTGGAAAAGGGTCGGGTGGTGGTTAGCCAGATCCATCGGTGCCTCCCCCTTTGCGTTCCTCAAATGGACACTAGCTCCAGCGCTTAGAAGCACCTTGACTGCAGCCTCATGCCCTGATCGAATAGCCAGCCCAAGGGGGGTATCTCGAGCTCTGTTGGTCTGATAGTTGCGCGCCGCTCCAGCCTTGAGCAGAGTCTCCACCACTTCTGCATGCCCTTGCTCTGCGGCGACGCAAAGAGGCGTGCGATCGTCGTAGTCTGGGTCACTGAAGTCCATTTGGGGTTTCTTCTCAATCAATAGCTTTGTGAGGATGCACCATCCGTGCTGCGCAGCTTTGTGCAGGTAAAACTGTATTAAAGGGAGTCTGGAATGTCTGTATACCTCAGGAAGTAGAATATCATCCTGTATTAAGACACGCAAGACACTCTCGTGCTCATTCTTCGCTGCCCAAAAGACAGGACTACTGTCGAATCCCCCTTCTGTTCCGATGTGAGCGGCGAGTAGCAGACGATTCTTCTTCGCGTGATTTATCAAGGCGAGAACAGCATCCACATGCCCGTTCCCAGCCGCCCATGAAAGCGGTACTCGCCCCTGCTGGTCCGACTGGCTAATGTTGACTTGCGGTTGATCCAATAGCAAATTTATTGTATCAACTTGACCGTTCCCCGCAGCCCAGGATAGCGGAGTCCGTCCCTCCATGTCTGCCTCGTCCACTTGGATGCTCGGCTCATCGAGAAGCAGCTTGGTGACAATAGCCTGTCCGCCCCCAGAGGCCCAGGAGAGGGCCGATCTTCCATTACAATCCAGTGGCGGAATTCCCCTTTCTTGAAGCAGCACCTTTACACAGTCTTCCCATCCGTTCGCTGCAGCCCATGATAGAGGTGTCCATGGGATGCTCTCTGACCTGCCGGGCAGGAAATTCTGCGTTACTTGATGCCCACTTTGGTAGTCTCCGTGGTGCAGGTAGGTTATGTCGAAATGGATAGGAAATGGAACATCCTGATCAGTTCGTCGGTACCGTAGTAGGATAGCCACACCATGACTCTCCGAGTCTTTCACTTCTAACCTAGTCTCCTGAGCTCCTGTCCTATCGAATCCGGGGTCATCTAGGATGTCGTCCACAACTCCCGCAGATGACAGACGGAAAAAAGCAACTTTCCACTCAGCATTAGCATCACACGCCCCGCCTTCAATAGTCGAGCTCAGGTTACACGACACTGTGACCCTCGCAGAGTGGATATTGCCATCAAACCGAAGGACAAAGAGCGCAAGAGACAACGAGTGCGTGCCGCTGTCGATGCCCGGGCTATCAGGGAACCCGAAAACACCGTCCGGCGCAACAGTGGGAGGCGGAACCCAGCGCGGGTCATTGGCATCAAACCTGGAACGCACTGGTACTGGCGCAGCAGCAGAAGCCGCCTCCTCTGCCGCTTTGGCTGCTCTAGTCTCCTCGTCGTCTGGCTCCGATTTCTCCGGCAGAGGCCACATGAGCATATTAACCGACATACCAGGCGCCACGACATGTTCCCAGACAGAGGGAAGAATGACTTCCCCATCGGTAACCAGATCATAGTGTCCTTCGTAGACGTGCAGCCTGATTACCTCGATGTTGATGAACGCCTCTCGAACCAGACTCTCCAACCCCTGGGCGAATCGTCAGCATGGCAGAACGTCAGACACCTAGTAACAATATGAGATAAACTAACAGGCCAGGTAGTGACCATTTCGTATGGAAAGAGGAAGTTCCTCCCCACGGCATCGTGAAACCGGATAGGCTCCTGCTTGGGTTTCTCTGGCTTGCGCGGGCGTTTCTTGGGCTTCTCCTTACCGCCATGCTTAAGAAATGATGCTGTTGCCATTATGTCCCGCGTATGTGGTATGACTGGCCAAGAAAGTGCAGTCGAGAGCGCTGATACGGGTGCGACTGAAGTTAGAGGAAGTAAGAGTCCAAGTGGTTGGGCGACAGGTCAGCCCCACACTATTTGGCAGCGGTCAGGCGCGTAAGACAGAGGCAGGAATATTGCAGAAAAAAGAAGATATATGTTGAAATGTACGAAAAAAAGGGGAGAATGCCCCATAGTATCTACATCGCAGGAATATGCGTTACATATTGCGGGACAGTTGTCTACTCAATAATTACGGGGAGAAATGCCTATGCAGCCCACTTATAACAGGGATAAACAAAGTAAAGAATTAAGAATTAAGAGCTGAATTCTTTATATAATACAAAAATTTAAGGGTTGCATCTAAAAAGAGTTGGGACTCAACCGTATCAAAACATCCGGGCGTGATTATATTATCAGATCCGTCGGAAAAAGACACGAGAAGTAACAGCGGCCCAAACTATTCTAGCGAGGTTCTATCTTGAGCCTTGAATATCCAAAGAGAGTCATATATGCAATCTTGCAAAATATCAAGGACATTACCTAGTGTGATCATCAATGGAGTCCTAATGTCCTCTAGTGCCGAGGTTTAAAGCTGCAGCAGGCAACCCTACACCGAATAGCTCAAGAACAGATAGAAAAGCTAGGATACTCTACAAATTTATACCAGTGCTCCACTGAGCTGTTGAGTGCTGAGCCTTTCAAACATGGGTACACATTCCCAACAAAGATGGCCATCAACAGGTATCTAGATAAATAGAGGCCAATTCTCTGATCACTCAGAACCCATCCAGCATTACACAAGCAGTTTTACACAAACCCAAGCAAGAATGGCCCTCCTCTCAGACAGCTGGATCGCCATCGTCATCCTCCTGGTTCTCGCATATAAGAACCTCCCCTTTGTCTGGCTTGTACGTCCCTTCCCCTCTCTTGACTACACACACACACACACACACACACACACACACACACACACACACAGAGAGAGAGAGAGAGAGAGAGAGAGAGAGAGAGAGAGAGAGAGGACCTAACAACACCCAATCAAATAATACAGATCCGCTTCCTCCGCACCCTAACAACACGCCTTCTCATCTCCCCGGTGCACCAACACCTCGACCCAACGCACCTCTTTCTCCCAGCCATCCACCGCACACGCTCCCCGCTATCCGAATGCGACTACAACATCCACAAGTCCAACTCCACCTACTTCACCGACCTCGACATCTCTCGCGGGAACCTCAGCCTGCTTCTCTTCAGCCAGGGACTCTCGTTCCGGCCGTCGCGACACAACGCCCTTATGATCCTATCGGGCGTGCAGTGTGTGTTTCGTCGCGAGATCAAGCCCTACCAGGGGTACGAGGTGTGGTCTAGGGTGATGAGTTGGGATGAGAAGTGGGTGTTTGTGGTTTCGCATTTTGTGGAGAGGGGAGGGTTCAACGTGGGAAGGAGGGTGTTACAGGATAGAGTTAGGGATATGGCTTCTAGAAGAGGGGAGGAGACAACCAGCTGCAGTGAGTCAGGGAAAAAAGAGAACGACGACGCGCAGAAGCAGAAGAAGAAAGTCTTTGCATCAGCGGTGTCGAGGTATGTTTTCAAGCAAGGGGGCAGGACATTTCCACCGCAGGAAATGCTGGTGAAATGTGGGCTTCTACCGAGAATCGAGGGCGAGGGGACTACGGAGGAGAAGGAGATTCTGAGAGCGATTGAAGAGCGCAGGAAGAGGGATCTAGACGCAGCGCAGTTGAAGCTGGGGTGGGATGCGGTGCATGATTCGTTTGACGGGGACGTGAGTCGGGTGCTTGGAAGGTATACGGATTTGCTGTGGCGGTGACCCATGCATAATAGACTATACAGAGTATAACTATAGAAAGACAGAGAAGACGTTGAGGTAGAATAGTTACAGAGTACTTCGTAAGTTCATCAACCGAATAAAATTTAGCTCGACCCACATGGTTCGCCCCAACGATTGAACCAACCGAGGGATTACATTATCACCTTGATAAAGTCATCTTTCCCGCCTGCTTGTTCTCGATCATACCCTTACAATTCTAGGTAATCTTTTAATGCAAACCCAATACTGTAAAACAGGCTAGTCATGACGCCCCCATCGGCCCAGAATATCCATGACATTCTCTCCGCCCGACATTTTTCCAATTCAGCCGATAATGAAGCCGATAGGGACGTCCCCAGTATGGCTGTGACTCCAGCAGGCGTGACTGCACCAGGAAAGAACTATGTTCCTTCTGAGCAGCAGGACGAGATGTCTGCGCAAAAGGCTCGAAAAGCCGGACGACCGCGCCTGGACGCAGGGGCTGTTTTATCAGAGGTATGAAGCGTTCATTCATTTACGGTTACGTATGGATTGTCTGTCAGACTCGACTTTAGGCTTGACGTCGAGCTCGCTGGACTCGTTTCATGCTAGATAATCCTAGAACAATAAGCCCTAAGACATCAATCCAGAATACTAACAAGCACAGGATCGCCGCAAACAAGTCCGTCGCGCACAACGAACCTACCGACTCAAGAAAGAAGCCACACTGCAACAAACAAAGCAGCGAGTCGTCGATCTCGAAAAGAAACTCGACCGCGTCTCGTCCTCCTTCGCAGACATGATGCAGAACTTAAAACCCAGCGAGAGAGCCACGAACCCAGCGCTCACGAGAAGGCTAGATGCCATTTATGCGCTCTTAGCCGACGGACAACCAGTGGAAGAATCACCACGAGAGAGTCCAGAAAACAACCATAGTATCATCAACATACACCCCCCTCTCCTCCTACCTAGTGAAAGACAAGAACCCTCCATCCCTCCCCTCCACGCAAGAAGCTACTCGCACCACGAAAAGACATTCACGCGGCACCTGCACCGCCTCAGCCTCGAACACGCTTTCCACCTCTTCCACGACCCATGCTCGCCGCCTCTCAAAATCTACCAAGTATTCCGCCTGGTGCCCTGCATTCGCGATAAGCGCAAAATGGACCCTTATTTCCGCCGTCTGGTCTCTGCGGGACGAGACGAGGCGCTCGAGATACCTTGTTTGCCGTTCTATTGCGTGGGCGGGGCGGGTACGCATTATCCGGAGTTGGATGGGGATGGGAGGCCGGTTTATCCGGTGAATAGGAGGGTGCCGAGGAGGGTTTTGGGGGGGTTGGATGTTGGGGCTGGGGTGGATTTGGGATCGGGGATCGGGGATGAGGAGGAGGAGAGAAGATTGCAGGCGTATGGCCTTGGAGGGACGTGGTTTGATTGTCGAGATGTGGAGGGGTATTTGAGGGAGATGGGGGTGAGGTTGGATGAAGGATTGGAGTCGGGAGGGAGGGAGGTGATGATGGAAGAGAGTGCCAGAGAAGGGACCAGCAGTGATAGTGCGGCGAAGCAGTTGCAAGCGTCGCTTTTGGAATCGGTGGAGAGGACGGACAGTAAAGGTAAGTAGTTGTCTTGTATTGAGAGAGCGTGAGGGCTGACAGACGGATAGAATCCTCGCCAGATAAAGCCTGCCGACGTATACTGGACATCGACTTGTTCCTTTCAAGTGAGTTACCTGATTCTCCCCTGTCTATCTTACCTGCCTAATCCGCCAGAACTTCTCCAAGGACTCGTTATTCTCGGTCGTGCGCCAGGATTCCGTCGCAGCGACGTTGTGTCAGCGTTCTACGCTGCATTGTCTATCTAGCTGTATGAAATAGTTATAGAAATGACCCGTAATAGATTATATTCAGTGATCCACATTGTAAGTACATTCATCAGAACTCATAACCCAAGATCACGTTGATATAAGACATAGGGGACAGGAATAGGGTATAGATACAGGCAAGGGAATGGTACACTCATACATCTCCAATATCCACCATACACATCATGCTATGAATAAATAGTAAGATGTGTAATTGCACCCACCTGCTCCACTATTTCGTCTTTCCAACGTGGGTCTCTGACGGGGCCTCCACCTCCACAGCTTCCGTCGGCGGCCCGACGTAGTTCTTGTGGCCCCAGACCCAGTACCATACAGCCGCGATAGCCACGTAGCCCACGAACACAACGGACGCGTAATTCATCGTGTCGACGGTGACGTCTTTGAAGGTGGGCATGGAGAAGAGGGGAATAGCCAGGAGGGTCCATGCTGCTTTAGTCAGACCTTGTTCAATCAAGCCAGGGAGGAGGGCGGGGAAGTGGGGGCAAAGGGGGACATACAGATCGCAACAACGTTACAGAACGTGCCAATTACACCCATATTGAAGTTACCGTGCTGGATATCGGCCCTGCGCCTCAGAATCAAAGACACGGCTACCGGACACGCATAGCTCAGCGTGAGCAGGATGACGCCGACGCCGGAGAATGCGCTGAATGCGGCGCTCGAGCCGAAGTAGATCAGACCCAGGAGGATCTCAACCACCATGCCCAGCATCATTGCGTTCAGCGGGATATCGAGACGCTGGTTGACCGTCTTCCACCACTTGGAGCCGGGGATGGCGCCATCGCGCGAAAACGCCCACGTGCAGCGCGAGGTGGCGGTCACGCAGCCCACGCCGCAGATGATGCCCAGCACGAGCAGGGGAATGAGGAGACAAAAGGCACCGACGGAGCTGCCGGTCGCGGCTTTGAGGGTGGGAGGAACTGGCTGTCCGGAGGCCAGGTTCACCAGGAAGGTCAAGTCGGGGAGGACGAAGCAAAGCGGGATCAGGAGCACCAGGCCGGCGAAGAGGTTGATGATGATGGTTCCCACCATGGCTTTGGGGACTTGGATTGCGGGTTCGCGGACCTCCTCACACATCCTGTATTGGTTTAGTAGCTGTTTGTAAAGAGCGTCGCGCGGGGAAGAGAGAAAAGAAAAAGAGAGATTTACGAAATAATCATGCCCGTTGCCGAGGTGGCATACGCAGCGTGCAGTAAACCAATGCAGAATGACCACCCTGCAGGCCATCCAGCTTGCGGTTCGAAGTGGGTAAACACCCAGTTGGCAGAGTGGCGGCCTTCACGGGCCAGGACCAGGATGCACACCGTGATGGCGATCAAACCTGCCAGGGTCCAGAAGATGGCAAATTGCTAGAAACGGATGATTAGTGAAGCGCAATGGGATATATAAAAATAGTAAGGGAGGGAGAATTAGGAGAAGGATTAGTGTAGTCGCAGGGGGCTCGCAGGGGGCACGCATAGACGCATAAATAGGGAAGACAAGTCGCTTGGGGGTTCCGCTTGGGGTCTGTTCTTTTCGCATGGGACGAGAGGACAACGGTTATACCTCGAGCAAGGGCAGCCATCTATTTCCAAAAGCCGGGATCGCATGGCAGACTAGGGTGATCGCAAGGAAGATAAGGTAGGTGTGCCAGGCCTCGAAATCATCGGTGATGCCGACGCCGGGGGACTTTTCGAAGACGTTCAAACTAGCCACGAAGAACAGGGTGGTGCCAAAGTTGACGGCCAGCGTGATCATGACATTGCCAGCCACATACGCCCAGCCACAGATCCACGAGGTGATCCGGCGGCACCAGATGGGCGACAGCACGAAGGTCTGGTAGTACACGCCGCCGGCGGTGGGGTAGACGGAGGTGATTTCTGCAAGGGAGACAGCGACGCATAGGATGATCAGGGACACGGCGACCCAGCCCCAGATGATGTTGGCGGGTCCGCCCCCGGCCAGGGGATAGGTTAGGGTGGTGGAGAGACCGTAGGGCACGGACGACAGGATAAAGCACATAAAGACCACGTGCCAGGTGGAACGGTTGCGCGAGAGTTCGGGCACATATCCGAGGGTTTCGAGTGTCTCATCTGCGGTGGACTTGTCGAATTTCCTGCCTTCTTCGGTGTTGGGCCCAATCAGGACGGCGTTCCCAAGAGGATCGCCCTGACGTGAGAAGGACATGATTGTGGGAATTGTGGCTGCAAGGGGTGGGAGGCGCTCTGGTATGTTTGTTTGCTTTGCTGAATGTGGTCCGCTTGGGGCTGGCTGGGGTGGATAATTGGACAGTAATGTTGGGGAATGTTGGATAAAACTGGATAAAATTGGGTTCCGATTACGAGTACTGCAGAGTCAGAGCGGGGTTGAGTATATCTACGGAGTAAGATCGTCTAAGACCGACGGATCATGGCGAATACTCCGGAATTGACACGGGGGGGTGTGTAGCAGACTGTGACAGATTAGCAGAATTGCAGATGGGAAACGTGGCAGAGAAAGAAGGAAAGAAAAAACGAGGGGAGAGAGTCAGACGAGAGGATTCGAGCCGACTAGAATCAGCCTGGTTAGACGCGACGCTGGCGGGATGCCTCCGTGGGCTGTCACTGGCTGGCGCAGTGTCACGCCACCCGTGCCCGTTCTTGATTGGTGCTGGTGGCGCCCAATGTGGCTTGGCTGCCTGTTTGGGTTTAGCGCGGGCCGCTTGCGTCGGCAGCTGCTGCATCTGATTGGCTACCCGTTTACATCATAGAGTCACACGTATTTGCATATATTGCATCTGTTGCTTCCTTTGCACCCGTTGCTTCGTTTGTCTTCCTCCTTCTTCTCCTCCAGCTTCATTCCGGCTGCCAGCTATGCAGGGCTCCCTGTCGCTGTCCTCGCCAGCATCGCACACTCTCTACGTCGACTCCGACGGTGAATTGTACGGCGACTCCTTGGCCGGCACCGTCCACGTGTCTGGCCATGAGGTCTCGCCCGAGTCGCTGTGGGTGGCTCTTGTCCGCACCATTCGCTTCGACACCGGTGCGGACATGACCGAGAAGAGCTCGACTCGACTCAAGGCTCGCCTACCCTGGCGAAAGACCAAGCACACCAGTACTCAGCCGCAATCATCCTCGTCGGTGGAAGAAGTCATCCGCTGCAACCTGTCTCCCACCCCGTCGTCATCGACCATCCATCCCGACGGGAGCATCACCCACGACTTTGACTTCGCTCTTACATCCCCCATACATACACCAGAGACCGTCTCCGGCACCACGCTCGAAGTCTCATACGAATTGACCGCCTGCGTCACTACCCAAGGTGCCGTCCTCACCAACTCTCGACCCCTTCAGGTCTTGCGCCGCCGATTCCCCGACCCGTGGGACATCGCAACGCACTCACGTGGCTTCCCCGAGTCAAACGTGAAAGCAGAATTCACTCTCTCGCCGCAACTCGCCGGCGCAGGACCATGTACCTGCTTTGCAGCCGAGGTTCAACTCCGAAACGTCGTTTTGCCGGCCACGCGACCGTCCGAGTTGACCGTGCTCGTCATGCAGAGCCTATCCTGGTATTTGGACGAAATCATCACATGGGATACGAAAAGCCCAGAATCGACCACGACTCGATCTCGAACTGTAGCTCGTGGCTCCAAAAAGGGGCGCTGGACTGCCCTGCAGAAACGAGCTGCACTATCGGAATCGGCAATCAGGGATATGAGGATCACGGTTCCATTTCAGATTGGCATTGACAAGGCCGTCAACGTGATGGACGATCTGGAGGTTGATGCTAGATCACCTGGCTCCAACGCGTCTCTTACGGTTCGACATCAGTTGAGGGTTGAGATCGTGATGGGCAAAGAGACGGTCAGTCGCGACAATGGATCGCTTGTGGCTCGACGACCGTCAGTTCGGGGGTTTGGAGCGACCATTCCGGTGCCGCTGCATTCCTATGCGGACACGACGGACGTGATGAAGATGCTGGGAGCAGGGACTGGGATGCTGCCTGTGTATGAGAAGATCGCGATGGCTCCCCCGGAGTACAGGGAGGTGGTTGGGCCGGTATAGAGTACCGAGGCGCGTTTGTGGGTGTCTGTGTGACAGTCTGTCTATAAGTATAGTAATAGTAATGTTAATATCTAATCTACAATTCCCAAGGACATTTCTCCAAATCTTCCTAGTTGTGTCGCGCACGTCCCACGACCGCAGAGATCTTGAAGTCGCGCCCATCCATAATAATTTCCATGATTCCATCGTCTTCTCTTCGAGCCATGATCTCCACCCTCGGCACATTCAGCCAGAAAGCCAAGACACTAGCGTCCGTGACGACTTCATCACCAGCAATTGCAAACCACCTTCCCCTCTCAATCCTCCGATGAGACCAGTCCAGGAGGATGCTTGCCATCCCTGAATTATAATGATCGACAGCTACCCCTCGTGTCGTTGCCGGCGAGACACGTGCGATCGGCCTCCCCGGTATGCTAGAAATTTGCCCTCGCCGGGGTTGAGTTTCAACTGAAGAGTTGATTTCACGCAGTGAATGCATAATGGGGCATTCGGTACAGAACTGCGTCAACTGCGTCAGCTGAGCCAACTGACTGGGAAGATCGACATCTACAGACGGGAAGGCCGAATCGCTCCCCTCTCTGCACTGTAAGCCTGTCAGCTGAATGAGCGGGGCTTCGGAATGTTTCCCTGCTTCCTGGTTGGCCGCGTCAGTTCTTGGATACAGAGTAGTAGTACACGGAGGGTTCGAACAGGTTATATTAACTTCACTCTTTAGGAAAACCAAGATGCCATCTCAAATTGGTGAACCCCATGTTCCCTGCAAGGGCCATAAAAGACAACAATCCCCCAGGTCATCTTATGTCATGGCCACCATCACTGTCTTTGGCAACACGCCATGACTCTACAGTTGCTTGCCCTTCTGAGGCTCTTTTCTCTGGTCGCAGCTGTCAATCTCACTGGCTATGAGTATGTCGTCGTCGGTTCCGGTGCCGGGGGCGGTTCTTTAACTGCGCGGCTCGCTCTTACAGGTTATAAAACGCTGCTAATCGAGGCAGGCGACGACTAAGGCGATACCTATAACTACACAGTGCCTACGTTCTCTCCTAAGACGTCCGAAGATGTAATGATGTCATGGAACTTCTTCGTGCGCCACTACGCCGACGACAAGCAGCAGGCCCGCGACTATAAGACCACCTATATCACGCCCGACGGCTGCGAGTATACAGGCCTGAATCCCCCAGCAGGCTCGACGATTAAGGGCACGTTATATTCTCGCGCCGGTGTACTGCGTATAACGTCCTTATCTCGATCTACCCGTACCGGTCTGATTTTAATAACGTCGCTTCTCTGACCGGCGACAGCTCGTGGTCTGCGGATAATATACGCAAATACTTTAAACGTCTAGAATATATCAACTACGCCCTTTCTATCACGCACGGCTACGGGCACCACGGATGGCTGCACACCGACGTTCCTGGGGTCGGTCTTATCGTATTAGACCCGCAGCTGCTAAGTCTCTACCTGGGCGGCGCCTTTATCCTTGGAAACTGCACTAACACTGTCTTTAATCTCGCTAACTTTATCGCGGGTAACGCCAACAAGAACTCCATCTCGCGCGACTCCGGGCCAGGGTATTACTAGCTTTCTATCTTTATTAAGGACTCTAAACGCAACGGGGCGCGCGAGTTCCTACTCTCTGTCTATAATATAACTATCCGGCGCTAAACGCTACCTCCTTGATATTCGTACTAACTGCTTCGTCACCAAGATCCTCTTCGACTCCGATTTTAACTCGTCTACCCCGCGCGCCACCGGCGTCGAATTCCTCGACGGCTAATATCTCTACCGCGCTAGCCCTCGCTCCTCGCCTTTTAGCGCCGGCACGCCCGGCTCTACCAGTGTATCCCGCGAAGTGCTCGTCGCCGGCGGCACTTTTAACTCCCTACAACTACTCAAGCTCAGCGGCATCGGACCGCGCGACGAGCTCTCGTATAAGATCCCGGTTCTCGTCGACCTCCCAGGCGTCGGCGCTAATCTGTAAGATTATCTCGAGATCGCCGTGCAGGGCCACGTGCCCCGGAATTACAGCGTGTTGAACGGGTGCACCTTCGGCGACAGCCTATCTAACGACCCATGCCTCGACCGGTGGGAAAATCCCAAGCTCGATGGTAGGGGAGCTTACGCATCGTCGGTAACGGCGCCATAATATATCTCCGCAGTAAGCACGCCGCCATGTCGGACTTCGACCTCTTCGTGTTCGGCGCCCCCGGGAACTTCCGCGGCTTTTACCCCGGCTACGCAGCGGAAGCCACTAACCGGCACGACTGGTTCATATGGATCATCCTGAAGTCGCATCCGCGCAGCACCTCCGGCACCGTCCTCCTCCGGTCGTCGGACCCCCTTGACCCACCTGCTATTATTTTTAACTCCTTCTTTATCGGCGCCGACGACGATCTTAACGCCCTAGCCGAGGGCGTGGATCTTGCGCCGACTCCTTCCGTCGCCAGCTTGTCCACGTAGACGAGGTCTTTCCCGGCGTGAAGGTCACTTCGAGGGAATAGATCCGCTAGTATATAAAAGACACGGTGTGGGGGCACCATGCGTCCTGTACGTGCCCGATCGGGGCTGACAACGATGTGATGGCGGTGCTGGATTTGAAGTTCAGGGTGAGAGGCGTTCGCGGGCTCAGGGTCGTCGATGCGTCGGTGTATCCAAGGATTCCGGGGACATTCCCAATGTTGTCGACGTATATGGTTGGTGAGAAGGCGGCGGAAGATATTTTGAAGGATCTTTAGGTGGTATTTATGCGCTTGTTATGTGTGTAGGTACTTAGGACGGAGATGGAGATGCTTATTTATAGCTAGCTTAGGGTGCAGGAGAGGCAAATGCAGCGATTGCGAATTAAACTGGAATGGTATGTACATACTATACCATGTAAAAAGCAAGGATAGCTAGAGGAGTAAGGGATGACTGCATTGTGTTGCTATTCTTACGGAATCCTACATGAGAAATCCGCCCCTACATGCCATACAAAATGAGGACATACCCTGATGCATCATTGCATCGCATCGCCTTTCTATAGGTAATTAATCCCGCACATGGGTCCGGAAATTACACTATTAGTATATAAGGATCAGCGGTTCTCAGCCCTGCTTGGCTGCCAGAACTAGCGGAGTGCTAGTAGTTACCTAGATACCTTAGTCCAACACAGTAACTGGGTAGGAAGGATCCTCTGTCTCAGACGGAGTGAAAATATAGGATAAATTATGTAATATGTTTTACTTGTGGTTTTTTATTTGCTGGAAGGATCTTACCAAACAGTGTTTATTTTCCGAAAGTGCAGCCGTTAGGGTGTATGTGTAACGTTGTGGACGTGGTTTCTTGGCGTAAGCTTACCTACAATAAGAAAGAATCCGAGTCGGACTTGGCTGCTCTTGATGGTTTAGTTTATGTCATGGGTTTATTTTTAGTTTTCTATTTTATTTAGTTTTGTTTTATGCTTTTTTGGTGGATTCTACTCCGTATGGTAGAGTACCTATGGGGTACTCCGTAGATGGGAATTTTGCTTGTAATAATTATTATCTAGTATAAGTGGTATGTATACAATATACCCATCTAAGCACAGTACAAGTGAAGGGTTACCAACGTGGGGAGCGAGGCGACGTCGCACCAGACGGAAAACGTAGCAGCCTGGGGAAGCCTTGTATAGACTACTTGAGACTACTTTCGGGACTGCGAGGCTAAGCGCCGCCAAGCATCCAGGGACGCCCACATTCCACGGTGAGAACCAGTCCATTGGCCCATTGCGGCATAGGCAGGCGGCAGCGATCGGTTGCGGCGAACAAAGAACGGGAATCGGTGCCCTTGCGCTCGGGGCCGGCTCCAATCTCCCCCATCTTGTCCGCCGCCATATCTTGCTCGTGCTACCCCGGCCCAGAACACCATGAACATGTTCGTGGTGCTGCCTTGCAACCCCCCCCCCCATCCGCTGTAAACCCCAGAAACCAGTACCATGAACCACCGCAAAGCCATCTCATTCCTCATTCCTGCCGTTTTCCTGCTCATCGCCACCTACTTCATCCATCTCTCGCGACACCATGACCGTCCATTACTATGGCGCTCATGGGCAGATGCGCCCCCAACACCCATATGGCCAGAATCAGAGAAACTCAGAACTCCCTCCAGCCCAATTCCCACCCCCCGTCCCTCTCCCACTCCATCCTTCTGGCAAGGCAAGAACAGCTCCAAGACCCTGGTCGTCGCCAAACTGCACGCCGACGACACCACCTGGGTCGACAAGGTCGTGCGAGACGACCCCGACCTGAGCAGCGCCGTCTACACCGTCGACAACCACACGGCCGGACTGAGCGTGCCCACCAACAAGGGCCACGAGGTGATGGTGTACCTGACGTATATCATCGACTACTACGAGACCCTGAGTGACGTCACCATGTTCATGCACGCGCACCAAATCACCTGGCACAACAACGACTTCCTGGACTCGGATTCGGCCAAGATGGTGCGCAGACTGAAGCCCGCCCATGTCGTTCGCTCCGGATACATGAATATGCGATGTCATCACCAACCGGGCTGTCCCGACCACATCCACCCCGTCATCGACGTCGACACCGACACCCTGTCCTCTGATGACCTCCTCAACACCCCCGAAGCCGCAGTCCTCGGGACCTCCTGGCGCGAGCTCTTCCCCAACGACCCAGTCCCTCGCGTTCTATCACAGCCCTGCTGCGCCCAGTTCGCCGTCAGCTCAGAGCAGATCCGTCGGATCCCTCGCAAAAACTACATCTACTACCGTGATTGGGTGCTGCACACAGAACTAGAGGACCGGATATCCGGCCGTGTGTGGGAATATATCTGGCAATGGCTGTTCACAGGACACGCGGAGTTCTGTCCTGCCGAAACAGCGTGCTACTGCGAGGGGTATGGGGTTTGCATGGATCCGAGGGAGTACGATCTCTACTATAAGAACCGGGCGGAGTCGCGGAAGCTGGAGGCGGAGGTGAAAGATATGGACGAGTCGGATGAGAAGATGGGGGAGTTGAAGAAGCGGATTGAGGAGTTGAGGTATGAGATGGATGGTTTTAAGGCGAAGGTGAAGGAGAAGTTATAATGAGGATTGCATTGCATCGCATCTTAGCTTGACTTGGCATTGATAGGCGTTTGGATATTGATTTTGGACCTCCCCTTCGAAGTACTATTATGTACTATGGATTTTATTTATGGGGGTCTGGGCAGCGATGATTATTTGGATATGCGGCGTTTCAATTGTACATACATCTGAAAATGAACCTTCGATGAAGTGACAATGACCTCTTTCATTCGAAGCCTACATAACAACCTCCATGTACTACCTAGGGCTCTAGGATGTGAAACCTCTCCATAAACAAATCTAGGACTAGGCAGTGCAATTCTAAGACACAGAATCAACCAAGGCTCGCTTAATGATGGCTGTGAGACATGGATTCTATTTTAAGATACATCAAGACTATTCTACATCCTGCTAGACAGACGAACGACGGAATACTGCCCAGAATGGCAGCTAATAATTTCATTGCTGCCTTGAACCCTGATTCCTGACACACTGACAGGCAGATCAGAGACAAGCATTTTGAAGCCTTGCGGCCTGAATCCTGCGCCCGCCATACCCAGTCACATGACTTGCCTTAACTGACTGTGGCAGAAATGGTCTTGGCAAAGAGCTGATTAATACGCCGAGTTTATATGATCATATGAAACGATTGAAGGTCTTGATTTTTTCTAACTAATTGTGTGAAATAGCTCATATTTATGTAATTTTTAGAGCTTTAAAATAGATGATTATAATCGATAGATCATTTATAATGATTAGTTTATATTGAATAATTAACTAATTAATTTGTCCGGTATAAGTAAGGTAATGAATTACCAGTCTTAATTATCTAATCTCGTGGCTACATACCTCCTCAGCGCTTTGTGTAAAGCTATTATCTCGTTTTCTAAGCTATAATAAAGCCCTTAATATTAACGAGATTCAGTATCTTTATAAATTTATGGTGGTTTTAAGCCGGGAAGGGTTTTATAAGCCTGTTTATAATTATTTAATCGGTAGGGATCTACTATATATATAAATTACTTTTCTAAGCTTCCTGGCGAAGTTATAAATAGTATATATTAATATAATAGAGCTTAGAATATTACTCTATATTCTTAGAGTTAACTAATCAGATAGTTTGTTAATTATTATAAAAAATAATTATTTTATATTAAGGATTAAAACCTATGGTGTTAAAGACTTTTCTTTATTAATATATTATCTTAGCTATTTTAGATAGAGCGAGGAATTTAGCTTTAATTATAGAGATTATTATAGCTTATTATTTACTCGCTCTCTATTCTATAGGTCTGTTATAGAGCTTTATTAGAAATCCTATAAAATTCTAATAATCTAGCTAATCTCTAAAAGCTATATCTAAAGCGATAACTGCGATCTCTTAATTATTTATTTTAACAGAGTATTTAATTATATAAAACCGTGTGATATAGAGATAAGCGATAATTTAATTTATAGTTTAAATATAATCTACTAACGGGTTCTTAAGCGTTTTAGATAAGCGGCTTACTATATATATAATATTAGGTCGTATAATTATTATAGGGTACTAGCTTAACCTTATTTTTATTAAATATTTTTTAATCTTTACCTCTGTTACCTGGCCTTTATAGGGATTAAGATTAAACGAGATTAAATATAGTATATTCGGTTATTTTATAAAATTATTTAAATGGAACTTCACAGCGATATTCTTAAAATATATATTTTAATAAAGTTAGAGCTTCCTGTAAATTTTATTTTAAATAATTTTAATTTTAAAGAACTAGCTTATTTCTTCTATATTATATAGTTTATATTCCTCCGCGAGGGCTTCTTTAAATTATTTTATAGTTTTTTAAGCTTTAGCGGTAGGTAGATTAATAATAATAATATCGTCGACGTAGATTAATACTATTATATATTAATTTATGAAGAGATATTATTCTTTAGAGATAGAATAGAGACTAAATTTAAATAGTATAATAAAGAGGGCTCGCTGTTAAAAGCGTGATAATTTCCGTAATCTATATAGCGCTTTTCTAAGCTTTTATATTTTTCTCTTTATATAAAATCCCTCTAGCGATCTTATATATATAGCTTTTTTAAATAAGACGTTTAGGAAGACGTTCACGGCGTCTTTCTAGTTTATATTAAAGTTAAAGATAACTACTAGTATTATAATAGCTCGAAATACTCTAGTAGATGCTATTACTACGAAATTATTAGTAATTATATTCTTTTTAAGATCTCCTCTTATATAGATCCGTCCTTTCACTTTTATAAAATTGCCGTTTTTATTAAATTTATATATAAATACTTATTTTAATAAAAGAACTTATAAATTACGAGCTTCTTCTTAGTTAATAAAGATAAAGTAGTCCTTTACTTTAAAATTTTCTATTTTAATCTACGTAGCATGCAAGAATTCATTCTTAAACGGGTATTATAGTATTTCTATATAGAAATTTAGCGGAGGAGAAAACTTATTATAATACTAGTATCTTTTTTTTCTCCCTGCGAGCTCTATAGCTATTAAGAAAATCTTTTAAGCGATATAAGGATTAGAAATATAGGAATTAGTAATTATATTATTATAATAGAAGTCTAGATCCTTCCGGATAGGTCTTAATCTTTACTTTATATATAATATATTCTCTTCGCGGGTTCCGTTATCGGTAGGATCTTTTCCTTTACATCTTCCACCCTTTAATCTTAATAAATTATATAAATTATAATCTCTCTCTAACTCGTAAAGTTAAGCGGATGGTATAGACAAAGCTTATAAGCTTTTTACTTTAAATATTAAGTTTTATAACGAATTCTATAAAAGTCCGAACAATAATTCGTCTTATAAAAAAGCTATTAAGCTTTATAATATTTAATTTAATTTCTTAAATATAGAATCTTCCGGGAATTCTCTAAGAATTACTTTAATATAATTATAATTTAAATTAATTTCTTTATAAGCTTTAATATATGGCTCGGGTATTAATTTAGGTATTAGTAGATTACTCGGTTGCGCGGAATTATTATAATAAAAGATCTAATCTACCCTCTAACTTTCCTAACTCCTTTTATTACTTAATTTTTAATTAATTCTATTAGTTTAAGCTTCTCCTAATTCCTGATTTTTTATAGCTTATAGAGATTTCTCTATTTTAATATAATTAGTCTTTTTATTAAGAAAGATCTCTTTATTTTTTAATAAGTTAAATACCTTTATAGATAGCTCTGGAGACGTTTTACTAAGTAAATCTTTAAAAAATAATTATATAGGATTATAGGATTATATCTTATTAAATATAATATCTCTCGCTTCTTTAATACGTTATTTTTTCAGATTCTATATATGCCAGATATTCGAGGCTATAAAGCTAAGAAGGAAGCTTTTATACACGCGGAGAGCTATTTTATCACTTAGCGGTTAGTTCTGTCTCGTATATATAATATAGCTAATTACACGGAATATTAAGATATCTAGCTTTTTACCTATAATTATCTTATATAATATTTTCTAATTCAGGGCTTCAGTAGAGATATAATTAGTAATATTTATTATTTCTTCTATAATCTATAGCCAGAGATCTCGAGATAGCTTAATTTTAATTATTATCTTTCTTTTTTTAAATATAAGAATAGCTCCTGCACGCTCTACAGTATTATTTTATTTAGATATATTTATTATAAAGTATTCGTGAATAATACCTTTAAGCTTTTTTTTTTATTTAACTATATTTTCGAGGGTTTACTCGTGATCGCTTTTAAAGAAAATAATCTTTATTTTAATAATACATTATATTTATTAAATATAGATATTAAAGGCTTTTACACAGCCGTTCTTTAAGCGGTAGGTAAAGATATTATAAAAACGCGAATTCTCGTTATAAAAATATAAAATCTACTAATCTCTATTTAATGCAGGCTTTATTTATATAAAATTAAAATATACGCGCTGAAGCGGTATTTTAGTAATTATTATAAATTATCTTAAAATCTATTTCGAGGTCTCGGACACCTTACATACTTTATATTTTAGATTATTATATTATTTTACTTAAAGATAGTTAATTTAGATATCTTAAGCGGCTTTAGATAAGTAGTAAAATATATTCTAATTTAAATAAGCCATATAATAATATTATAAGTTAATATCTTTCTTTAGAACGTGAGATCTTATTAATCTATATAAATTATAATCAGGTTTAATTATTATAAAGCTATAGTAAGTACTTTTATTCTTCTTAATAATCTATAATCTTAATAAGTGCTCCTCTATATAAAATATAACCCTACCGTTTTATAAAATTATATTATAAACTATATTAAAATTATAACTGGCTTATTTGAGCTTCTGCGCGCTTAGAATATTTATATAAAAGCCTAGAACGAAGATAATATTAGTAAGAATAATTTTTTTATTCCCTTTTTCTTCTTCGTAATTTAGCTGTATTCTAATTTTTCCGAATCTTTAGATCTTAATAGTTAAATTACTAGTATAAAATTATTTTTTACTTAATTAATTAAGCTTCTTAAATCTCGATATCTCGTTATATATATGTGTATAAGAACCGGTGTTAATAATAAAGTAGTTTTTAAGTAGGATATCGAGTGAGGCGCTAAATAAAAAAGTTATAATATAATATTTTTAAAACTTTTTATTATCTTACTTTTAATTCTTTTCGATAATCGACCTGACTATTTAAACTTATATTAATAATTCTATAATAAAGTTCTTTATCTTTTTTATTATTCTACTATTTAACTTCCAATTCGGTAGCCGTAGATTAGAATAAAACTGCTAATATTTATCCATATAATACCTTAATCCGTATATATAGTAGGAAGATCCTTCCTTCCCTGCTTTTTAAGACTTTTAGGCGTCTACTAGTTTATTACTTTAACTATTAAATATAGCGAAATTATACACTACAGCTAAATCATCATCTTAACCGCTGTTAGTAAAATAAATATAGAAATTACTTAGTAAAACACGGTAAATAATATTACAAATATTAAAGTAGTATAATCTTAAATATAGAGAATTCACGATTTTAATTAATCGAAGAAAGTCCTTTTATATATATTTATCTTAGCTCTCGCTTATATTAAGCTGTTTAATCGCGAGGTAGGCGTGATTAAAATCCTTAATCTATATATTAATCTTACTTTTCCGTGGAGATCTCTTAATAACTGTTTTATACTATTTTAAAATCTTTTCTTCTATCTCGTTCTCTATTAGCTTATATTATTTCTTTAGTATTTTTAATATCTCGAATCGTCGCTTCTCCTTAATTAGTAGTTATATGTAAATTATAATAGAGATTTTAATCGCTTTCTCTACTTTCGTAATATTATTTCAAGTATTTTTATAATCTTAAAGATCGAGTTAGTATGCGTGGAAGTTAGTTTTTATAAGTTTTATAGGTCTTATTAGCTTCACGGGGGCTTTAGGGCGTTATAGAGAGTCTTTTAAATTAAAATAATCCTATATATCTAGCCGCTCGGCATATTCTTTAATATTAAGAATCTAATTACGCTAATTATCTTGTTTCTTTAAAATAATTTTAATCTTCGTGGCGATATCTGAATCGAATAAGGAGGTTATATTAGCTTTAGTAGCTAATTAGTTTTACTAAATCGCTTCTTCTCTGCAAGATCCTGTTAGAGTGCTGTTTTATGTTTTGCTCGGAGTAAGGAGCTTGTATAGTTTTAATAATTAATTAAAGCGGTATGTCCTCTAGAGCTGAACCGGGCTTATAATTGTGATAGAAATGGTCTTGGTAAAGAGCTGATTAATACGTTGAGTTTATATGATTATATGAAATAATTGAAGGTCTTGATTTCTTCTAACTAATTATGTAAAATAGCTTATATTTATATAATCTCTGGAGTTTTAAAACAGATGATTATAATTGATAGATCATTTTTATATAATGATTAGTTTATGTTGAATAATTGACTGATCAATTTGTCCGGTATAAGCAAGGCGATGAATTGCCGGCCTTGATTATCTAATCCCGCGGCCACACTGACAAATCCATGTTTGCCTGGTTTGTCAACATCTCTCCGATCCCCGAATGTCTCCGACTTGTTGGCTTCACTTGTAATGCTTTGCGTCACGTATAAGTAATTCGTTCATCTCTTGGACACAATTCCTCAGTTAGAAGCATCAGTTCGCAACATGTCCATCACACACATTGTCCTCTTCCAGTTCAAATCCGATGTCAGCAATGACGTCATCCGCGATGTATGTCCACCGGTGTAAATAGTAAACAACAATAAAAGTACAAACCAGCTAACCAAGCCTTAGACAAGCAATCGGTTTCTCGGCCTGAAAGACAACTGTATTCATCCCACATCTCAGAAACCCTACATTAAGTCCTTATCCGGCGGATTGGATAACTCCAAAGAGGGCCTGCAGGTGAGTTACCATGCGCTTTTAAGTAGTATACTGCGGATTGATGAATACTTGCTGACTCGAAGAAGCACGGCATCACTCATGCTTTTGTAGCTGAGTTTGACAGCACCGAGGACAGAGATTATTACGTTGAGAAGGACCCTGCGCATCAGGCGTTTGTGAAGGGCCTTGCCGGGATTTTGGAGAAGGGTCAGGTTGTTGACTTTACGGATCGGGTTTTTTGAAATGAGCTGGTTAATGCGGCTAGGATGGAATATGGAATTGTGCTTTAACGGTATGTCAATATTTGTGTCGAATGGGTAAACTGCCCATCCTATCAAACAGTTTGACCGTGATTCCTAGCGAATCTTGCGGAAGCTTTGATACCCCCCCGGCCACAACAAGGTCCCTAGACGGACCAATTCGAAGTTATGGGCAAAGCCTTCCACCTTTGGAAGAAGAGTGGACAAAAGTACCACCCGCCAAGTTTTACAAGAAGGCATAACCATTGGCCCATAACGAGTCAACCTAGTATGCACTACGGCGCAGCTACATAGTGCCCAGCTTTATTATACAAGGGTTGCAACCGCGCTATTAAAGCGCTCTGTTCACCCACCCCGCTTCTGTCCTTTGTTCCCAATTCTAAATTCTCAATCCCATCTCTATCTAAACTCCCAAAGACAATGGAAGCCAAATCAAGCGGATCGAAAAAACCCAAAGCTCCAACCCAAAAAGCCACCGTGATCAAGTCCGCCGAAGTGAACCCCAAGAAAAATACTAACAGCAACAACAAACTCAACCAGTGCCTGCTCGACAAGATCCAAAAATGCCTGAACCGCGCCCGACACCCATCCGCCAACGACACCGAAGCAAAAGCCGCCCTCTTCTTGGCCCAGAGACTGATGGCCCAGTGCAACGTCACGCAGGCAGATCTAATCGCCAACGACAACACCGCAAATAAAGCGCAATATGCAGGCCGAAGTGTGGTTTCCATCCGCAACGTCATCGATCACACCAAGCGCGTCAGAAAAGAGACGTTTGTCTACAAATTGGGCAATGCGATATGTACCTTGTACGATTGCCAATGCTATTCTGTGGACAAGCGAACCGCCTTCGAGTGGTCATTTTTTGGTATTGCGGCAAACACGGTCACAGCCGCAAGGGCTTTCGAAATAGTGCATAATAAGACGCTGGAATGGGCTTGTGCGTATAAGGGAGGGGCGCCAGCTTTCAGCTATTGCGTTGGTCTTGCGGATGGATTCGTGAATATGGCATTTCATGCCAAGAAGAGAGAGCTGGTTGAAGTGAGGCGAAAGGAACTTGATATGATTTCTGCCAGGGATCGAGAGGATGAAAAGCTGAAAAGGCAGGAACTTGGGCGGATTCAGCGGTTAGCTCCGTTGAAAGTCGAGGATGATGATGATTCCGAGGATGATGACTCAGGACCAGTCATGGCAAACCTTGCAGACGGAATGGATCTCGACGCCGGGCAGGCCAGTGATGAGGCCGGAAGAGCCGATTTCAATGAACTTGATATCGAGCTCATAGATCTGACAGGGGATGTGGATGACAATTTGGAGCGATTGATTAAGCGAGAGCAGCCAGAGAACTTGCATGTGAACAATATTCCTGACCATCTGGTAAAGTCTGAGCCTTCAGGCGCGGCTGTCAAGGACGAGGATTCCTCGGCTTCTCCGTGGGCCTCTGAGATGCAACTGGTGCGGTTTCGTGCCATGTCCGAACAGGTTGCAGAAGATTATCTCAAGCAGCGAAAACTCAAACTTCGCAGGAGAAAGCCTCGACATGTGCCCACTCGAGACGCGGATGCTTATTGTCAAGGCTGGAAGGACAGCAAGAAGATTGATGTTCCACCCCCTTCTACTGTGACTTGAGTCCTGCAATAATTTGGATCTGTCAGCAAGAAGACTTAGAAATGGGCCTGATGATGCCCTATCAGCGTGTTCACACTTTCTGTGGTCTAGCGGTAATCTGTTTGACAGGATCTCTTGATAGTTGAGCACTTACGGCATAAAGTTCACGCGGCACAGTCAAGCTATATAACCCTGCTGGCATGTCCTTTGAAATAAACTTGCCTATAGAAAGCCTCTAGATCCCATTCGTGTCCACCAACCATCATTCTCGCCTCCCATCCCCAATCTCATATACCTTGTCATGAAGCGGTAGCTCCGCCATAGCTCTTGTAGTCGGATGGATAGACTGAGCATGGGAATACTGCATCATCTGGCTAGCCCGGAAGGCATTCAACTCTCGCAATCTCTTCTGATGGGACCGTCTCTGAAAGAACAAAGCCCCTACTGTCCCAACTAAACAGGCACCGAGCGAGATCCCCAAACCAGCACCAACAGCAGTGGTGTTCGATTTAGGACATTCCGTCCCCCCCAGTGCACACGATGTAGAGTTCGAGGTGGCCGTCACTGTGACCGATGCCGTTGTAGTTGTTGTCGTGGTCGCTGTCGCATTGGCCTTCGCATTCGCAGTCCCAATCTCTGTTCCTGTCGCCGTCGAGGTACCTGTGCCAGATAGGCTCATGTCCGGACTTATCACCAACGACCCCATATTCATACGAAAAGCGTCATCGCAGCACGCTGTCCCATTTGCGCTGCAGCACCAGTATCCGACACCTCTTTGTGGACAAGGGAGGATATAGATCCCTGAATTCTGAGCATATGCTTCACCAACATTGTCAGAATCTAGCCATTAAACAACGAAGCCGAGATGGAAAGATAAAAGCGATTTCAACATACATGTCGGGCATATTCTCGGACAGTCCGGACTACCCCAGGACTTATCCGTACAGGCATTCTGAAAAATCATTCCAGAATATTGCGCCACCTGAGCAATGCACAGCCCGTTCTGTAAACACACGTCGTTCTGCCAGTCACCCTTTTTATTAGTTGAACAGCACGCGCTGACCGAGCTAGACGGGAAACACGGCTGCATCTCGCTCCCGGTGTCGCTGCCATCGCTAAAATAACATTTTGTCGCCGTTGCAGTTGACACAATCACGGCCTGTGCAAGGAGAAACGAGAGTATGCCCCGCATTCTGGGAGTCGGAGCAAGCAAGAGGAAAGAAAGAAGGAAAGAAGGAAAAGGAAGGCGGCAGATCGTCAGCGGAATAACTAAGGAGAAGAGGATCAGGTAGCGTATATATTTGACACGGGCATGGGGGCCGAAAAGCACAGTCTCGCTGAAACATTTGGGTGGGAATTGTTTGACGATAGCGCAGTGGATATGATACGTCTGGGCATATCGTCTTTGCGCTACTTTGGGGGCGCTTTTCGGTCAACTAATGCAGGTCAGACCGGAAAGGTTGCCCCTTTTTTTGCTTGGCTGCTCGTACGGAGTAAGCGTGTGTGATGACATAGTTTCATTTGCTGGATGCGGAAAGTCTAGGATTGGGGTCCATTGGCTTTAATTTGTTGAGGTTGATATGACAGCCTGTAGACTAGGCGGTAGATGGGAGATCTGCGTTTTCCTCAAATAGTATCTGGGCCATGTTCTAAACTGAAGAACTTGGGCGCATACAGTTTGAGGAAATCCCAAGTAAAACATGGGTGATGTGGAGAGGTAAGCTAAGGATTGTAGTTGACTGCTAGGCTATTCATCGTCTCAGAGAAAAGATAACTATACAGCTCGCGAAACCTGGCCATCTGAAGCCTTTACAGTGAATTAATGCAGAAACACTACAAAACAGCGATGGCAACAAAATGTGTTTATTCCACATTACAATACACCATTTAGAATATGAAAAAAAATTATGTCCTCAGAAAAAGTTGCGATTGATATTTTGGGCATGCCGAAATATAGTGTGAGAATATGGCAGGAACCACGCAGAGTGAAAGATGGAGCTTGATATTTGAAGTATATCTGGAATTAGCCCCGGCATTTTAATGTTGTTATTGGCCTATCTGATTTCTTATAGCATGGGCGGACAAGTGACACATTATGATGTAGCAAAAAGTCTACTTACGGTGCTTTCCGGTGATTCAACGCAGAAGCAAAATGCGGTTATGATTCTACCCGCTACAAGAGCCCAGGCGTCTCACACCAAATTCCACAAACTCTTTTTAACATTATATTCTCCTCTTATACGTTGTTTTATGGTGGTCATATATCCATCGAAATACAGCCTATCCTCTTCGCGCCCTCGGTTGATGATCATGGCCGAGCCAAACCTTTCCACCAACACGACTGATGCCACCGAGATGCCTATGTCTCAGGAGCAAGCTAGGCAGAATTATACCATCTCCGATCTTAAAGGAGCTGGAATCTCTCCAACTCTATGGTACAGATTCCACGTTTTGCTTTTCGATCTGGAGCATTTTCAAAATCAACCCCAATCAAGAGAGCGCCTTGAGAGTGTGAATGACGTCTCTTTCATTGGAAAGCCATATTTCAACAGCAGCGAGTCGTGTGCCATCAAAAACACTCTTATCGGCACAAAGACACTGTCAGATACCATAGAGGAAAGCCTTCAAGAAAGACTGCAACGACGTATGAAGAAGCGCGTCGAGAGTGGGGACTATAGAGTCTGCACTGCGCATGACATCGCACCGATACTTGCAACAGCACTTGGCATCAACCTGAAGCAGCTTGGAAAGGACGAAAGATTCACAGAATTTGTCCAGAAAAATGGTTTACGGTGTGGTGAAGAATGGAAAGGGTTAACAGTAAGGTCTTTTGCTCCGAAACAAAAGAGGAAGAAACGATAATGGTCTTATTGCTGCTTAAGGTGCAGGGAATTATTGTCAAATAAACCAGTTCATTCCGAGGTCAAGCAAACCACTGCGATGGTTAGGATTCGCGCATTTAGGTTTTCCGCTGGGTGTTATCTCGTGTCCTGGTATGCGATGGTTTATTCTAGATGGGGACTTGTATTTTGAACGTCCACAACACAATTTAACACATGCCTAGTATTGATCGTTGTGACTACTAGCGAAGACAACTTTCAGAATGTATTTTGAAATTAGTAATATTGCTTTCAGCCTATAATAGAAAAGCCGCAAATTTGGTCGCCTAATAAATTTATATCTAGCTTGAGCTTTGTCAGACCACGATCTACGCAACGCTGCAATGTACATAGCTCCCCTTGCCAAGGAGTGCTATGCTCTTGTCGCCAATCTGGATTTGGAGACCCATGCCCTCAGAGGCACCATAAGCCATCGGATTGCATGAGTATACGATGTCAGAACCCACACATGATTCCTCTCGTCTTAGTGTTAACCCAGCTTTCTATCATCTGGAATCCCCTTCTTCTGCTCTTCTGTCAGATGAACATTAAAAATCTCAGCCAGCGCCTGCAAACGCTCATCTTCCGTCTTACACTCCTTTACTACCTTTCGATCGGTGCCAATAGTTTCTGTCACGGTATCCTTAAACAAGATGGCATTCCCCACAATCACCTCCCGGTCCTCATCCATGATCATTTTTATGCAGAGGACGTATCTGGTAAAGAAGGAATCCGGATTTGTCGAGGTGTACCAGGACATGACTTCGTAGTCTTGGGGCAAGAACTCCGTCATCGTGAAACAATAGATCGGCGCCCACTTGCTGGCGTCCTCAGCCGGGTTGAAGCAGACATCGTAGCACCACATCTTCGGCGCTTCCGTCCTACTCGCGTACGACTCGGCTATAGGCCGTAACTGCAAGCGAACCAACCGCGGGGCGATACTGGTCGTTTCGAATCCGTCGCGCAGCGGAACCGGGAGGTTAAGGCCCCATGAGCCCATCCCCACGTCCACGACGTACCACTCGTCGTCCAGCCACACTAGATTGAGCATATGGTTCCAGCCATCATAAGTGGCGCCCTGGTTGCGCCGGACGTCCGGGTAGGCGCTCAATGCGCGCGCGACGCGGCCCCCGCAGTTGCGCACTTCAAAGCCGAGCGAGCGAAGAACTGTTCCAAAAAAGGTGTTGTTCTCCATGCATCGCCCGCCACGGCGGCGGCGAACGATCCTGGTGTAGAGCTCCGCGGGGTCCAGCGTGACGGTCTTGTGTGCGGAATAGTGGAGTACGAGATTCTCGAACGGGACGTTACATGTGTGGTGCCGTGTCAGGGCCCGCAGCAGGGGCAGTCCATGCTCTTTGGTTCCGGCCTGAGCAGGGTCTTTCAGGACATTCGAGTCGAGGTACTTCTGTGGCAGCTTGATGCGCTCGAAATAGTCACGCAACTCGACATCGCTGTAGCGTGGGCGGGCGTCCTTGTCTAGCGGAATCTGGGTAAGGGCGGTGGGCGCGCTGGAGGACATGATGATATAGGAAGGCCAAGTAACAGATGGCACTTGAATAAGCAGGATATGTAGAGCGTTGACGCCTTTTGAGTCTAGCAGAATGATGTTGACACACGTTTATGGAGTGTGCGGGTGATCATCATACGTGGCATGCGGGGCGAGGACCTACTCAGTTTAAGGCCTAGTCAGCCAAGTCACTCAGGATGACCCCCACTCGATGGACAGTTCTTCTGTCGTCGCCACTCACCAATAAACTAATTTGCTCGTTATTCAGCATTATGAAAGCAAATAACTAGTAACATAATCAACCTACGAGCCGCGGATACTACCGAACCGCGGATCCTTAATCAATATTCCATCCCTCTATATTTAACGCGTTATATCTTCAATACTAAATATAATATACCTTCTTCTAAAGAATCGCGTATTCAGATAACTATTTCAGCTTATCAGAAACATTAAATTAAATCGATATTACATACTATACAGGTTTTTACAATCCCTAAGAATACTCTACGCGATTAATTCTATAATATAAAGACACGATTAAAAAAGCGTGTTAATAGCTATAAATTTACTTAATTTAAAGAAGAAACTCTTCTTAAGTAATTATTAAATATATATATATAAGGATTTCTAATTCAGCCCGAATTCCTATATAAAATAATAAAGATATTACTTTATTCGCGTCTCTAAGACCCTACCGTATCAGTTAGAGTTAACTAATTATATAAATTTATTAAATACTATTCTTAACTCCGTATATGATATAATAGACAGATCATATATTAATATATAAAGTAAGAAGATCTAAAGATTATAAAACCGTGATTTAAGACCGTATAAGCAGCTATTCAGGAATATAGTATATACGAAGATAATATCTAGAATTTTAATAAGACTAGCTTTATAATAGGACTCTACTTAATTACTAAAATTATTATTATAATAAAACGTAATAAACGGCCACGCAGGATTATTCAGAATAATTATAAATAGATTATAATTATCGAAACAGTCAGCTTAAATAGTGTATATATATTACCTATTCTTATACTAAAAGCGGCTTAATAACAAGCTGCTTAATTCTAAGAACCTAAGCTTGCTAGAGACTAGTAGATTATAATAAGTTAAAATAACTAGACTATCGATAAAATAGGTCTTTTTTAATTAAAAAATATCTTTAAACCCTCCTCCAGACGTTATATAATTAATATAAAATATCTATTTATTCTAGATAACTATAGTAGTTATTTAACTGCTGAATTCGATAATTTTTATAAATAAAATATAATAATATATTTTTATATACCTACCCACGCTTCGCACCTTCTTTAACCGTTTAATATAGGTATTTTTAGCCCGCTTAAACATGTATATAAAAAGCTGCTTAAAGGGCGTATAATTACAGATAATAATTATATTAATAAAGAGGATTTTTTATTACTATATTTAGACGTATAAGCTTAAATCTTTATTTTTATAAATATCTATAGTAGCTTTATAGGAGTAGAACTTAAACTACTTAATTAAAAATAAGTTCTTTTAAAGCTTACCTTTTAATTATATACACCTACACCTGCACCGTTACTAGTTAAAGAATTAATTTTCTCTACTTTCTAGACTATATAGAATACTTACTAATTAGATTAAGAGATATATAACTTATAGAATAATCTTAATATTAAAAAAAAACTTTCTAGCAGTCTAGTTGCTTATATTTAATATCTTAAAAAAGCTACTTAAATAGCGATGTAAACCAACCTTCTTTTATAATAAGAAATTAAGATTTTACGAGCTGAAAATGAGCGAAAATATAAAAAAAAATAAGAAGATATATTCTATTAAAAGATAATACTTTTTTATTTATATAAAAAGGCCAAAATCGCGTTCAGTAGCTAAATACGTAGCTTATTAAATAATCTAAATAATCTATTCCGATACCTCGTCGATAAGCTCCGTAACACTATAGTGGCTGCGGGATAGTTAGATATATAATTCGGAACTGCCCTAGTAAATAGCTATTTTTTCATATATTTATTTAATTAAATTTAATGGAGTTAGTGGTTGAATAGCTTTAAATAGTAGTGGCTATGACGAAGGATCCGCGGTTCAGTAGTATCCGCGGCTCGTAGGTTGATTACGTTAGTGGCGGACCCGACCACCCACCGCCTTTCGCCGGTGGGTGGTGCTTTCTTTTTTAGTTTTTAAAATTCTAACTTAGACATGGCTAGTAATTTTTATATAAGATAACTAGATATTAAGTAATCTTCTAGTACTTATTATTATATTTAAATAACAGGACCTAATATAGTTATTTTTTTTTAAATATTATATTAATCGGCATGACTTTAGTATTTAGTATTAATATTTATATCTAAATCTAATCGTTAATATTATATTTATAAAAGAATTCTTTCCTAAGTACTTAGGGTCTTCTAGATAACGCGTTTATAATTCTATACTATTTTCTAAGAATATATTTAACTATAAAATTAAATAATTAGATTTATATAATTTAATTTATAATAAGAACTCCTAGCAGATTAGTCGCCGAATGATTAAATTAAGTTATTAGTATTTAAATATCTATTTCTAGCACGAAATAGACGCTATATAACTAGTATTTAAATTTTTTTAATATCTTCAGCATTATACGGCATTCTTATTTTCCTATATTATATTTTATCTCTATTTTATTCTAAACGCCCGATTTAAAGCGTATAGTCTAGTAAATAGTATCTCTTTTTTATATTATAACTCCCCTATAGTCTTTTTTATTAATATTAATTAAAATAATAATGATCAGTAGTTATATAATATAATTAACTAGTATAATATATAGATATATTATAATAATAGCCTTTATTTTTTAAAATATATTTTTATATTTCTTTATCTATCTAAATATTCTTCTTTTTCTAAGCAGCCTAGTTAATAGTTCTATAACTGTACTATAGTTTTTAATATATATTTTAAATCCTGCGATAAGACTATTAAATTTTTTTATAATTTTAATAGTAGTGGGGGTAGGCTATAAAGTAATTTTATTAACTTTTACTAATTTAAGATATCTTTTATTATAGTTATATACCTATCCTATAATCTTTAATCTAGATATAGTAAACTAAGACTTCTCCGCAGTAATTATATAACTAGTAAGCTTAACTAGTGTTACGACCACCTACCGCACTGCGCACCTCCGGACCGCAGTACGGGTAGGGCTCGCTCAGTAGGGCCGATCCGGGTCACATAATCCGCCCGTAGGGAAAAAGGGCTTCAGAACCACGGGTTCTAAAGACCAGTAATTAGTTCTATAGCTACGGCACCCCTACTAATACGACCCCGCATTACGTACCTGATACGTTATTTATACTATTTTAGACCTTGGTCTAACAGTTCTAATTACTCTAATTATGTGGACGGCCTATTAAGAGTACGCGTTGCGGCGGACCGACGAAATAATAACTAAAAATATTCTATAAAATATCTAATAGAGATTCTTTAATAAATCTTAAAATAAAACGACTTCTTTTTTAAGGAACGAAGAACCTTTAAGATTATTTATATTATATGTAACTGCGCTAGACGAGATATAAGATACTATTTAATACGCTGAAAAAGAATATACTACGGAGGAAATTAATATAATATTAGAGAAGATCTAGAGAGAAGAAAAAAGACTAGTAAAATAAGAAGAACTTTATATTCTATAATACTGTATGGCGGAAAGGAGGTCCTGTATATATTAATAAATTTATAATAATATTATAAGAGACCACTATCTAGGGCGAGATAAAGAAGAATTTATTAAACTCTTAGAAAAGCTTTTAAGATTTATATCCGCATTCTTTAAATTCGTAATCTTAATACGAGAATTAATATTCTTAAAGTTATTGATTATACCCGTAGTGCGGTTTATAATATAGAAAGCTTTTATATTACTATTTAATTTAGCACAGTTCTCGGTAAAGAATCTATTCTAATACTAATATTTTATTAACTAATTAAAGGCCCACTTCTCCGAACATAGGGAATAGTTTATTAATAACTACCGTAAAGTTTTTTGTACGGTAAGTTATCTAGATCTAAAATACTTAGATATTTAGTTTAGAGAAATATATATTTTTATAAAAAACCGCATCTGAGCCGAATTTAAAAACTTTTATTAAAGATATATTAGTAATTCCCGTACCCTCGAATATTAATATATATTATAATATAAGAGAATCTATCAAAGGGAATATGAAACGGTAATAAATTTTATAAACTATTTTTAATTCCTTAAAGAACGTATAACACTACTATATATTAAAGAATATAGAAAAATTTATTTTTATATAAAGATACTCCCTGTACTATAACGAGAGTATCTCTGTATGGGGAAAGAACTAGAAAAATATAATAATTATATAGCTTATATCTAAGCGCTCGAGGATAATATGCTAGAATAGAGAGATTAATTAAGAAATCTTAAAAAAGAGAGGGCTGGGAACGTTAAGCTAAATATAGAGGATATAAAATAAAGCTTTAGTAATGCGCCAGAGTTTTTAACTAAGCGGAAATATTTAAATAATTTTTATAATAGGCCACGAGGAGTCTGTATAAGATATAATTAAGTAGGTTATTACGCTGCTAAATATAGGGCGCTGTAATCTAGCGGTGCGCTATCTTAGATAAATAAAAATAGATATTTAATAAAAAAATAGTTAGGCTAACGTTAACTGCTATAGCAGCGCTGGATCTAAATAATAAAATTAATAGTTTAAGAATAATGCTAGACGTTACCGTTAGTACTACAAACTGTTTTATTAAGATGCGCTGTCTACTGGACTGCGGAGTAGAAGCTAGTTTTATTAGTTAAATATAGGCTAAGTTATACTTGTTAGATATAGAAGGCCTAGTATAGCTAGTTAAAGTAATTAATAGTATTATAGTAAATAGTTACGGGAGCTATAAACTTGAAATCGCCGTTATAGATAGCATAGGTAAATTATGTGATTAAAAGAAAAGCTTTAAAATAATAGATATAAAAGGATATAATATAATCTTAGAAATATCATAATTAAAAGCCGTGAATTTAGATATATAGTGGACGAAGTTTGAATGGTTTTATTATAGTATAAAGAGTAATTTAGATCGGGTTAAGATTCTGTTATTATAAGCTTATATAATAGCCGTTCTTAATAATATATTAATATATATTCTAATTCTAAAGAAGATCGTGAATATAATCTTTATAAAGCTTAATACGGCTTCTCTGAGCGAGATATTTAAAAAATTTAATAATTTTAGTAACGTCTTTTTAAAGGAGGAAGCGAATACCCTCGTATTTTATAGAGATTATAACTATACGATTAAGATTTAACTAGAGATTTAATTATTATATAGGCCGATTTACCCGCTATCTAAAAAGAAACTGCAGGTATTATAAAAATATATTAAAATCGTATTATAAAAAAAATGAATTAGACTATTAAAGAGCTCTGCGGATACCCTAATCCTATTTATATTAAAGAAAGACGATAGCCTATAATTATACGTTAATTATAAAGGATTTAATGCGATTATGATTAAGAATCGCTACCCTCTATTATTAATTAGTAAGATTATAGACCGTCTTAGAGAGGCTAAGATCTTTATATAGCTGGATCTGCGTGATATATATTATTAGTTATAGATTAAAAAAGAAGATAAGTAGCTAATAATGTTCCATACCTGTTACGGCTATTTCGAATACTAGGTAATATTATTTAATTTAATTAACGTACCTGCGATGTTCTAGTTATATATTAATCGCGTAATAAGCGATCTATTAGATATTTATATAGTAATTTATTTAAATAATATTTTTATTTATTCACAGAATAAAAAAGACTATATATATTATATTAGAATAGTGTTAGAGAGACTTCGTACTTATAAATTTTATATTAAACTAAGTAAGTATACATTCCGTACTAATATTATTAAATTTTTAAGATTTATTATTAGCCCTGAGGGAGTCTTAATGGAGAAAAATAAAGTAAAAACTATTATAAAATAGTTAATACCCACGTTAGTACGTGAGATCTAGATATTTTTAGAATTTATAAACTTTTATTATAGATTTATTAAAAGATACTTAAAAATCGTCGCAGCCCTAAATGAAATGATAAAGGATATATAAAATTTAAAAAGTTAAGAGAAAAAAACTATTTAGTTAATTTTAGAGATAAAAGAAAGCTTTAAAAAGCTAAAGAGTAAATTTATAGAAATATTATTACTATAATACTTCGACTTAAAGTGGAAGATCTATATTAAACCGAACGCTTTAGAGTTTATAATTATAGGTATTTACACGTAGCTCTAGAGGAAAGAAATTTAGAATTTTATTATTTTTTTATTCCGTAAACTATAGGATACGGAAATACGCTATAAGATTTATAATAAAGAACTACTCGTAATTATTAAATATTTTAAGTATTAGAGGCACTATCTAGAGGATAGTAGACATCCTATTATAATATTATTTAATTATATTAATCTATAATACTTTATAACGACGAAAGAACTGACTAGATATTAGATAAGATAAATAGAGAGGCTAGCTGTATTTAATTTTAATATTAAGTACCGCTTAAGGATATAAAATCCCGCAGATACGCTAAGCTATTATTTAGATTATAAGTCTAAGAAAAGAGAATACCTCGAGAATTCCATACTACTAATATTTTAGGAGAAGTTACGGGCTAATTTAATAAGGAAAATCTTTATACTAACTACGGTTAGCTTATTTATATATAGGAAAAGTAATTCTAATATTAATTATATCTATATTTAAAAAACGACCGCAGATAAGGTTTATACTAATAGTAATATAGGAATTCCGGATATCTTAATACTACGGTTTATAATATATATAGCTATATAATTTAAGATAGCATACTCGGGGAACATTGCGGAATTAATAATTAATTTATTATAAAAAGTATAAGTAAAGAATAGTTTTTTTAGGAAAATTCAGAACCGTATTTATTAAAATAACCCAGATACGCTGAGTGAACCGCTTTAATATATATTAAATAATAGATTAGTTAGATTTAAAAACCGTGTCTTTATTTTAAAATCCGTAGTAGTACGGTAGGAGATTATAAAAATTAATTATAATAACCTATAAGGAGGGTATCTAAGAGAAAAACATATCTTAGAGAGTATCTAATAATAATATTATTAGCATGATATGCGTCGAGAAATTAAGAAATATATATAATACTGCGTAAAATATAAATAAATTATTATACACTGATATAAGTTATACGGGTTATTTAAATCCTTATTAGTACTCGTAGTATCTGTATAATAGATTAGTATAGACTTTATTATTAGGCTTCTATTCTTAAAGTAGAATGAAGACGTGTACGACTCTATATTAGTTATAATAGATCTCTTTTTACGAGTGAGTATTAGTTAATATTATATTATCTTCTCGCAGTGCGGCGACGGCTCTTAATCATTTATTATTTCTAAAATAATAAATAGACTAAGTAATAAAACTAAATATTAGAATACTTTCTCCGTGCGTATGCGTGTTAGTAATAAGATAATTAGACTAAATAATTACTATTAGCCTAGTTTATATATAATAATACGACGTATACTGCTACGGGTATATTTTTAAATATTATATTTATAGGCTTTCAGAGCGATATCTAAGTTAATATTAAAATAAAGATTAATATTATAATAGATATTTTAGTAAGAAAGAGAGCCGGAGAACTATATAAAATATATAAATTTCTAAAAGAAAAACTCAGATAAAATAAAAATATAATAACTTAAACCGCGAATAAGAATTATATTATAAAAATTTTTAAGATCGGAGACTGGGTTCTACTCTATATAAAAAATATTTAGATAGAAAAATTAGTTAAAAAACTTAATAATAAGTAGATCGGACCTTTCTAAATTACTATAATTATAAATAAGTAGATATATATATTTCTTCTTTCTCTAAGATTTAGATAATTTTATCTAATATTTTATATCTTACTATTGGAACCAGGGAACGAACTAATAAATATTAATCTAAAAAGAGGTAGTGTTCTAATCTAAGAAGGTAAAGAATAGCTAATTAAAAAAATTATAAAATATAGAAAGATCTGTAATGCGGTAGAATATTTAATTTAATAGAAGTACTAGCTTATAGAAGATATTATGTAGGAATTAAAAGAGAATATTTAAGATATAAAAATATTCGGAATCTATATATTAAACTAGTATTACGAGCTAAAAGAACCTATAAGAAAAAGATAATCTAGGAAAAAATAATTTTAAATTACTTAAAGTGCCTTGCACTGCGAAAATTTATATATAAAAGAAATAAAAAAGACTACTTATCTATCTATCTAACTAGTAATTTATATACTAAAGAAATTGAAAAATTATCTTATAATAGATAATAGGGGCGACTCGGAGACTAAAGATAGCGAAGAGATATAAACTTTTTTATTATTATCTAGTATATTTAGCGAAGTCGGAATAAATATTATAGCGCACGGCTCGCGTATAGTAAGGTTAATAGCGCGTACTATAAATTATAAAACGGCGGCGGTTTCAGCGGTATTTAATATAAAATATTAACGGGTAAAAAAAACCGCGAAACGGATCGTATCAGTAGTATGAGAGGGGATTTATTACTATATATTAGTAAAGTTCGAAACTAATATATTAGGTAACTTATTAGACAGCATGTAAAGTAATTACAGACGTCCCGGCTATAGCCTTATAAGAGATAGTATTAATAAAATGACTTATCTTTATAGATTACGTATTATATAGCGGGGAATCGGGCTAGACGGTGTAGATAGTATTAATATTATTTAATATTAAAGTCTATTCGCACCGTCTAACTCTTATTAGCGCCGGTTTTTTTTTTTTTTTTTTTTTTTTTTTCTTAATTTAGCCGGTGAGGGGCTCTAGTAAGAGAATATAAATAGTATATATTATAAAAGGGGCTGGTAAACGGGCGAAGTACTCGACAGCGGTAGAGTTAGTAATAGAGATAACGGCGGCGCGGCGGCGCGAAGTATAAATAAAGAGAGATAAAAGAGATAATATTTTATTTTTTATAATATTAGTTAGTATTACGGCTCCAAACGCAAAAGCGGAATATAAAGATAGAAAGGAGATATTAAATATTTAAAAAGAAAAGGTATGTAATAAGGGTGCAGGCGTTAATTAAGACTAATATAATAAAATAGATATAGCTATCTGTAAAGATTAAAGTAGTAATATTAATTATTAATAACGTAATAGATAAAAGGTATAGTCTTTACGCTAAAATCTATAATAATATAGTACATGATAATATATTATCGCAGAGGAAAGAAAAAGGCAGAAATTAATATAGAATAGAAGATAGAATGTAATAAAAAAAGAATAAAGGAAATCGGTTAAGAAACGGGAAAAAAATATATTTTAAAAAATATAGTGTGACCGCGATCACGCGATAAAATAGATAATCTTAATTTATAATAATAACTTTTAAAACGCATGGAGGCTATAGATAATAGAATTTAAAGCTAAAAATTAAATAGAAGATATAGATAGATATAATAAAGCCGTATTATAAGTTTAAAGATAAATAAAACTAAAATAGAAAGGAAATAAGAAAGAGGATTACGTACAGTACTATAAAAAGAAGATATTAGAGAAGAAGAAGAAAAGAAAAAAAGATCGTACTATAAAGGGAATTAAAAAAAAGTTATTTATATTTATTACTAGGTGACTAACCACCTATTAATAATACTGTTATATACTATTATATTAGATAATATACGATCTTAAAACACCGACTAATTAGATATACCGGAACGGACGAATATTAAGCCGGCTGACTTAAGCTGTAATATAGTATTTATTATATTTTAATAAGCCGCAGGGGATTAATTCGGGGAAAAGTTAAGTTAAAATCTATATATATACGGCCGCAAGTGTCTCAGGCATCTAAACTTAATGTCTTAGATATCTAAGCCACGGGGCCGTGGCCTTAAGAAGGAAGGAGGTAGTTATTATAACTATCTATCATACTGCGTACCTCTAGACCGCAGTACGGGTAAGGCTCGCTTAGTAGGGCCGATCCGGGTTATATAATCCGTCCGTAGGGAAAAGGGGTTTTAAAATCACGGGTTCTGAAGACCAGCAATTAGTTCTATAGCTACGGCACCCCTACCAATACGACCCCGCATTGCGTACCCGACACGTTGTCCACACTATCCCAGACCTTGGTCTAACAACTAGATAGAAATAATAATCTAGATTTATTAGATACTCGAACACGAAACGGCGGATTTTTAAAAAAATATATTTATTATTATACTAAGATTTTAAATCTTTAACTCTATAATTATTAAGAAATATATAAACTTTTTCTAGTAGTATATCTTTAAGAATCTTGCTAACGATTCTTATAAATTATATTATTAAATTTATTCTATTTTATATAATTATTATTATCCTTATCAGCCCTAGCGGTATTTAAATCGTTATTATATTCTTATTTTCTTTAATTAATCTAATTTAATTATAGCCAGAGAAGAAATTAATTAAGAATATTATTATTATATCTATAAATTTTTTAATAAATTTATTATTATTTAATAATATATTTACATCTCGGTATATTATTTTATTAATATATTAAGTATTATTAATTAATTAGTAACTCCTATTCTTCTTTTTAACTAAGAACCAGGAATTATAATAAAATCTTTAATTTCTTTCTAATATTCCCCTCTCTAATTATATTCTAATTATATTACAGACTTCTTAATACAGTGTCTGTAATACTTTAATTACTAGTATTTACTATATTTTATATAGTATAGTTCTAATCCGCTGCGACGGAGCCACTTTAGATTTAATTTTATTAATATTTTTAAAATTTTATTTAAATACTCCTTCTCTCTTATATAAGATCTTAAGAAGTAACTCTTTTTCTTTTTTTAATAAATAATTCCTAATAATCATCCGTTCTATTTATTTAAATATTAATCTTCCTTCTCTAGTAAATTCTGTAATCCTAGAATATAAATATTAATTAAATTTTATTTTCTTATCTAGCGCTCGTCGCTTATAATACTAATTTAAATATATCTTTTTTTAATTATCTAATTCTTTTAGTTTCTTTTTTTTATTTATAATTTTATTAACCGGCTATACTTTCTATATCTTTTATTTATATATAATATATATTCTAGCTAGCGCTTTTCCTTTCGCTTTATTTTATAGCTTAGTAATACTCCTGCTAGATATCCGCGCTATTAATTCTTTTAAAATAATATCTTCTTCTTTAAAAATATATAAAAATATATTTCTAGTTTTCATAGATCTATTTTCTAATATATTAATTAATTAATAAATGTTATTAAATTCTTCGGACGAAAGTTCTTCTATTATTTAAATAAATACTAGTTATATCTGATTTTTATTTTCTTTAATATTTTCTTTCTTTATTCTAGATATTTCTTTATTTTTTTATAGTGAATAACTGCCCAGGGAGAAGTCTATTATAATTTTTAAATCCTGAACTACTATTAATAGCTAAAAATTATTTTTAAAACGAGTACTATTATCGAGATTAGTAATTTTAATAATAATTTTTCTATTACTATTTTTAAAATAAAAGATACAGAGCGCTCCTCTATCTTTTTTAATTTTTATAATATATTATACTTATATCTAAAATAGCTAGCTTAGTATTAGCTATTACTTAGCCTGTTATATAACGAAAATAGGGATTTGAATAATAATATTTCCTATTTATATAGATAAATCGGCGACGTATCTTAAGTATAGATTTTTTTTTATTAGTTATAATAATAATAATATGTGGTCTAGTCCTTATAATTAGTTTTAATTAATTTACTAAATCTAAGCTTATAATATTTAGTTCTAACCCTATATCTAGTAAAATAAAAACTTTTAAATTATCGATTATGACTTCTGTCTGTAGTGTCTTTATTATATATAATAATAGTAATTATTTAACTAAAATACTTTTTAGATCTCTAATATATTATATAGTAATTCGAGTAATATTCTTTAATAGAGGTATACTTTTTCTAGCTAATTTATATATTTAAAAAAATACTTTATATAATCTCGGAGCGAGACTAATTAGCTTTTTAATAATAATATCTTTTATTTTCTAATTTAGTAATCTATCCCGTATAACTCTTTTATAAGTTAAATTTTTAATATCTTATACTAACTTCTTCGATAATTCTTTATATAGATTTTAGTTATTATTTTTCTACTTATTTAGTACTAAATTAATATAAAATATTTTAATTATAATAATATTATTTAGAATATCTCCGGAGGTTATAGAAGAGATATATTTATTATATTTTAGAATTTTAATTATAAGAAATTTATTTTTAGTAGTATGTTTCTTACCCGCCTATTATTAAACTATAAATATATTAATACTATATTTTTTATATTTCTTATCTATATCGTCTATTACACGGTTATTTTCCTATTTTAATTCTAAATCTTTATTTATTATTTTAACCGAGATAAAGTTTACTCTAGCTATAAATATAATATTTTTTAATTAATTTAAATTATTTAATAGCGCTTTTCTCTTCTAATAAATGTTATAAATTATTATTATTAATAACTTCTCTCCTTTTTTAGCTATATAAGAACCCTCCTCTCTTTCTCTTTTTATTATAATTATACTTCCTCCTAATAATCTGTGTTAACGATAACATAGTTTATTATTAATATTATTTTTATTATTAATATTATTTTTATTATTAATATTATTTTTAATATTAGATAATTATTAATCCGGCAGTTTACTACACTATTATAGAAATATTTATTAGCTATAACTAAATTATTTTTATTTCCTATTTTCTTCTCCGTATCCATTATATTAACTATTCCCTACTAGTAATAATTATTCTAGTTAACTATTACCGTAATTAGTAAAACTATTACTTTAAATACTTTAATTAATTTTTCTATATTATTTTATATTTTATTTATATTAGTATTATTACTTGCTCATAACCTCTAATATTTATTTAATTTAGCGGTTACTTTTTTATAATATTCTAGATCTCTATATTTTTATATTATATTATTAAATTTCGGGAGTTTCTGACCAAGATCTTATAACTATTATAATTATTTTTTTATTTTAATTAATTTTTTCGTTTCTTCTATATACTTACTAAATTTAATTAATTCTAACTCGTCTAAATTAATATATATTTTTTTATAGACTTTCTCTCTAAGTGCTTTTAGTAAGCTATCTAGAAACTAAACTATCTATATAGAATTATCTAGCTAGTTCTTTTTCTTAATTTATATTAATATAATAGTATATTCTCTAATATACCGGCAGATTTAATCGTCCTATTATTATTCTATATTTTTATAATTTTTAAGAAAATATTTAATATATATTTATTATTCTATATTCTTATCTTTAAATTCTTTTTTAATTTTCTTACAGAAGGCTTTCTAATCATTTTATAAATATAAATTTAAGGTTTCTATTTACTTATCTATTTATATATTATAATATTCTACTATTCTCTCTATATTTTTTTCCGTTTTAGCGATACCATAATCCTTATATAATTAGTTAAACTACTAAAGGAACTAAATTACATTCTTATTATTAAATACTAGTGTATTAGTTATATTAAATATTAATATTAATATTATAAACGCTCTAGGTATTATAATTACTATAATTTTATAAAATTAATTTAATATATTTTTTATAAATATTTACTCTTCCTCTATTCGCTTATTCTACTTTTTATTTATAAGAGATTATATATATCTCTATTTTTTTAGATTCCTTTTTTCTAGTCCGTTATATTCTATTTTATTAATATAATATAATATATTAGATTCTCGGGTCCTTATAATCTTATAATTATTATCTCCTTTTCTATTAAACTAAGATAATTTCCTTTTTTAATTAAAATATTGTAAAAGGGGTCTGCAGCTGTAATCCTACAACGGGAGACAATCCGGCAATGCGAGATATAGTAGACCACATAATCAACCACACAACAACGCGCTGAATAGCAGGATCTCAGTAGATCCTGACTGAATGATAGGATCCCGGCGGATCCTAGCTGCCAGCGCAGTTAATAGGTAAGATCTTGGTAGATCTTAACAGGCGGATTGCCGGTGCAATGCCTGAATAATAGGATCCCGGCGGATCCTGGCTGCCAGCGTAGTTGATAAGTAAGATCTCGGTAGATCTTAACAGGCGGATTACCGGTGCAATGCCTGAATAATAGGATCCCAGCGGATCCTAGCTGCTAAGGTAGGGAAAATAAGAAGAGAAAAACTTGATTAATTGTCTATCTATACTGCCGTGAGAGGCGCTTTAATATATATAAGCCGGTGTGGCTGCGCAGGGCGAAAAGGGATGTCAGGCGAATGCCTGACCCCTTTTACAATATATACTTAATTATTACCTCCTGCGTTAATTACTAAGATGTAAAAAAGATCTGTAACTATAATCCTATAACGGGAGATAATCCGGTAATATAAGATATAGTAGACTATATAATTAATTATATAATAATATACTGAATAACAGGATCTCGATAGATCCTAACTACTAGTATAATTAATAAGTAAAATCTTAGTAGATCTTAACAAGCGGATTACCGGTATAATACCTAAATAATAGAATCCTAGCGGATCCTAGCTGCTAAAGTAGGAAAAATAAGAAGAGAAAAACTTAATTAATTATCTATCTATACTACCGTGAGAGGCGCTTAATATATATAAGCCGGTATAGCTGCGCAGGGCGAAAAGGGATGTCAGGCGAATGCCTGACCCCTTTTACAATATTCGCTGAAATTCTTACGAATCTATTTTTTAAAATCTTTAAATATTATAATAGATATAAATATTCTAATTTATTCTAAAATTTTATATATTTTTTACTATTTATAGATTATTCCCACGAGCTTTTATTTAATAATTATAATCTTTTTAAAGTCCGTTGCTTCTTTATATATAAATAATATTTTAAAAATAAAATATTAGTTAATTCTTTATAGCTATCTTTTTACTATTTTATATTTAAAACGTCCGTTATATTTTAAAATTAAATTAAAATCCGAAATCTTCTAATATAGTTTTATAGTACCGCCGGCTTCGTACGAATAGTAAAGTAATCTAGTAGTTAAAATTTCTAACTATACCTACAGCTACTAACTAGTAAAGAATATAACGTGTATTATAACGAGTTAATTAGCTTATTATTATATAATACGCTGTAATCCTTTAAGAATATTTTAACTTTTCTTATTACTACTTATTTCGGCGAGGTAGATAAAGGTATATTAGACTTTTTAATTAGATATATAAAAATAATTTAGATTAAATAATTACTTATAAAAGCGGAAAATTTCTTATAGAAGAAAAAGAATTAGAGATATTTAGAAACTTAATTAATAAGTAGAAAAATTTACTCTTTTTATAGAGAACTTCTTATTCTTTTTTAAGGAGTCCCCCTTTACCTAAAAAAAAGCTAGATTATATGAAAATTCTAGCTGTATAGATTTAATTTATTCTAGATATACTCGTTAAAGAGGTTTTAAATAGTTATAAAAAACTATCTTAGTTTAGATATATTACTAGATATAATTTTTAATAATAGATCTCCTTATTCCTGGAAGTTAGGCGAAGATAGTTCTCTATTAAAATAAATATTTTTAACTTCTTTTTATAGCTATCTCTCCTGTTTATATCTATTAGACTAGGTACAGGTTCTTACTCTATTTTATATAGATCTCTCTTTTCCATCTATAAGCTGTTACTATTATCGGTAGCAGGCCAGTCCATGGGTTCCAGGGGTCGCAGCAGGGGGGTACGCTGTGTGGCGGCCCCAGGTGTCACATATAGCTACGGTATCTCTACGAATACGATCCCGTATTGCGTCTCTAACACGTTATCCACACTATCCCAGACCTCGGTCTAACAATTCTTAAACTAATTATATCTAAGAATATATCTACGCAGTTAGTATAATACTAATATTAATAAATTTAAATTCTTTCTTATAAAAGATTAGGATTAGAAATAATATAATATTTATTATAAATTCTTTTAATAAGCTCTTATTCTATATTAAAAGTAATTTTTAACTTTTAACTAGTTTTTAGATAGGTCTTATTTAATAACTTAACTAAGTTTAAAGCTTAATAAAATATTAAATAAGAGTAAGGCACCACTAAATATAGTAATTAATAAAATAATCTAATATTTTAATAATAATATATTTAAACTAAGTCTTTACTAAAATATACTAACTAGTTAATAAATACTATTTTTATTACGCTCTTTATATTTTAGAGAAAGTACTAAACTTATTTTTTAATAATTATTATTTTTATATAAAATATTGTTATGGCAGAAGGTAGGTATCCTATTACTGGGGGACAGGAGTCCGTCTGTTCGGAAGCAGGACGTACTATCCTCTTTTATCTACAGGTAGTATTCGCTAAATACAAGTAGTAGCCCTAGGGCTACCTTTACCGAACTGGGTAGGACTTATTAGGGCACCGTACGCGGTATTCTGGCCCTTATATATTCTATAAATACCTAGAACAGATAGTCTAGTAATATAGTAGTGATACTATAACTTATAGCGTCGGGCTATAGTAGGTAGTTACCTTATAATAGGTCCTATAATCACATCCTCCCCTACCTGGCGGAGAATACACCTAGATTCTTAAATATAGATTACTCGTAGATGGCGTAGATTATTTATTAAGCCCTAATTAGCTCCTGTCTGGTTAATATATTAAATACTTTTAATTCGGTTCGTCGCTTGAGCACTTAACAACGCGTTATTAATATATAATAAGTTATTATTATTATCGACTTCTTCTTCTTTTTATAATCTCTCTACCCTATTACTTCTTTCTTTTTTAATTATTAAAATCACTCTTTTCTCTCTATTATTTTTATTATTATTTATTTATTACTTAAACCGTTAGTTTTATTCTTCTTTTCATTATTTTCACCATATTACTTATTCCGGAGGGTAAAATATCTTATATTAATATAAACCGTTATTAGATCTTAGCTACTATTTCTATTAATATATTTCTCCGTTAATAGCTTTAATAATCCGTACTAACCCTTCTCTATTAGATACTTATAATAAATTAAATAAAAAATGTCGGCAAGTCGTCAAGTAGCTAGATATCCGGAATAATATTATATAGCAGTTTAACTCTTCTAATTAACTAAAGATGCAGACTCCGAGTTTTTATTAGAATAACGAAGAATATATTATATAACACTAGGGTCTTTTAGTTTTTACTAAATTAATATATAGCTTCTATATCAGTAGCAGTGGCCCCTTTATAGGTTACGTTATATACCCGGCCTATAATAGTAAAACTCTATAAGAAATAGCTTATAATAACTACTTATAGATAAGTCGAGATAATAGATATAATATCTAGATCTGTTTCAAGTCGGCTGATAGTATCTAGTAATCCGACGAAATATATACGTAAATATTATTCTTTAGCCGTGAAAGTCTTCGGTTAATTATATATAGTTAGATTATAACAAATAATAGACTATTATATACTTTATCTCGCGATTTATTTAAGATATTTAAGTTTTTTATAAATCAGGCCGATTCCTCTTCCGGAGATATATCTAAGACTAAGAAAAATAAAATATTTAATATTAATAACCTATCTAATAGAGAGAACAACGGAGCGTTAATTAATAATAATATATTAGTTATTATTATAGAGAAGCCCGCTGTAAAGACGACTATAGAATTTTTTAATAAAAAGAGCGATATTCCCACGAAAAGTAAATTAGCTATAAAGATTAATAAAAATAAATAGACTATCCGTTCAGTCGAGTTATTTATTATTAAAAAGATAGCGACGCCTGCGTGATAGATATTTATATATAATATAAAAGCGGTTCATTACTTTTATTATCTATCCGTTATTCCTGCTAACACGGTATTTAGACTACCCCTACTCCCCCTGTTAGTAAGTACGGAGTATTTAATTTAACTATTATAAGTATCCTTTAGTCTGTCCCTGGCTTTTACTAGCTAACGTATTCTATAATTTTTTAATTATATAGCCTACAGGCCTCCTGGTAGTAAATATAACTAATAATTTAAATTATATAAAAAACTATTCTATTATATTATATATAGTTAGATTACTTAAGAATATAGTTCTAATATTTCTCTTTTAATAAATTATTTCGTCGTCGTGTTTTCTAGCGGTTCCGTTTCTCATTCTCGCGCTAAATATCCGTTTTTTTTTTTTATTCTATCGTCGATTACCGCCTCAGACGGTACTTTAGTTAAACAAGCTAAGACTACTATCTTAGACGGTACTCTAGCTAAATAAGCTAAGGTTATTAAGAATAGATCGGCGAATAATTTATCTAGTAAATTAGTTATTCTATCTTTAAAACTCTAGAAATTATTAATAGCTATAAAGAAACTCCAGAAGTTATAGAAACGGTTCGTTTCTTCTTTAACTAAAACTATAGAATAGATAAGTCGTTTACTTACGGACCTAGAGGCTCGAATTTAGGGTTTATTATTACGTTATTCTAGTCTGAAACGCGCTAAATCTCCTATTCCTGTAGGAATAACTATTAAATTTTAGTAAATTCTTACTCCGGACTAAAAAATTCTCGCGCGTCGTTCCGTTCCACAGGAGAACAAGAGTTTGGTTATATCTTCTATATTTTATAAATAAGTACCTTCCTATTAGCCGGTTATTTAATTATTAATTTTTTTATATAGTCGACAATCGATACGAGTCTTTAAGAATCTCGCTTAGTAACTTATTCGTTGATAATATAGTCCGTCGTGTTATCTACCGGATTAGATCTTCTCGTAATAGATACTTTATTTAATAGTCTTTATATCGTTAATTTATTTTCTATCTTTTATTCTTACTAACTATCTATAGGAATGGTTTAACCTCATGTTATTATTTAAGATTTTAATTTATCTTTTAACTCTGCTAACTATCAGTAAGGACGATTTAGCCTATTATTATTAGTCTTAAGGAATATAACTTATTTCTTCTTTTAATATAATAAATATTTATCGTATCTCTCGCCGCTCGCATAATATCTAATAATATATAATATCTTTACTATCTAGTCTTCACTATTTATTAATCCGCTTTACTCTAAACGAGCCGGAATCACTACGGTGAAAGGTTCTTTAAAATCGTATTTAATAGTGTTCTATTAAGTTGTTTCTTTGTCTGATAATCTTCCGGATAATTTAATAAATAATTTATTCTTCGAATTAAATAAGTTCTCTACTATAGTATTTTTTCTATTACTATTTAATAAGAGAGACTCTTTGCGCGATCGACCGCGGTAATATTTTATCCGGTCTTTTTTACCGCGTTTTAACTACTAACGGCCTTTCTTTTTACGACGTGTTAATATTTAGCTAGTAATACTATCTATTTTTTTTTTATCTATTTTAAACGCACCCCTGAGCGCTCCTGCTAATTTTATTTAGTTTTTATTATTATAAATAATTTATTATAGGTAGGCGGCGGCGGCTTTAATTTATCTAGAATTTATCTAATTTTTATAGGCTTTAAAATAGCTATATCTGCCTTCTTAAGGCGTTAATCCAATAATTATAATAATTATAGTCTATCCGGATTCTCGGTATTAGCGGCGATCAACTGCTAACTATTAATAAAATTTTATATAACCCGTTCGTTAGGTTCCTGTAGTGTATATGTCCCTAACGAGTAACTTTTTAATATTTTATAGGGTCTAAACTAGTGGGCTTTAAATTTCTAAGATATTTCGTTTCTTACTAGGATCCATTATCCTTTTTAGAAGCTATGATACTTTACAGTTTTGTTCTATATATATTATTTTTTAACTATATAAGTAAGTAATCGCTCGTTAGCCAGCATCCTAATATCTATTACGCGTAATAGTCTATTCTCTAACTGTGCGCCGACGCGTTACACGTTTTTTAATAATCTTAGTTAAACTCTATATAGCAGGTAGAACGGGCTAACCCCGGAGACAGCGTGCTGCTGAATATAAGTAGTAAATATAACCTATAATAAATATAAATCCTATAATCTAGTTAGTTTCCCCAGAAATGTCTTAGTTAATATCTTACTAAACGTTCTATTCAGATTCTTAACCTTATTATTCATTCTAGGATGGTGTAGACTCGTTATATAATATTTTACTTACAGAATCTATACATAGTAACGTATTATCGCTCCTAGCAGGTTTAGACTATTATCTAATAGGAGTTTCTCTATAGTCTTATAATTTATAAAAATCTCTTTATAGAAAAATCAGATGATTTTCTCCTCTGTTATCTTTATAACTACTTTTATAATAATCTAATTAGTAATATAATTAATTACTATAATAATCTATTAATTCCCGTTCAACGTCATCGATAAACGGCTAATTAAGTCGATTCCCTATTTATTAAATAGTTATACCTTAATATCAATCTAATATTTAGTCACTTTCCGTTCCAGTGAACGTCTCAATCCTTATATAATTTAATAGTTAAAGTAGCGATACGTCGCTAACTTAATATTAACACGCATTCCCGATTATCACATATGGGTACTAATTACTTCTAATAGATCAGGGTACCCTAGATAACCGAACTAGTCGTGTATTTCCTTTATAAAGACCGTGCGGGTCGGAGAATAAAGATACGGTATATTATCTAGCTTAAACTAATAGAGTAGGTATTCTTCTTTTCTTTTAAAATTTTATATTTCTTACCCGTCACGCAGGGCGAAATTATCTTTAATCTATTAGACGCTCCGCCGCATATTCTATTTACTAGATAAAATACCCGTTTTTAAATAGCCGACGATAGCTTTATATTACTTATTCTTATCTATCTTTTATAAATAGATAGTCCGACGGCCGGTAATAGTGTTTAAGTATAATTCTAGGTATTCTACTAGATTAGCAGCGCCCTCTTCTATAAAATTAAGTTACTAACTAATTATATCGGGAATAACTACCTCGCTTCTTTTATAATACCGAATATCTAAGTTATAGGATTAGAATTTATTAATCTAGTAGACGAGTTACTTAATATATATCTTTATAATTTATATATATTTTAAGCTGTTATAGTCCGTCATAATTATAATTATTATCCTGTTTTCGATATACGAATCCTAGAGGCGAAGTGCCTTTTTAATCGCGAGTAGTTTTTTTTTCTATATAAAATAGTTCCGCTCGGTCGGCGTAAGTTTACACCTATTAAAAACTACAGGATATAACTTATCGTTCTCGTCTTCCTATAGTAAAACTAGACTAATTACTTACTTCGAGACGTCTATTTTAATACGGAACGGTTTATAGCAATCTACTAATAATAATATAGAACGTAATATTAATACGGCTTTAAGTTATCTAAAGACTAGTTCGCATTTTATATTTTATATAATTAATTAAAAGTGATCCTGCCTCCGCTCCTTATTAGACTTCTTTAATAATTTATAGAGTAGAGTAATAATACGCGTAAAATCGCGTATATACCGTTAATAATACGTTACTAGTTTTAAGAACTAACGAACGTTATGCATATTCTTTAGATATAATTATTTAAAAATTACGTCGATTTTCTCTATAACCGGCCGTGCTTTTCTATTTCTAATAATATAATTATAAAACTTAATCTCCCTCTTAGAGAAGATATACTTAGACTTTTTTATAAATAAGAAGTTCTCTCGTAACACGTTAAAAACAGTTTATAAATATTATATATATTTTATCTCCGAGTTCGAGAATACCAAGATATTATTAAGATAAATAACGCAGAACTTTACTAAGTAAGGAGTTAATAACTTATTTATTATTATTTAAAAGGTAGCCGGCGCGTTATATAGTCTAAATAATATACTAACGAACTTGAATTTTCTAAAAATAGTATTAAATATAATCTTTAGAATTAATAAGGTATTTATACGGACTTACTAATATCCCGATAAGAGATTAATCTTTAATAAATATATTATTTCTTTTACTATATTAATAAGTTCCTGAATTCGCGGTAGGGGATAATTATTCTTTATTATAATCCGGTTTAATACTTAGTAGTTAATATATATACGTTATCCGCCATTAGCCTTTCGTATAAAAATAACTAGGAATCCCTAAGGTAACGATAAAAACCGTATAACACTTTTAGTAACTTTTTCGGCTAATTATTTCTTTAGCTCTTCGAGTTTCTCCTATAACAGCGGATAATATAGTAAATTAATTAATTTATAATTATCTATATTAATCTTATAGTCTATATTACGTTCTAGTAGAAGATTAGGTAGTAGTTCTTTCTAAAATAAGTTAATATTCTAGTCAAGTAGTTTCTGAATAGCTAGCTACTCCGCGAATAATCCTTTTAACGACGCGTCCGCCTCCTTTATTATATATATATATAATATAGTATCTTTCTTTCTTAGCATCCGCCCTATCTATTTCGCAGATAATAAATTAAATATAATTAATAAATTATTAACTCGTCTTCACACATTAACTAGTAGAACGGTGTAGATTTTCCCTCGACTATCCCTTAGGCGCATTTATAATATTATCTAATTAATTATTAAATTAATTACTTGTAGCTAGTCGCGTCCTAAGATCATGTTAAAGTCGGGTAGTAGAATATCCTACTTATATATACATCCTATCTATTTCCCCAGTCGCAGCGGTATTATATAAGCCGTATAAGTTATTATTTTTTTACTATTAGCTAGTAAGATCTCTAAAAATATTATAGCTTAGCGTCGGCTCACACACTCGGTTATTATTAGCGAGTCTAACACGTTATTAGATATAAATATATAGCTTATTCCTAAATCTATAAGAATTCGCATTTATTATCTTTTCGGATTTTTAATCTTTTTTTAATAATAAAAGAAATTATCTCCCAGGGCGTGAAAATATCCCTTTATATAATAAAATATTAATATAATATTTAATAATACCGAGAGATCGCGCGGATCTAATAAATTATTTTTTTAAATACTCTCTACCCTGGAAACTCTTTTTATTTAATTAATTAGTATTTCCTTATCTAACGACTGTTTCTTTTTCCCTTATTTTTATTATTTCTATCTATAAATTATTTTTACTTATATCAGTATTCCCTGTTCCGATACCCGGATTTACTATAGTAAAAACACGCGTTATTCTTACAGCAATACGCGTTCTATTTAGGAGTACCGCGTCTAGATATTTATAACTACTAAATATAAATAATATTAAAATCTATCGGATCACCAGGCAAGTCGTCGTTCCTAATTTAGCTTATAACGGTTTATTTTTACTTATATATAATAAATAGCTAGACGACTAAATTAAAGATAATCAGTTAGTTTCTTTCTTAAATTTATATAATTTATAAATTTTTCTTCGCTCCTCTCATAAATTTATAAATAAAAATATAATTAAGAATACCTCTTAAGACGCATAACACCGCGTTAGTGAGCGTGCTAATATATATTTATATACTTCGTTAGCCCTGTATATACTTATCATACGTATCCTAATACTTTAATTTACTAAAATACTTACTAAATTGCTCACAAACTCACTATTTAAAAGTAGCGAAGGTTATGATTAACTATATTATTCCCGCTATATTAAAAACTTCGCGTACTTTTTATCTCTCACAAGCCACGCCGACTAATTTCTTTTTAATAATAATTATTTTTTTAATATCTCTAGCTTCCTTCAGGGCCAGTAATCACTTATTTTTAAAATATTAGTTTACTCGTCGGAGCCATTTCTCTACTATCTTATTTTTAAACCGGCCGTCGTACTTCGGAATAAGTTCCAGATCCGAAATCTTGCGGTACGGCTTAGTATTATCAATTATCTACTACGGTAATTCGGGTAGTCTAACTACCCCTTACTACGTGGTCTATTAAGACGCAGCGATAGTATACTTAACCTATTCTTATATAAGGCGGCGGAGGTTTGTAACGAGCTTTTAGATCTTATTATTCCCTACTAATTTATTTATTTAACTAAAGATATTATTAAGTTCCTGGTCAGATATCTTATTATATAAAAATAAAAGATTATTTATTAGAATCGAGCGAGATAACACGTCTTAGAAAAGAGGTTTTACTAGTAGGATCCCTATCTCTATTTATTAGACTGGGTTATTTAAATTAGCCAGCCCTCATTTGAGGAAAAGACTAGTTATATAAAGATTTTATATTATAAATTTAATTAATATTAATATATAAAAAGTCTTCTAATAGCTATAAAAAGCTATTACGTTTTGGACATGCTACCAGATATTATAATAAAAGGTAGGTATCTTATTACTAAAAAATAGGAGTCCGTCTGTTCGAAAATAAAACGTACTGTTCTTTTTTATCTATAGATAGTATTTACTAAATATAAGTAGTAACCCTAGGACTATCTCTACCGAACTAGGTAGGGCTTATTAGAGCACCGTACGCGATATCCTGGCCCTTATATATTCTGTAGGTGCCTGGGACAGGTGGTCCGGTAATGTAGTAGCGGTACTACAACTTATAGCGTCGGGCTACAGTAGGTAGCCACCTTGTAGTAGGTCCTGCAATCACAATATATTCTTCTTTCCTATAATAGGCGTAGGAGTTAAATAACTTTTTAATATTATTTAAAATATTTATTATTATTATTAAGAGAGAATAAAATTATAAATAATTAAAAAGTTAATAATATTTCTTTATATATTAAGATTTAATATAGAAAAGTAAAAGATAAAGTTTTCTAAGAAATTCTTTTCTTATAAAAAAATAAAATCTGTAAAAGAGGAGAAGAATAAAATATTTAATAAAATTAAAATAAACTTAGATAAAATAAATAAAATATATAAGATAGGTAAAGCCTAAATATTACTATTTAAAAATAATATCTAGATATAGATATTAGGAAGAAAGTGTAAGAGTTATAATAATAATATTTTTAAATATTATTAATTAAATTTTAATTATAAATAAAAATATATTATACTTTACTTTTTAATTTTTTAATATATTTTAGTTTTTCTCGTTCTTACTTCCTCCTAATTTAGTTATAAAAGAAATACTAAATATTATAGATAAAAAATATATAATTTATATAGTTACGGGCTTTAATATATATATTATATTTATAATCTAAATTAGGGTCTCGGACCCAGGCTAGGTTATCTAACTTTAATCTAGATCTAATACTGGGTCGGAGTCTTCGATCTAAAACCTAACCCAGTCTAGATTAGGTCCGGATTAGGTCCGGGTTATGTTGGGTTGTGCGGAAGTCTAGACTTAACGAGCTATTCTAAGCACTCTATCTAAGTCTACTTATAGTCTAGACCTAGATTCATCCCCTCTATATAGACCTCGCCACGACCCTGATATTAGGTCCCTCCTACTAACTCGCGACCCGGACCTAGATGGTTCCGGGTCTAAGCTTTACGACCCGGACTAACCCTCAGGGTCATAAAATTTTATTAGGATCACCCTGACTACGATCCTAACTACTTTAAATTATATAATTCTTTTATACCTTTCCTAATTAGGATAGATAAATTTGCTGACATATTATTATATATTACTGTTTCTTATACCTGTTCTATATATCTAACTATAATTCTATTAATTTTTATCCACCCTCTATGTAATTTTTTAAAATAGGTCTTTTAAATAAGTCTACTAATATAGTAATATTAAGCTTGCCTTCTTTTGGACCTAAGATAAATATTATATTATATTATATAGAAAGTTAGTAAAATTAGTATGTAAGAATGCGGAAATATATTTTAAATATATAATATAGTTATACCATATCCCGCAAAACTTAAGCACTACCTATATTTCCTTCTAAAATATCTAAAAAGAGCTATATTAGATGAAGTTATTATTATACTACTTACATTTTATTCATATAGCAATTTACTCTTTTATCCAGTTAGTATTAAGACTCTACTATAAGTATAATTCCTACGGGATAGGATTTAGGAAAAAGAATTTATTTCTAATTATCCATCTAACTACTCTATAAATCACCTTTACTATCCTGAGAATAACTCTGACTATCTTAAAAGTTACCCTAATTACCCTAAGGATTATCCTAACTATCCTAAGAATCATCCTAACTATCCTAAGGATCACCCTAACTACCCTAAGAATCATCTAATTAGCTTAAAGATTTAAATAAAAAGCGGGCCTTAGATATAATCTATCAAGTAAACAATCAGATAATATAGAATCAGTATATATATCTATCTCTAAATCTTTTTACCCATCCTAAAGGAAAGTCTTAGTAAGTCCCTTTTTATACACAGCTTTAATATATCTTAGTTATCTAATATATTCCTCTCCTCTAGATATAATACGCCACCATCGGATTTCCTTAAATATATTACTAATTCTATATCTTAACTTTTCTTCCCTATCTTATTAAAAAGTTAATAGACCTTTTACAAGCCTCTAAAAGCCCCTAAATATCTTATACGTATTTATTCTAACCGGATCAGAATATATATTCTATATTCTCTAGAAATAAATAATAAATTTGTGATCTAATAACTTTAGACCGACTTTAGAAGAAAGAAATAGATAACTTAGAATAAGAAACGTGTAAAGTATTAAGAATACTTCAACCAGATCGCCTTAGATAAGAATAAAAAATTAGAGATTATATACTAGCAATATCAGAAGGTTCTTGATCATCCTAGTTAAACTTATAGTAGAATAATTTTAATAAATAAGTATTATAATAGAGTAACTTGTCGGAAAGCTGTCTTAGCTAAAAAGTAAAAGCCAAATATTAAGCTTATATTAGAGCATTCTGTACATTTAGAACCTTATTATTACCTTTATTATACTAATTCTTTTATATCTAGGCTTAGAATGCGCCTATATAAAGATTCAATACACATATTTAGTAGCAGAAACTTGCGAAACTTCTTACTATATTATATCTTTTATTTCTTTTCCTTAAACACCCTGAGTTCCGTAATCTTATCTCTTATACCCGACTTACGTTATTAATACTAGATATCCCGTCCGCTAAGACTATGCGCCGGCAGATTCGAGAGCTAGTCTATAAGAACTAAAAGACTATCCTTTAAACACTTCCTCCTGGTGCTAAATTATCACTTATCCTTAATTACTAGATATCTCTATTTAAGCAGGCATTTATAGCTATCACTGGATACTTTATTAACAAAGACTAAAAGTACCGTGAGATATTACTTAGATTTAAACCCTTACATAGATCTTATTCTAGTATAAATCTAAATAAGATAGTTTTTAACTTATTATAAGAGTATCAGATCATTAATCGAGTGCTTTTAGTGACTACTAATAATACTTTAAATAATAAGACTCTAATAAAAAGTGTCCATAAGGCGATTAAAGATCTATAATTCTTAAGCGATATTACTATTATTCAGATACTATATATTACACATATAATCTAGCTTAACCTAAAAAGTCTCCTTAGGAAGATAAAAGCTATCCTAAAAAACAATAAAGTTAAGTAGACATAGTCTAATAACCGGGTAGAAGCTCTCCAGGCGACGCAGTAGGATAAAAAGATTATATATACTTTAGGTAAGATAAGGCGTTATAAATTTATTTAGTTTATAATACTAATTAGTACCTTAGGTTCGAAATCTTACAATTTATATTAATACAAGTCCTCAACGCCGGGAGTCATTTTATAACTTATAGATAAGAGAGCCAAAGCTAGTTCTAATCTAAAATATTACTACTCAATAGAACTCTACATTCTTAATACTCGCACGCGCGAAGAAGCTCTAATAAGTCTTTAATATCTTCTACTCCCAGTACGACTAAGAGCACTTTACTTTAAGCTAAGAGCAGTAGCGATAAATTAATTATCTTTTTTATATTTTTAAGCCTTTTCACCGATTCACAACGCTTTTATATAAAATAAAGAATGTCACTATCCATCGGGTTTTTAAAGTCTATAATAAGCTATTTAATCACCTTAAAAAGTTAATTAAGCAGCTTTAACGAAAGACAGTTACTTAGAAACAGGTAATACTTACATCCCTCGAAGCAGCAAGGCTCAAGCTCTTAATCTATTATAAAAATACTAACCGGATTAATAGTTATATTTACGTAATTAATACAATTCTTTCTCTATAAAATAAACTCAAGTTCTTCTCGACGTCCGACTAGGATCCAAACCCAGAATCTAGGATCAACTACCGAGCAGCTTATCACTAGAGTCTTAAATCCTTTCTTAAAAAATATTCTAAGAGTTTTACTAAGAACTATTAGAGATTAGATACTCCGATAGTAAGCTTAACACTAGATGAATTTAATTTAGTTTATACACTAGATAAATCATAGCAGTCTTAAATTTCATAACTAGTACAGTCGAACGAGCTTATAAAGTATCTTAATAGTAGTAAATATCTCTTAAGCTTTATTAGAGAGAGTAATTATTAATCTATTTCTTAAATATAGTCCTAAATACCTAGCCTCTGGCCTGATGGAGAGATTATTAAAATAAATTTCCTATAATAGCGAGACTTACTCGCGATATACTTTTTATCCTAGCTAGTAGTATAAAAATAGAGCGGCTTTTTAACTTTACATAAGATATCTATTATTATTATTAAGGATCTCTTCAACCTTAAACGATTTCAGACCTTATAATATATATATATATATCGCGGTTTAAGATTCATGAAAAGCAGCGAATAATACTCTCTAAATATCTTTTAACTTAAGAGATACAGGCTGCAAAGAAAGAGAGAACATAGTAATAACTTACCGTTAATCTAATTAGCGATAATAAAGAGAATAAAAAGCCTACTATATAACTCTAAGCTACCTCGCAGACTGTCTAGGGTCCGTCCGTAAATATACTCGGTAAAAGACGCCTAAGTAATATAGCTAATAATATGAGAGATAATAAAGAGGAAGATAATAGTTAAGAGCCTAAGAAAATATCTCTGTCAGAGATACAGTACCGAGTATTAGATAAAGTTTATAAGTATTTAAGGTTACTAGATAGGTATGAAATATTTAATATATAATTAAATAATCATAATATGTTCTCGGTTAATTCATTAATTTTAATTTATTTTAATTTAATTTATTCTATATTACCAAATTAAGAAACTACTCCTCTAAATACTGTAAGTAAGATACTCAAAAATACAGCTAAAATCTACATAACTTATACTCTGCGTGACTTGCCTAAGTTTACTATATTTAACGACTCTGAGGGTAGGTTCGCGACCCTTAGGATAGATTCACGACTTTTATAATCTTACCCTGACCCCACTTCAGGGTCTAATCTTACGATCCTAAAACCTGCGTGGTCCGGGTCGCGGTCCGGGTCATCAGGGTCACCCGCGGGTAGTGGCGAGGTCTACCTCTATATCACAACTATCAAAACGCTCAGTCCCAAGACGTACCCGGATAAAGGGAAAGGACTGAACAAGATAATAATATAGAAACTTAATTCACGTAGACAGAGACAGCCGATGAAGCTGAGAATTTATCCTAAGTCACCTCCCCTACACCCGAGCGACGTTCCCAGAGGATACGGAAAACCTCGTATACAGATATTCTTAGCCAATTAAAATAGGTCTTCCCAGCTTGCCTGCTTTATCATTACTAGCAATACTCTTTCCTTACATACTTTAGCCTTCCTTACTCCACGAAGTCATCTCAATCTATCTCGGTAACCTCATGTATCTTATATTTCCTCCCTTTCTTGTCGTTTCAGGGCCGCAGCGTGCGCAGCGGGCGTCTTCCAGTTTATAAGCGCTATAATACGCCTAATATAGTAAGATCGACAGAGTTATACAGGCTTGGCGGGTCGTCAGGGTCGTGGAGGGTCGGTTCGCGGGTCGTAGGTTAGGACATGTTGAAGTGGAATAGATTGATTCTTGTTGATTAACTTAAAGAGTTATCTGTTACAGGGGCGGGATGCCTCATATATATACTGTTCCCAATCCCTGCCATAAGGTTCAGCCACCATGATACTCATCACAGCCACCGTGATATTCAACAGGACACGCCTCCGGGTCGCGGGTCGCGAGGGGGGACCCAATATCAGGGTCGCGGCGAGGTCTATTAGGCGTATTAAACAAAAATCCCTCTGATTTCTGGCGGGAGTATAAATATTAATATTCTACTCCGGTTTGAATGACGATTATTGATCAGCCATGATCTGTAACCAGTGGGCCAAGGCCCAGTCTTGGTCATTAGAGTAGGGATCGTTATAGTGCCCTTTTCGCCCATCCACAGTAACTGGGTAGATAAAAGCACACGAACCCCTTCCATCGTCTGTAAACAGAGCTCCCATATTGGCTTTCAGAATTTCTTTTGCACGGACCCCATAAGACTCGTCACTGGTGGCCTTTGAATAATGATGCATTGCAAGAGCAGTGAGAGTACTCCAATAATGTGGAAATATATCGCCCCACATCCGATCCTTGCCGAACCAGTATCCGTCCCAGTGGCGGATAGCGATATCGTGCAAACGGAAGTGTGGCTGTCTTCCCGAGAATGCCTCCAGAAGATTAAAATGTCGTCTGGCACTCTCAAGCCATTTCTCTTCCTCAGTAAAACGATAGAGCTCAAGCAAAATATTTGCCGCTGGTGCAACAATTGACTGTTCATAATTCACCTCATGTGCGGGATAGTTGTCTCCTTTGTCTGCGATATATTTTCCGTGCTCTTTGAAACAGTTGAGTAACGTCTGTAAAAGAGTAGGCTGGGTGCTCTTCACGAAACTGAGGCCTTCGTACACAGGCAAGCCAATTGCATACAGCTTGTGGCCCTCTTTCTTGTAAAACCCTTTAACTGTTAACATAAATCTCTCTAGCGGTGTAGCGCTAAAATTCCCATGACTTATCACCGGCTCATTCTTCAGCTTTGCCATGTTAAGATGGAGCTGCATGACCCACGGCCAGTTATACAGCCGGTAACTGCGCCCCAGAGGACTGTCCAGGACGCTTCCGCCCCGTGTTTGAAGTTTGTTAATAACGTAGTCGTAATATATCCAGAGTGACCTTTCAACCTCCTCATCCGAATTGGACTGTAGCCACTGAGAAATCAATACTCCCATTCCCACACGCTCCCTAGCAGTATTCTTGTCTGGGTCCGTATCAAATGTAACAATCGCATTCATTTGATTATCATAGACTGCATATGCACCCGCAATATCTGGGGGGTCAGAGAATTGGTCCACCTGCTGGTTTGCGACAATAAACTTTATACGATTCCGAATGGTTTCGTCAGGGTTGGCCATAATATTGAGGACAATAGTCGAATTGCGTTGATCTGCACCCTCCCCAGTGGTAAGAGTTAATATTTGTTCTCCGATGGTATCTGACCAGAACTGAATCGGATATACACCAGTATCCTCCTGGGTGGACAAGGCATCATTATAGCCCAAGGGCCCGGATACCGGGGATTTGGCGCTATTTATCTTAATGGGACTCAAGGATGATGTATCCATGTGAACAAATTGACTGGATCTCTCGATTTTCTGCTTGTAGGCACCCTTTGGATCAACGGCCATATTTTTCCGGGCTGCCAGGCTGCCACCCCCCCTGATGGAGATACTGGTAACTGGCGCGCCAGATAGTGTCAGATTAATCTCTTCACCCTCTACAGCCGTAAAGGATGATGCATTCACACAAAGGGCCTGACTCGACCGCCACTTGATCTGCTCACAAAAATCGTCCCAACCTTCATTCCAGAACATAGTCCAGCAGACCTTCTTGGACTCTTTGCTGCTCAGGGTACCGATGTGTGGATGTAGGACAAAGAATCCGCGGGTGTTAGAAGATGTGACAGTATTCCGAGACTCAACACTGTAGCCTTCCAATGCGCCTTCTGTAAGTACCAGGCCGAGGCCAACGTAAGGCTCTTGCAGTCCCATCTGTAGTAACTGAACCCATGAGCTGCCACCGTTTGCCCAGATATGGGCGTGGACTCGATGATTCAATGCATCAGTTGTGTTGGTATAATGGTCGTTGAATGGAGTGTAGATCCCGAGCACTTCCGAACGACCAGATTTCTTCAAATCGAGTTCTTCATTTCCAGTATTTGTGAAGGTATAGCACTCGTCAAAACTGAATACCTCTTCAGGGGTCAAGTTCCTTGTGACTTCGATCTTCAGTACATCGATTTTGTAAGTTGCAGTCATTGTGTCGGATTCGATGGAAATATTAGGCTTATTCCAGTAAGCACGATTGAGGTTCCCTAACGGCGCATATCCCAAACCCCACCGGCTTCCAGACGGCTGCCATATTGTATTATCAGGCCCACTGATCCAGCTCATGTCATTGTTGCGATATCGGTATTTTATGGACAAAAGAGCGCCGCTATTGGTATCGACCTCGATTAAAAATTTGCCGGATTCCATAAATTGGCTTGATTTTCCATAGACAACCGCGCTGCTAATAAGCAGTACAAGGAGAAAGAAACGCATTTTAAAAGATGTTTATTGTAAGTGTCAGCAAAATTACAGGCCTATCGTAATATCACCTGAGATGCGACAAAAGCAATGGAATAAATGAGGACACAAAATTTCAATCTACTCTGCAGCCTTAAGTATGATTCCTCTTGACAGCCTGGAGCAAAACTAGTTTTGTGGGAATCTTATGTGGAGAAAAAAGAATGTGTTGTGTCACCACAGCTGTTTTCAGGAATTCTCTTACGGTCTAGTATGAAATATGCTGAGTACTTAGTGGAGAAAAAAAGAATGTGTTATGTCACCACAGCTGTTTTCAGGAATTCTCTTACGGTCTACTATAAGGTATGCTGAGTACTTAGTAGAGAAAAAAAGAATATGTTGTGTCACTACAGCTGTTTTTAGGAATTCTCTTACGGTCTAGTATGAAATATGCTGAGTACTTGGTGCAAATGTGGCAGGTAATTGCTGGTAAGTTAAAGTATATAGAACAACTTCTGTAACATGGTCGTAGATGCTAACAATTATAAAAACACCTATCCTTCCTGTAGGGTTTTGAGAATGAAATCAAACCCACCTAACTGCTAAGGAAGAAGAGACGAAAGGGATTATTGTGCCGAGTCTACTTCGCTAAGGCAAAAGTCAGGTAAGGATACCAGTTCTTTTGCTTATTGCCGCAATGCTTTTGATTCCATTTTTCATTTTGGCATCCTTATTTCTGATATAAGATATGGACCAGTCGTACTAACGTTTCGGGAGCGCTCCGGAAAACTGCTGCTATCATGTCGGACATACCAGAACCTAAAGTGCCGGTTGAAAGGCTGTCTCTTAATACAACTAAGAATGTCCCGAAGCCACTGCCTACCAACCCTGTCGAAGGACTTATTGAAGTGCACTCCAGTTCAAAAGACCTTAAGCCGAACAGCGCAAATGAGGGTATACAAAGCACATATCTCAACTTTAAGAGTACTGATGACGATATTTTGCTGCATTTCGCTATCCGCAGACTGCCAAAGGAAATTGTTCTTAACTGCAAAATTAACGGAAACTGGCAAAATCAAGTCGATAAATCCTTCGAGCACAGATTCGTTAAAAATGATCCTTACATTTCTGTCTATGTACTGAAAGAACGCTACGACATCTATATTGATTATCGCTATCTTGCTTCATATCCCAGAAGTGTCGACAAGTCTATTGTGAAGGTTCAATATGCTGCAGATGACGGCTTGAGTACTGTTGCGCTTGCTAGTACCCTATCTCTCCGTGTGTTCGATAACTTTTCTGAACGCATCTTCGGCAGTTGAGGTTTGAGATATCTAGGACTGTCACTGTCTGCTATGAAAGACTTGAAGTTCTTATGAAGGTACAAGCTGAGAGATTTTTTGAAGGATTTTTTGGTGGTGTATAGTTTTTCGAGTTCTCTATTAAGAGATCGGATCTATTACTGCATGTATTTCTAATCTGCCTTGGTATAGGTTTTCCCCTGCTATTAGGTTTTCCTATACTGTATGCAAATGTAAAGGCAGCTTTAGAATTTAATCGCAATACATTATTTTGGAGCCCGGTTGTATGGCTGCGGCGCTAGGGACGATGACTATTGCACATGCGGTGCGCAAGAAACAGTTACACAGGTCCCAACAGACTGCCCAAGACTGAATGAATTGCGGAGGGAACTAAGGAGAAAGGTTGAGGACGCGTTTACCAGCGTGTCGAGTCTGCTGGGAGGCTCAAGAGAAGGTAAGAAAGGTAAACCAGACAGCGTGTCGCGGGCTAGGACGGTCGAGGCCGTGCTGGACTTCGCCGAATCGTCACAGCGGTTTCGCAGTCGCGCGCCACGAGGGCAGCCTAACAATGGGAACGACAATTAGGCCACGAGAGGCCTTGACGAGGCTCTAAGTCTGTTTTCAGGAAGTAGAACACTCAACATGTACATACACGGGTATATATTTGATGTAGCCTGCATATCGTTCGCGAGGGGTTAGGGTATATGGTTTCTCTCACACACACCCTGTAAAGCTATTCTATAGCCTGTCCGAGTTACGGAGATATATAACAAACCTATTGGATCAGTGAAATGTACAAGGCTCTTGATTATCCTGGTATAACATGGAATGGGCGATGCCGGAACGAGAAGATGAGAGATTTTATCTCCTAGAAATTGTCCTACTCACTCATGAATTTATGATCAAGAATGTCTATTCTATACCTTCCCCACTGTTAGTCTTTCTCTTTTTTCTTTCTTTCTTTCTTCTTTGTTACTTATTTTTTTTTAAAAAAGAAATAAAAAAACAAAAAAATATAGAAAAGAAGAATTCCATCCCGCGAGTGGAGGCTCTGAAAAAAGGTATACGGTATTACTTCATCCCACTCCCCCAATGCTGGACGTGGAGTCCTGAATTAGCTACCGAATTAATTATTATACCTAGGTCATGGTCGAATAAATGGCGCATCAGAATATACATAAAGCGAACCTTGCTACTCTATTCTTTTTTAATAGCCTATCTCCATTTGGTATAACTAGTTAATTCATCACCCCCCTCTGTGGGAAGGGTTTTAATTTTTACTACTTATACCCCGGTCAGTACCTGCGGTAGCTTTGCGGCGCAGCTCTGTTGGTTGGCCATCACTTTCTAACTGTTTTGTCGCCCTCGCTACCAAGCACGCATGTTAGAGAAAAAAGAGTTGACTGGTGTTGACTTGACACCCAATTCGTATACGCCATGTCTCATCTAAACTATGGTATTGATTCCCTTAACTAGCTACCTGATCTCCTACATATAGCCACACCCTGATGAATCTAATATAGAGACGAGGATAAGAAAAGAATAAATAATTTTAATATTAACGCTGTGACCTATAAATTCGAATGTAGATTTGTAGTAATACCCCGGGTTGATCCGCCTGTCTTAGCGCTCTCACGCGGCGCGGTTCTACCGGATCCACCTATTAGTAAATTATCTCGTCCATGCTAGGGTCGTAGTTGAGCCGGTGTAAGGATTTTCTCGCCCGGTGTAAGAAAAATCTCTTAGTATTTATATACCGGGTTAGATTTTATTAGCTAATAAGCTTAGCCGGTATAAGAAATCCCGATCCTTATATTATACGAAATTTTTTTTACACCGTACGAACTCTTCTTATACTAGATTAGATCTATTAAAGCGGGAATGATAAGCTCTATCATATATAGATAAAAATTTAATAGAAATTTTCTATATAGTTTTAAAAAATATAATTTAAACTATAATTATATAATAAAATAATTATATAAACCGGGGGTTTAAACTTAACGTATAATAAAATATTATAATTAAGAATAAGAAATTTTTTACAGTCGCTAGTAACTAGTTATTTTATTTATAATTATCTAGAATAATATATATATATTATTTAAACTTGTTTTAATTTTTTCCTTTTTTTTCTATCTCCCTACTTTTTTTTATTTACTGTGATGGTGCTCGATCTAGAAACCAAAGAAATCATATTCCTAATCACTAGGTAGCGGTTCGACGAAATACTAAATATAAGAAAAAAAAGAAAATAGGAAATAAGAAGGGGGATATAGGATAATTAAATAATAGACTAGTAGTAGAATATTCCCATAAATTATATCCTAATTATATCCCACTTTTTAGTATCTAGATAATCTAATATTTAATTAATCTAATATATAATTATTATATTACCCTCCTATAAAGGGTCGGCTTATTCTAAGTTAACTATTTACTAAAATCAGAGCGAGCTTTTAATATATTAAATATTTATTAATTTTAGAGTTATTTAGGTAGATAAGAGACTCCTAGAGATAGTTATAGATAGTTTTTAATTTTATAATTATAAGATTTACAGTGAAAATAGCGATTCTTAGTATAATAACTAGTTATTTTAGATAAAAGAGTATCTATAATTAGTAATATTATTTCTATTTTTATAGAATCTAGTACTCTCACTAGCGGCTTTAGATCTAAATATATAAAAAAATGTTCTGCGAGTTATTACACTATATAAAGAAATCTAGAATAGTTAACTAATAAATTTAATTATTAAATAAAGTAGTTCTTAATTATTATAGAGAAGCCACGCTTAAAGATAGATATTTTAGTAATATTTAGTTAAGTTTATTCACGTACTTCGTAGAGTATATGTTTAAATTTTATAATATACGCGGCCAGAATCTCTCTATTACTTTATTTTAATCCGAGTAGACGGTTTTTAATTTTATATATTTTATTAGGATTATTATAGATATATTTAAGCTAATCTAAAATAGTATTATAGTTCTAAATATTAGCTTATTAAGTCTTATATAACTAGAGAAATATCATAGCTTAGACGTTATTATTAAGATTAAAATAAATATAATAGAACTAAATAATCGTGTTATTAATAGTTTTACTATCTATCTAAAGCTTAGCTTATATAATAAGTAGCTATATATTAAATTTTAAAATTTAGCCGGCGAATTTCTCGGGATTAAAAAAAATAGATTTTAATTAGTTTCTAGTATAAAATTTAACTTAGAGAGTCTAAATAACTTCGTAAAATTTAGCTCGTAGTTAAGTTACTAAATCTATATTAAAGAGATAAAAGAAAATAAAAGAAAATAGAGAAATTAGAAGAGATTAGAAATAAAAATAAAAATAGAAAAGATTTACTATATAATATTATCTCTTAGATAAGCTATTATAGTTAAAGCAGAGTAGACAGAATAAATAAAATAGATAGAAATTATTAATTCTATTAAATATTAATTAAATAAAGATAGAATAATCGAGTCAGCGAGTATTAATAAAAATTAATTTTATATATAATTATACGATTAGCAGAATAGAAGAATAAAATAATAGATTCTAAAAATAAAGATAAAAAAAAATTAGTTAATATAATACTAGGGCCTTTTAACAAAGGATATTTAATATTATATAATAATATTTAATCTAGAAACTAAAGAAATTATATTCCTAATTACTAGATAGCGGTTCGACGAAATACTAAATATAAAAAAAAAAAAAAAAAAAAAAAAAAA
>NGZO01000001.1:2694317-2758510 GCA_002215965.1 Aspergillus persii
AAAAAAAAAAAAAAAAAAAAAATAGAAAGGGAGATATAGGATAATTAAATAATAAACTAGTAGTAGAACGTTCTTATAGATCATATCCCGATCATATTCCGCTTCTCGGCATCCGGATAACCTAACATCTGATTAACCTGACGTACGATCATCACATTTACTTTCTTTTTTTCTTTATAATCTCTTTATTTTTTAATCTTTATTTAAATTCTCTTTAATTTTATTACAAGCATTTATTCTTTTTATTTTATATTTACTCTCTTAAAAATAGTGATCCGTCTACTACTTAGTTTATATTAAATTTAAATCCGTTATAAATTTATAATAATAATAATATAATAGTATAATAAATATAATAAGATAATTTTTACTTTTATAAATTAGTAATAATAGATTATTATTAAAACCTTAATTACAGCTTTTTTTATAAGAGTAACTCTACTATAAAGCGTGAGAAATTGTTAATATATAAATAAAATAAAAGAATTATAATAACACGATTATAACACGTATAAGATTAAAGATAGAAAATAAATATAACTTTATATAAACTTAAATACTATAAAGTTAGAATATATTTATAACTAGGTTTATATCAGGTTTAAATATAGTTAATATATGTATAATATTCTACTAACTCCGGAAGCTTACTTCTTATAATTAAAATTAGTTTAAATTTTATTTATATTATATCCCTAATTAAAACAGGCTAGAGCTTAAATCTAATAAGGTTATAATCTAGCTAAAACTAGATTTAAATTAAGTATAAATCACGCTGTAAGTTCCTATTATCTAAAATTATAATAAATCTTTTTTATCTATCTATATATTATCTCTTTAATTTCTTTTCTTTAATAATCTTTTTTTATTAGATTTTTATTTCTATTTTATCTTCAGCGCTCTTTTCTTTATTTTATTTTTTATTTCTATTTAAACTTAAACTATATTACTTTTTATTTCCTTTGCTCTATTCCTATTATTAATTCTTAAAATAGTATACTTTAGACCTACGAAAAACTTTATATTGTGACGATCGTACGTCAGGTTAATCGGATGTTAGGTTATCCGGATGCTAAGAAGCGGGATATAATCGGGATATAATCTATAGAAACGTTATACTACTAGTCTACTATTTAACTATTCTATATCCTCCTTCCTATTTTCTATTTTCTTTTTTTTTTATATTTAGTATTTCGTCGAACCGCTACCTAGTAATTAGGAATATAATTTTTTTAATTTCTAAATCGAGTACTATTATATAATATTAAATATTCTTTGTTAAAAGGCCCTAATATTATATTAGCTAATTTCTTTCTATTTCTATTTCTAGAATCTATTATTCTATTCTTTTATTTTACTAATTATATAGTTATATATAAAATTAATTCTTATTAATACTCGCTAACTCGATCGTTCTATCTCTATCTAATTAATATCTAATAAAATTAATAATCTCTATCTATTTCGTCTATTCTATCTGCTCTACTCTAACTATAATAACTTATCTAAAAAATAGTATTATATATTAAATCTTTTTCTATTTTTATCTCTATTTCTAATCTTTTCTAATCTCTCTATCTTTTTCTATTTTCTTTTATCTCTTTAATATAGATCTAGTAACCTAACTACGAGCTAAATTTTACGAAGCTATTTAGACTCTCTAAGTTAAACTTTATATTAAAAATTAATTAAAACCTATTTTTTTTAATTCTGAGAAATTCGCTGGCTAAATTTTAAAATTTAATATATAGCTATTTATTATATAAGTTAAGCTCTAGATAGATAGTGAAGCTATTAATAACGCGATTATTTAATTTTACTATATCTATCTTAATCTTAATAATAGTATTTAAGCTATGGTGCTCCCCTAATTATATAAAATTTAATAAGCTAATATTTAGAACTATAATATTATTCTAGATTAGTTTAAGCGTATCTACGATAACTTTAATAAAATATATAAAATTAAAGACTGTCTATTTAAATTAAAATAAGATAATAGAGAGACTCTAGCCGCGTATATTATAAAATTTAAATATATACTTTACGAAGTATATAGATAAGCCTAGCTAGATATTACTAAAATATTTATTTTTAGGCGTGGCTTCTCTGTAATAATTAAGAACTATTTTATTTAATAATTAAATCTACTAGTTAACTATTCTGGATTTCTTTATATAGTATAATAACTTATAAAATATTTTTTTATATATTTAGATCTAAAGCCGCCAGCGAGAGTATTAGATTTTATAAAAATAAAAGCGATATTATTAATTATAAATACTTTTTTATCTAAAATAATTAATTATTATACTAAGAATCGCTACTTTCGCTGTAGATTTTATAATTATAAGATTAAAAATTATTTATAATTATTTCTAGAAGCTTCTCGTCTATCTAGATAACTCTAGAATTAATAAATATTTAACACGTTAGAAGCTTACTCTAATTTTAATAAATAATTAACTTAGAATAAGCCGACCCTTTACAGGGGGGTAATATAATAATTATATATTAAATTAATTAGATATTAGATTATCTAGATACTAAGAAGCGGGATATGATCGGGATATAATCTATAAGAATATTCTACTACTAATCTATTATTTAATTATTCTATATCCCCCTCTCTATTTTCTATTTTTTTTTTCTTATGTTTAGTATTTCGTCGAATCACTACCTAGTGATTAAGAATATGATTTCTTTGGTTTCTAGATCGAGCACCATCACATTATTAATATTTACCTTTATAATCCTTCCTACTATTCTTTTAGGCTAGGATAATAACGAGCTTATTATTAGCCGTATTAATAATAGCGTGTATATTAATTTTTACTTTTTTTATATTAAATTTAAATTAAAAATAATAGATATTGGGCAGTCTATTATTCTGAGAAAATATATAATTATTATTTTAATTTTTAAAACGCGTTTTTTTACTATATATATACATCAAAAGAAAATACTGCCGGTTGCCACCGCCTACCCAATCAAGCGATGACGTCATATGAACCTAGCTAATAGGAATCCTCCTTCCTTTTTAGGCTTAGCCCCTAATTTAATATATTAAAACCATGGACCGGCACTGACTTTTAAAACTCTACTACCGGTATTTACTTCTAAAAACTCTATTATCAGTATTTTGCTCCGAAACTCTAATCTTTTACTTTTATATATAAATTATATATAAAAGTTAAAGATAAATATTATAAAGTAAGAAGCTATTTTATTATTTATTACTATCTAAATACTCTAGACCACCGATCTTTTACCAACGTATATAAATTATATAAAAAATATAAAGATGAATAATATTAGAGCAGGTAGATTAAATTAAATATAAATATAGGCTTAACCCCCTGCTAAAATTTATATAGGAGATTAAATTAATTTATTCTTTTATATAATTATTTAATTATCTCTTCCTTTCCTTAATAATAAAGTATTCTTTTAGATAAGATCCTCTAAGCTACTAAACCACTTTAGAATCTATTCGGTCCGGAATAAATATTAATCCGGTTAACTAATTAATAGTTATAAGCCCGGCTCGCCTTACCGCCTTATATCTTTTTAAGATAGGTATTTAATTTCCTATACTAATTTCTCATACTCCTTTAACCCATTTTCTTTATATAACTATTCCTATTTAAACTAGTCCTTTATCTTTATTATTCTAATTTAACTAATTATATTTATCTATTTATTCTTGTATTTATTCATTCAAAATATTTAAAATAAAGCTGAATTTTATTCTATCCTAATTAGATAATTAGATCTAGTAATTTAATATAATTAAATTAATTGCCCAGTTAAGATATATATAGAATTATATTAATCCGGACCATGTGACCAAGCTAGATTAGATAATTAAGTCCTATTATCCTACTTTATATAACTTGAAGAAAGGCGTAACTACTATTAAAAACTTAAATTAAAATAACTAAGCCTTATATAGAGACCTATCACGTAACTATAAAATCTAGTTAAGGGAATTCTATAGGATTAATAAAGGTATAGCCCTAATACTACTCCTAATTAAGATCTCCCTTTTAGTAACTAATTAGATCTTTATTTTAAAGATAAATTATTTATATAACGTTCTCAAGATCCTCTAGAAGAAGCTAGTACTATTATATAAAGCCCGAAAGTGTTACGACCACCTACCGCACTGCGGTTCAGAGGGGCGCAGTGCGGGTAGGGCTCGCTCAGTAGGGCCGATCCGGGTCACATGATCCGCCCGTAGGGAAAAGGGGCTTCAGAACCACGGGTTCTGAAGACCAGCAATTAGTTCTATAGCTACGGCACCCCTACCAATACGATCCCGCATTGCGTACCCAACACGTTGTCCACACTATCCCAGACCTCGGTCTTGTGACGATCCAGGCATTCAAGCATCCAAGCATCCAAATCCCAATCTAAGTAATCTAAATCCCGTAAAGGTTGCTAAGATAGTAAAAACTAGATATTGAGATTTTAGATTAAGATTATAGGAGAATTAGAATAATTATAATATTTAACTTATTTATATTCCTCTTCTATTATTGTAAAAGGGGTCAGGCATTCGCCTGACATCCTTTTTCGCCCTGCGCAGCCACACCGGCTTGTATATATTAAAGCGCCTCTCACAGCAGTGTAGATAGATAATTAATCAAGTTTTTCTCTTCTTATTTTCCCTACCTTAGCAGCTAGGATCCGCCGGGATCCTATTATTCAGACATTACACCAGTAATCCGCCTGTTAAGATCTACTGAGATCTTACCTATTAATTATACTAGCAGCCAGGATCCGCCGGGATCCTATTATTTAGGTATTATACCGGTAATCCGCCTGTTAAGATCTACCGAGATCTTACTTATTAACTACGCTAGTAGCCAGGATCCGCCGGGATCCTATTATTTAATTAGAATCTACCGAGATCCTGCTATTCAGCGCATTATTATATAGTTAATTACGTGGTCTACTATATCTCGTATTACCGGATTATCTCCCGTTATAAGATTACAGCTATAAATCTCTTTTATATCTTAGTAACTAACGCAGGGGGTAATAATTAAATATATATCTTAACTAAAATAGGAAATTACCTTAATTTAATAAAAAAAAAGGCGGCAGTTACGAGATTATAAGAATCTAAAAATCTAATATATTATATCGCGTTAATAAAATAAAATACGACGGACTAAAAAAGAAGAATCTAAAAAAATAGATATATATATTATTTTATATAGATAAGAAGCAGAATAAGTAAATAAAGAAAAAGTAAGTATTTATAAAAAATATATCAAATTAATCTCGCGAAATTATAGTAACTATAATATCTAGGGTATTTATAATACTAATACTAATATCTAATATAACTAATATACTAATATTTAATAATAAAAATATAACTTAATTCCTTCAGTAGTTTAACCAATTATATAAGGATTATAGTATTACTAAAATAGAAGAGATTATAGAGAGAATAGTAAAATATTATAATATATAAATAGATAAATAAATAGAAATTCTTAATTTATATTTATAAAGCGATTAAGAGGCCTTCTGTAAGAAAATTAAGAAAGAATTTAAAAATAAAAATATAAAATAATAGATATATACTAGACGTTTTCTTAAAAATTATAAAAATATAGAATAATAATAAAATAATTAAATCTACTAGTATATTAAAGAATACACCACCATATCGGTATAAGTTAAGAAGAAAAACTAACTAGATAATCCTATATAGATAGTCTAGTTCCTAGATAACTTACTAAAAGTACTTAGAGAGAAAGTCTATAAAAAAGTATATATTAATTTAAATAAATCAGAATTAATCAAATTTAGTAAATATATAAAAGAAGCGAAAAAGTTAATTAAAATAGAGAAATAACTATAATAATTATAAGATCTTAATTAGAAACTCCTGAGATTTAATAATATAGTATAAAAATATAAAGATTTAGAATATTATAAAAAAGTAATAATTAGATTAAATAAAAACTAGGAGCTACAAACAAGTAATAATACTAGTATAAATAAAATATAAAGTAACGTGAAAAAATTAACTAAAATATTTAAAGCGATAATTTTACCGATTATAGTAATAATTAACTAGAATAACTATTACTAGCAGAAAATAATTAATATAATAAATACAGAGAAGAAAACAGGAAATAAAAATAATCTAACTATAGTTAATAAGTATTTTTATAATAATATAGTAAACTGCTGGATTAATAATTATCTAATATTTAAAAATAATATTAATAATAAATTATATTATCGTTAACATGGACTATCAGGAGGAAGTATAATTATAATAAAAAAAAAAAAGAAGAAGGTCCTCGTATAACTAAAAGAAGGGAAAAGCTATTAATAATAGTAGTTTATAATACTTATTAAAAGAGAAAAGCGCTATTAGGTAATTTAAATTAATTAAAAAATACTATACCTATAACTAGAGCAAACTTTATTTTAGTTAAAATAATAGGTGAAGATCTAGGATCAAGATAGGAAGATAATTATATAATAAATAATACAGACGAGGAACACGAAGAATATAATATTAATATATTTACTATTTAATAACAGGCGAGTAAGAAACGTATTATTAAAAATAAGCTTCCTATAATTAGAATTTTAAAATATAATAAATATATTCCTCCTGCGACCTCCGGAGATAATTTAAATAATATTATTATAATTAAAATATTTTATATTAATTTAGCACCAGACAAGCAGAAGAATAATAATTAAGATTTATATAAAAGATTATTAAAGAAGTTAGTATAAAATATTAAAAATTTAATCTATAAAAGAGTTATACAGGTCAGATTACTAGACTAAAAAATAAAAAATATTATTATTAAAAAACTAATTAATCTTATTTTAAGATTATATAAAATATTCTTTTAAATATATAAATTAGCCAGAAAAAATATACCTCTATTAAAGAATATTACTTAAATTACTATATAATATATTAAGGATCTAAAAAATATTCTAGTTAAATATTTACTATCGCTATATATAATAAAAATACTATAGACGGAAGTCATAATTAATAATCTAAAAATTTCTATCTTACTAGACACGGGGTTAGAATTAAATATTATAAACTTAGATTTAGTAAATTAATTAAAACTAACCATAAGGACTAGACTATATATTACTATTATTATAACTAATAAAGGAAAAAATCTATATCTAGGATACATCGCTGATTTACCTATATAGATAGAAGATATTATTATTTAAATCCCTGTTTTCGTCATGCAGCAGGCTAAGTAATAATTAATACTAGGCTAATTATTCTAAATATAGATATAGTATACTATAAAAATTAAAAGAAATAAAGAAGTGCTTTATATCTTCTATTCTAAAAATAGCAGCAGGAAAATCATTATTAAAATTATTAATTCCGATAATAGCGCTCGTTTTAAAAATAATTTCTAGTTATTAATAGTAGTCTAAGATTTAAAAATTACAGCGGACTTCCCCTTGAGTAATTATCCGCTATAAAAAATAAAAAAGTATCTAGAATAAAGAAGGAAAATATTAAAAAAAATAAAGATTAGGTACGACTAGTATTTAATTAGATAATAGAAGAACTTTCGTCCGAAGAATTTAGTAATACTTATTAGTTAATTAATATATTAGAAAATATATTAGTAAAAGCTAGAAACGTGTTTTTACACGTTTTTAAAGAAGAAGATATTACTTTAGAAGAGTTAACAGCGCGGATATTTAATAAAAATATTACCGAGCTATAAAATAGAGCGGAAAAAAAAGTATTAGCTAGAATATATACTATATATAAATAAAAGGCGCAGAAAGTACAGCCGGTTAATAAAATTATAAATAAAGAAAAAAACCTAGAAGAATTAAATAACTAGAAAAAAATATATTTAAATTAGTATTATAAATAACGAGCGCCAGATAAGAAGATAAGATTTAATTAATATTTATATCCTAGGATTGCGGAATTTACTAAAGAAGGAAGATTAATATTTAAATAAATAAAATAAATACTTATCAGGGATTATTTATTAAAAAAAGAAAAGAAATTACTTCTTAAAATCTTATATAAAAAAAAAGAAACGCTTAGATGGAGCTTCGAGAATATTAATAAAATTAAATTTAAAATAGCTCTATTACAGCGGATCAGAACTATACTATATAAAATATAATAAATACTAATAATTAAAATACCGCGGGCACTATATTAAGAAGTCTACGATATAATTAGAGCACGGTTAAAGAGAGAAATATTAAAAAAAAGTTAAGAATTTTATTATAATCTCTAGTTCTTAGTTAAAAAGAAGAATAAGAATTACTAATTAATTAATAACGCTTAGTATATTAACAAAATAATATACTGAGATACGAATATACTACTAGATAATAATAAATTTATTAAGGAGTTTATAGGTATACTAATAATATCTTTAATTAATTTCTTCTCTAGCTATAATCAAATTAAATTAGTTAAAGAAAATAAAAATATAATAATAATTTAAACACCGCTAGGGCTAGTAAGAATAATAATAATTATATAAAATAGAATAAATTTAGTAGTATAATTTATAAGAATTACTAGCAGAATTCTCAAAGATATATTATTAGAAAAAATTTATATATTTCTTAATAATTACGGAGTTAAAGATCTAAAATCTTAATATAATAATAAATATATTCTTCTAGAAATCCGCCGTTTCGTATTTAAATATCTAATAAATCTAGACTACTATCTCTATCTAGTTAAGCTTACTAGTTATATAATTACTACAGAAAAATCTTAGTTTACTATATCTAGATTAAAGATTATAGGATAGATATATAACTATAATAGAAGATATTCTAAATTAGTAAAAGTTAATAAAATTACTTTATAGCCTACCCCTATTATTATTAAAATTATAAAAAAATTTAATAGTTTTATCACAGGGTTTAAAATATACATTAAAAACTATAATATAATTATAAAACTATTAACTAAGCTATTTAGAAAAGGAAAGATATTCAGATAAATAAAGAAATATAAAAATATATTTTAAAGAATAAAGGCTATTATTATAATATACCTATATACCATACTAATCGACTATACTATATAACCACTAATTATTATTATTTTAGTTAATACTAGTGAAAAAGGCTATAAGAGAGTTACAATATAAAAAAAAAACGCTATTCACCGGGCTGTACGCTTTAAATTAGATATTTAGAATAAAATAAAAATAAAATATAATACAAGAAAGCGAGAATGCCGTACGGTATTAAAAATATTAAAAAAATTTAAATACTAGCTATATAGCGTCTATTTCGTGCTGGAAGTAGATATTTAAATATTAGTAGCTTAACTTAATTATTCGGTGACTAATTTGCTAGAAGCTCTTATTATAAATTAAATTATATAAATCTAATTATTTAATTTCACAGTTAAATATATCCCTAGGAAACAGTATAGAATTATAAATATATTATCTAGAAGATCTTAAACACTTAAAGAAAAACCTTTTTATAAATATAATATTAATAACTGGATTTAGGTATAAATATTAATACTAAATACTAGAGTTATACTGATTAGTATAATATCTAAAGAGGAATAACTATATCAGGTCCTGCTATTTAAATATAATAATAAATATTAGGAGATTACTCGATATCTAACTATTCTATAAAAACTACTAATTATATTTAAGTTAGAATTTTAAAAACTGAAAAAGAAAGCACTAAAGTTTATTATAAAAAATAATTTATTATTTTATCGAGAAATAATTAATATTTTATTATATAAAGTAATATCTACTACCGAAAAAGCGAGAAAAATTATTAAAGAAATATATAAAGTATTTAGATATAAAGAATAAGAATTAATCTACTATTAAGTTTCTACTCGATACTAGTAGCCTAGCTACTACGAGTAAATATCCCGAGTAATAAAAATATATAAAATTTATTAATTCCGGGACCCTAATTATACTAAAGAGGTACTATACCCGATATAATAATTAATATTATAAAAGAAAATTAGAATTAATATAATCTATATACCTGCCGAAAAAGAATATATTAAAATAGTATTAATAATAAAAAATACGAGTGGATAAATAAAAGGCTATTCTTTAAGAAGACTTACCGTTACAGCCGTTGCCTAGTTTATCTATAAAAATATTATATACTATTATAAAGTACTAGAAGGTTTTATAATAGATAAAAAATCTAAAAATTAGACTATAATTTATATTCTAATCTTAAAATACGGGATTCGGAAAATATATATTTTATTTTATTATTCTAAGGCTAATAGAGTGGCCGAATGTAATAACTATATAATAAAAGATATCTAAAATAACTAATAGAACTAGCCGCGGTTAAACAGACTACTAGTAAATTATATTATTTATAATCCGTACTACTGTAAAATAGGCAACCGGAATAATATTATACCGCTTTTTTATACCATAAGAAACCGTTCTACCTATTAAAATAGAAATTCCTATCTAATAGATCTTACTTTAATATAAGGTCAGAACCACAGAAGAGCTATTAGCTATATAGACTAAATAAATAAAATATAAAAATAATAATATAGAAAAAATACTACTGCGAATCCGCAGGATACGCGAATAATAGAAAAAGTATTTTAATAATAGAATAAACTCTTAAAAGAAAGAGTTAAAAGTAGGATAGATAATTCTATTATATAATATAAAACATTAGTATAATATAATAACGGAGAATAAGATAGACTTTTAATAATTAGAACTATATAGAATCCGAGAATACTATTATAATACCGGTTTATATAAGATTAAAGAACTTAATAGGACTCTATTTTAAAAAACTATTAATAGAAATCGCTTAAAATCTTTTTATTAATTTATTATACTCGAGGAACCTCCACCAGAAGTAAATATTATAAAAAAGAATCTAAATAAAATAAATAAAGAAAAAAAAGAAGAAAAAAATAATACTAACTAGATTCTACTAAAATAGAATTTTACTATAATTATAGACTAGCTTTTATATATTAGAACGAGAAATAAGAAAGTCTTTAATATACTAATTTCTTTTTTTAATTAAATATTTTAATTTCCTTTTTCAGACCGAACGCGCGCTTTAAAAACCTACTTTAAAATATATTTTTATATTAACGCGATCCTTTATTAATTTTTTATTTACTAAATTATTATTTTATCGATTTTTAATTCTTAAAAATACTAAAACTTACCTAAAACATCTAATATATATCTATCTTAATAATAGAAAGCTAACAACCCGTTATTATAACGGGTAGTAATACTAATTAGCTAATAATCGTCTAGAACAGCCGTTAGTATTAAAATATTAATAAAATAATATAAATAATTCGAACTACCCTATCTTAATAATAATATAAGTATTAAACTTAGATATTACATTTATTTCTATCATATAAAGAAGCTATAGAAGAAAACATAATTATTTTATATAAATATATTATAGACTCTGAAGAGTTCCGCATTATTTATATAATAAAAATTAATTTTAATAAAAAATAAAATAAAATAAAAAAAGTCTCTAAGACAGTCAAAGAGCGTAATTAAAAGATAAATAAAATAAAAAAAACTATAAATATTTAATAAAGTACTAGAAATACTAAAATAGCTTTCTAATAGATTTTAAATCTCTTTATAATAAAGAAAATCTGTAATATCACGAATAAAGGAGTTATATAGACGGATATAAAAACTATTATTAATATTACCGTTCTAGAAAAACTCAAAAAACAGAAGCCAGGATACTACTATACTAAATATCCTATTACCGGCGACTTTACCAGGGTTATTTAACTTTATAAAGAAAAGATTTATTAAAATCTATCCGCTCTAACACAAGGAACTACCGTAGATATTATATTAAATAAGGAAAGATTCTTCTATAAGCTAAAATAATTATTATTTATTTTAACTCTGCTAGTAACTCCGCAGATAAATAAAACTTAATTAATAATAACTTCGCCTACACAATTACTAAGATTATTTATATTAATAGATTTACTACGAAGCCTAATAATATCTTTTAGACCTATACTAGGCTTTTCTATATCAGGAATCCTATCAAACCCGATTATTATTAATATTAATATACTATATAAGGCGGATCGAATTAGCCCTGGCTAATTAACCGATAAATATTAATTAATTAAAAATAAAAATAATTAGAGATAATTAACCAGCGATCCTCTAGCAGAAATCTTACTACTTATTTAATTTACTCTAAAACGGATAATTATATCGCCTAAATTAACTCCAGCGCATATTAAATAGTTAATAAAAAAAACGTTATTTATAACTTAAATAGCTATATCTAACATCGCGGAAGTAATTAATATAGATAAAAATCTATAGATTCTAAACTAGTAAAAAGTTCCAGCTAAAGAGACAGCAACTATAAAAAAGGGATAATATAAATATTAAAAAATACTACCTACCGTCCTACGGAAAATTAACTTATCTAAACTATTAACTAAAAATAAGTTTCCTAACTTTATAAGAATAATTATAAATACTACAGCAAAAAAGAACTTTTATTATTATAATTACCTCCGCCTTACAGAATCTAAAATAGAACTGTGTATTAATTTATTTAAAAAAGAACTAGAAGCTCGTCTAGAATATCTACTATTAAACTATAATAATATTAAAAATATTAAAGTATCTAGTAAGAGATATAACTAATTTAAAAAAGCTAATCGCCTAATAAGACCCGAAGATTTATTAAAGATTTTTTAATATTTATATAAACCGAAACTATCTTATATTATAAAGATAATTACGAAATACAGCCTTAAGAATCTAATTTTAATTATAAAAATATTAGTAACTACTAACCTACTTAGAAACTAGTAATAAAATAAAAATTTAATTAATATCCCGAGATTAATAAGTTAACTTAAATAAATTATACTAAAGAAAATATACGGGAAAATTAATTATATAATCTTACTTAAGAGTTTTCAGCGCGAATTCTTATTATATAATTATTATTAAAAACGCGTGTCGGGCCGAGATAACTATAAATAATTATAAAATATATATTACTTTATTATCTAGTAGGTAATCCGCCAGGATCTATTATATTATATTTAATATATCGTATTAAGAAATAACCATTCCTATCGCCTGGTCTCCTACCCGTACTACATAAAATTTATAAAATAAGAGAATTCCACGTTTTTTAGATATATTAATATAGATATTAAATAAACTATTTTAACTAAACACAGACTGAACACTATCCAAGAATCTATTTTATTAAATATAGAAAATAATTATAATTATACTACTATTCTACCAGGAATATATAAATATTTAATAGAATAAAAAGATAAAATAATCAGAAAATATAATAAAGACTAATTTATCTTCTTAATTAATAAAATTAATCTATAATAATTCTTAAAAAAAGATAGCTAGTATTTTAATATTATATAGACGCCCGTCCTATATAAATCTATAAATATATGTATCACATATCCTAATATTCCATATGGATCGACTAGCCCCGCTATAAAGATAAAATAAACTATACTTTCTTAATATACATTAATACAGGCAGATTATCAGACGTTTAAAATACCCGAAAAAAATATATAAAATAATCTATTCTATATTTATTAAAACTTCTTATCTATATTAGTAAGCCCTTCCGGCCTAAGTAATAAATACTTTATAATACTATATATCTTCCTAGCCGCTGTACTAATAAAAAGACTTAATTCTCTATTAAATATATTAGTAGAATAAATAAAGTAAAATAATTCTTTAATAAAAAGAGATCTTAATTACCTATTTTATATAAATTAATCTGAAGGCAGAAAATATATTAATAAATAATAAACTAATATAATAAAGATTACTAGTACTTATCTAAAGCAAGTATTCGAGCTAAAAAGAAAGATTTATAAGATTAATTTTTATAAATCTATATTCTCTATATCTAAAAAGCTATTTACTAGTATTAAACTCCCAAAACTAGCTGTAAATTATTATTAAATTATTAGCTTAATATAAAAGCCCCGACTATTCTTTCTTTATCTTTTTTTTATATAAAATATTTTATTTATATAATTCGTTTATTTATTTTAGATTTCTTATTTTCTGCTATTTCTTTCTATATTTATTATTTTTTTTTTTTTTTATTTTTTTTAAATATTATTAGTCTACAGGCTATAATCTCTACTAAATTAATAATAACTACACTATGTGTAGTCACATTTAACTAAGTAAAAAAAAAATATAAAAAGAATTAGGTATTTACCTAATATTTCTTTTCACCCTATATAGCTATACTGGTTTATATATATTAAAGCGCCTCTTACGGCAGTATAGATAGATAATTAATTAAGTTTTTCTCTTCTTATTTTCCTTATCTTAATAGCTAGGATCCGCCGGGATCCTATTATTTAGGTATTATACCGATAATCCGCCTGTTAAGATCTACTAAGATCTTACCTATTAACTGTACTAGCAGCTAGAATCCGCCGGGATTCTATTATTCAGGCATTGCACCGGCAATCCGCCTGTTAAGATCTACCGAGATCTTACCTATCAACTACGCTGGCAGCCAGGATCCGCCGGGATCCTAGTATTCAGTTAGGATCTACCGAGATCCTGCTATTCAGCGCGTTGTTGTGTGGTTAATTACGTGGTCTACTATATCTCGCATTACCGGATTGTCTCCCGTTGTAGGATTACAGCTGCAGACCCCTTTTACATTATTTATTTTTCTTAATTTATAGTATTTTATTATTTTTCTTCCTTTCTCTTCTTTAGCTTAGTATCTTTATATCTAATTTATAATAAGATTCATTTTTTTATTCTGAGGCTGTAATATTATATTAAACTTAATAAATTCTTTCTATTAGTACTTAATTAATATAGATATACTAATTTAATTAAACTGTTTTTAATTAAGAGCTAAATCTCTACGCATCTAGCGGCGATAACAGCTATAAAATTAATTAAACTAATTAAACTAATTTCGATTCTAATTAAATTATAATTAATTAATTATAATATATCTAAATTATACTAAATTCCTCCGACGCCTAACCTCTCTATTAAGTAAAAATAAGATAAGAGATAAATTAATTTTAAAAAATAAATTTCTATAATATTATAAAGATAACCCGAACCGTTTATATTAAATAGTAGAGAACCTCTTAAACGAGGCCTTAGAACGAATTAATTAACTTAAAATTTAAATTAATAAAAATAAACTCGTATCTAAAGATTAAAAAGCCCGAGTAGCGGCTCTAAAAAAAGAATTAACTAAGAAAACTAATAAAACTAACGCCGAAATTAATTATTTAATAACTAGAGTAACTGAATTAAGAATTTAGACCCGGGTCCTAGTTAAAAATATAATTATAAAATTAATTAAACTTTCTAATCTATTTTACTTATTAAATAGAAAAGAATCACGCTCTAATAATTAGATTATTTTAATAAATATAAAGTTATAAATTAACTAGGATTACTATACTACTCCTAAATTACGCATGACTTATATCTAAAATTAAATTAAAAAAAAATCTTATAATATTTAGTTTTATAGTAATAAACTAGAGGAGATAGATACTAGAATAAAAATAAAATACTAGAGTATTTCTAAAATATTTATTATAACCCGAATTAAGCTATTATTATAAAGAATAAATTTAGAAATCTGCGGATAAAAAAAAATAATAAATTTTATAAATTCTTATCTAAATTTATCTATACCGCATCCGAAGTAGGAATTTATAATAATAATCTAAAAAATAAGCTTTATTAGAAACTCTTTTATAAATTATAAGAAATAACTATTATAAAGTAAAATAAGGATATTTATATATTTAATAGATTTTAGGAATATTACTTTATTATAGCTAATAGTCTGGAAATTATAAATTAAGAATACTTTAGGAACTGCTTTAATATAGGAAACTAGCTCCTAATAAAAAGAAAATCTAAAATTAAATAAAGTATTAGGACAACCTTAAGGACCATACTATATTAATAAAGACTAGTATAACTAGTTAATAAGAGAAAGTAAATATTTTAACTATTTTAAATAGGGACACCGTTCTATAAATTATTCTAATAAAACTCCTATTCCTTTAAAAATCCTAGATTTATAGAATGAGAATACTAAGACTTCTAATAAATAGAAAAAAAAAATATTTAGAAAAAGTCTCTATTCTAGGCGAAGTATATATTAAATAGTATACTTAGATTAATCTTTAGAAAATACTAGGGAATCCTAATAATTATTTTATAATCTAGACTTAGGTAGTAAAGAATAGAATATCTTTTATTATAAGAATATTAATCGATACTAAAATAAATAGTTTATATTTTATAAATATCTTAACAGCGAACCTTCTCGCGAAGTATTATTAAATATAATTAATTTTACTAAAATATTAAATCTCTATAGCAGGATTTAACGGAAGACCCGCTATATTAATTAAATATATAATAATATTAGATTTAATAGTAGATAGTTAATAGTAAAACTAAATATTATTTATTTTTATAGAGCTAGAAAAGCATAATATTATATTTAAAAAGCTATAGTTAAGTAAGTATAGAATTTTACTTAATTATTATTAAAAATAGCTGATTTAGCTCGATAAACCTACTTTAGTAAAAAAGATATAAATAAAAAAATTATGGAATTTCTCTAAGAGTATCTTATAAAGACTTAAAATAAATTAGAATTATTAGAAAGATGCAGCTCGCAGAGATAGATTAATAAATAAAAAAATATAAAATAAATAATAGAATAGAGAATTATATAGACCTTCTAAAACTTAAGTTTAAAATTATATATAATTTTTAAATAAAATAAAGAGGGCCCTAACTAGAAAAAAGCTATATTTTAACTAGAGCTAGAAGGTTTTAGACTTTAATTAAAAAATCTATTTTTTCTAATCTTTCTCTAATTAAAATAAGGAAATCGGCCCCGGTCGAAAAGATAGATAATTACTAATTCTTATTTAATTAGATATTATAATAATTAGCGCTATTAACTTCTCTCGATATATCCGAAGAAATAATAGTGAAATATTTACTATCTTATTATATTAATTAAATAAAATTATTATCTATAAGAAAGACTCTACCTAAGAAAAGTTAGATAAAATCTAAAAATAATTATTTATATAATACCGGAAGTTCGCTAATATTTTTTTAAAAATATAGTTAGATACTCTTCTATTAAACTGAGATTATAATTATAAAATAAAACTAAAAAAAAAGCTCTCTTTAGAATACTTATTTTTATATAAGATAAACGCTAAAGAGTTAGAAGTGATAAAATAATATATTATAAATAACCTGGTGAAAGGTTTTATTACTTTTAATAATATATTATTTATCTTCTTAATCTTAATAGCTAAGAAGCTCGGAAAGGGATTATAATTTTATATAAATTATTAAAAATTAAATATAATTATTAAGAAAGATTAATATCCTCTTTCTCTAATAAATAAAATTATAGACCGGCTAGTACGTGTGAAGATTTTTACTAAGATTAATATCTAATAAGAATTTTATAAAGTTTATATAGATCTAAACTCTAAAGAACTAACTACTTTTTAAATTTAATACAGAACTTGTAAGTATTAAATTATATTTTTTAAATTAATTAATAAATTCGCGATCTTCTAATATCTAATAAATAATATTTTTTTAGATTATTTAGACTGGTTTATAACAGCCTTTATTAATAATCTAATTATTTATAATAATAACAAGATTAAATATTAAAAATATATTAAATTAGTATTTTAGAGACTCCGAGATATTAAATTATAGATTTTATTAAAAAAATACGAGTTTTATATAATTAGAATAAAATATCTCGGCTTTATTATTTTTACTAATAATATTACGGTTAATAACGAGAAGATTACTATAATTTGAAGCTAAAAAGTACTATTAATTATTAGAGATATATAATTATTTCTAAATTTCTATAACTTTTATCGGAGATTTATTAAGTATTATAATTAAAGAGCTAAGTCTCTAAATCACTTAACTAAAACGGATATTCTATATATATAAGACTAATAGTATTAAAATATCTTCCAGGACTTAAAGGTAGTACTTTTTTTTATTTTAATTCTTACTTATTATAATCTAAACTAGTCTACTAAGCTAGAGACTAATATTAATAATAAAATAATTTCTAAAGTATTATCTTAGTTATAGAAGAAGGATTAGTAATAATATCCTATTATCTTCTTTTCTAAGATAATAGTACTAGCAGAGGTTAACTACGGGATTTATAATAAGGAGATACTAGCTATTATTAAAATATTAGAAAAATAGCGAGCCGAGTTAAAGAGATTATAAAAGATAAAATAATTTAGTATTTTTATAAATTATCGAGTACTTAAGTACTTTATAATTATTAAGAAGTTAAACGCCTAGTAAATAAAATAAATAAAATTCTTAGCACGCTTTTATTTCCTAATTAGATATCAGCCTGGAAGACAGAACACTCTAATAAATATATTAATTAGATAAGATAAACTAGTAAATATAAAATATTAATCTTAGACCCTCCTCTCTAAGGAATATCTTGAAGAGGGTATATTTCTAATTAAATTTATATTAATAGATACTAAATTAAAAATAATTAATTATCTTCTCTATACTAATTATGATTCGCAGGAACTTGCTAAATTCTAGAATAAAATAGTAATAAAAAATCCTAATTAGAGACTATTTAATAAGAAACTCTTTTTTTAAAAATAATTAATTATATTAAATAAAGAAGATCTTCGAGTCTATTTACTTAATAAAATCTATTAGTAACTTTCGATCACTTATTCTAAAAAAAATAAAATAAAGTAACTAGTCAGAGTCTGATATTAATGGCTTATTTAAAATAAGAATATAAATTAATATATTAATAATTATTTAGTCTATTAGTATTATTATATCTAAAAAGACTTACCTCTAGGACTTTTTTAACTATTTCTAATCTCTAATTAACCCTAGTAGTATATAGAGATAGATTTCCGATCTTTATCCCCAGCTAAAGAAGAGGGTTATAATAGCGTTTTTATAATAATAAATAGATTTAGTAAACGAGTTATATCTATATTCTGTTTTAAGACTATTACGGTAAAAGAAATAGTTTAGTTATTTCTATAGTAAATTTATCTATAAATAAATCTCCCGGATATAATAATTTCTAGTAAAGAAGAATAATTTATTTCTAAATTCTGAATAGAGCTCTGTAAGATTTTAAAAATTAAATTAAAATTATTTTCTAGATATTATCCTTAAATTAATAGAGAAATAGAGATAGTTAATTAATATATTATTTAATAATTATGACCCTTCGTGAATTATTATTAAAATAATTAGCCAGACTTACTACCTATAATAGACTTTATAATAATAATATTATTATATAAGTCTACCGGAGTGTCTCTGTTTTTTATTAAAAAAAGATTTAAATTATATATATTTTTTAACTAGTAAGAAACTTCTACGCCCTATAAATTATAGATTAAAGAATAGTAAGTCTATATTATAGTACGGAGATTAGAGGAGATATAGAACTATATAAAAAGATATATTTATTAGACTTAGTAATATTAATAAATCTAAATAAATTAATATTACAGGGAAGCTAATTTCGAATCTAATAATTTAATTATAATAATAATAAAAAATTAAAATATAAAATATTCTAGTCGGAAGCTTAACTAGTAGATATTAAATTTTTTTAAAATTTTTAAAAAAAGAGATTATTTTTATCTATTTAATCTATCTAAGTCGATAAGAGTCTATCTAATATTTATATTTAAAAAGTTATAGCGCGCTAATAAGTCTATCTCTTTAATAGAATAAATTCTTAACTTATAAAAATTAGTCGAGGTTAATAATTAAGAAGAATAAAAGATAGAGTAAATTCTTACTTATTAACTATATTATCGAAGACTCTAATATCGTGTTAAATAAATTAAATATAATAATAATAATATCTAATATCTAGCGAGAAATTTTAAGAATTTATTATTTTTTATTTATAATTTTTATAAATAATATTCTAAGCTTCCTAAATCTTTTATTTATTTATTTCTTTAACTCGCGGCTATTAAGAATAATAGGCTTTTTCTAAATTATTTTAATAATAATTAAGTATCACGGTATAAGATCTAAATATAAAGAATTTTAACTAGAGCTAGTTTTCTTATTAAGTTCCGATTAAAAAGATCTATTTTTTATTATTTTTATCACGTCCGCCAGTTCATACTTTAAGATATTAACTAATTAAGGGTAACTATGTTTTTAGAGGGAAGAAGTAATATAATAATCTAGATATTTAAGCATCTAAGTATCTAAATCCTGATCTAAGTAATCTAAATCCTGTAAGGGTTACTAAGATAGTAAAAACTAGATATTAAGAATTTAGGTTAAGATTATAGGAGGATTAGAATAATTATAATATTTAACTTATTTATATTCTCTTTTTACTATTTATTCTTCTCGATTTATAGTATTCTATTATTTTTCTTCCTTTCTCTTCTTCAGCTTAGTATCTTCGTATCTAACCTACAATAAGATTCATTTCTTTATTCTGAGGCTGTAACAGGTCTAACAGAAAGTGTGACCTAATTAGAAGATATTACTTAACTCGAAATTAATTTAGTAAATATAATATATTTAACTATATTTCACTATAGGAAAACCTTTTTACTAAAGCCTGTACCCTACAGATAAGTGAGATTCTTTAACTAATTAGGATTTAGTATAATCTTATTAAAATAATTAATGGGTCCTACCCCGTTTTTATAACTATATAATTAGAGTGTTTAGCAGATAAAGTTATTACAGGTAAAGAAATTTCTTTATTTTTTAATATAACTAAATAATTTAGGAATTACCTGATGTTAAATACCGCTCTAAAACTATTTAATTAGATATCTCGAATCGCTTAGACTATCCTAAAAGAGAATAATATAGTTAAAAATAATTAAAACTATATAGGGTAAAGTTAGAAAAGCTCTAGAAAGAACTAAAAATGGAAGTACCTATATAAATTAGCTTTAAACTAGGGATTATATAATTTTAACTAGTGTCTCTATGTAAATAAAACACTATAGTTATATAACTAGTTACCTAATCCCGAGACGCTAAAATAATTTAAATTAGCTAATAAGAATCTACGATTTCGGATAGCTTTTAAAGCTGTAAAAAGATAATTAAATTTAATTAATTAAGATCTATTAATTACTATAGTAACGAGATTAAATTATACTAGAACTAATCTAACAGCGCGCTTTGGCCCTAAACCTATTTAGATATTTAATATTATATTAGATTCCCATATCTGTAATAATTTATCTTTATTTATTAAATTTACATCTACTAAATCAAGCGAATGAAATATTTTAATAGGAAATATAAAGACATTAATTTTAGATTTTAATATAATTATCCTAAAGCCTTCAAAACCATATAAAAATAGAATAATCCTGAAATTATAATCTTATACATATATTCTAGGGTTCTATATTAATTCTATATTAATATTATTTCTATGTGGAAGGCCCGGCAAGCAGGATTCTATTTTAATTCTAGGGCTATGAACTTTAAAAGCCCTAATATAGATCTACTCTACTATATTGTAAAAGGGGTCTGCAGCTATAATCCTACAACGGGAGATAATCCGGCAATGCGAGATATAGTAGGCCACGTAATTAACCACATAACAACGCGCTAAATAGCAGGATCTCGGCAGATCCTGACTGCTAGTATAGTTAATAGATAAGATCTCGGTAGATCTTAACAGGTGGATTACCAGTGTAATATCTAAATAATAAGATCCCGGCGGATCCTAACTACTAGCGTAGTTAATAGATAAGATCTCGGTAGATTTTAATAGATAGATTATCAGTATAATACCTAAATAATAGAATCCCGGCGGATCCTAGCTGCTAAAATAGAAAAAATAAGAAGAAAAAAAACTTAATTAATTATCTATCTATACTACTGTGAGAGGCGCTTAATATATATAAGCTAGTATAATTACGCAAGATAAAAAGAAATATTAAGTGAATATCTAATCCCTTTTATATTTTTTCTTTACCTAGTTAAATATAACTATATATAGTATAGTTATTATTAATTTGGTAGAGATTATAGCCTATAGACTAATAATATTCTAAAAAAATAAAAGAAAAATAAAATAATAAATATAAAAAGGAATAGCAGAAAATAAGAGATCTAAAATAAATTAATAAACTATATAAATAAAGTATTTTATAAAAAAAAAATAAAGAAAAGATAGCCGGGACTTTTATATTAGACTAATAACTTAATAATAATCTATAGCTAGCTCTAGAAGTTTAATATTAGTAAATAGTTCTTTAAATATAAAGAGTATAGATTTATAGAAATTAATTTTATAAATCTTCTTTTTTAACTCAAATACTTATTTCAGATAGGTACTAATAATCTTTATTATATTAACTTATTATTTATTAATAGGCTGCGGCAGTATTCTCAAGAATCTGTATCCGCTCCGCATCCTCTCCGCAGATTGCGGATATGGATAGGATTCTAGATATCCGCATCCGCGCGGATTAGATGCGGATCCAGATTTTAAAAATATAAATATCCGCGGATATCCAGCAGATTTAAAAACAGTATAAATATATTAAGTCTCGTAATCTAATTTAATATATATATTTTATATTAAATTTAAGATAATATTCTATACTACCAGTGTCATGTATTATTAAATAAATTATATATTTATAATATAAAAATTAATTTATTATTTAACTATTTCATCCAGTATATTATATAATTATACTATAGCGTGCTTATTTTAAATTTATTTAGTAGTCGTGGTTTCTTCCGAATCTTTTCTATTTAACTATTATTTTCTAAATCTGAATTAACCACAGGCCGTTTTAAGAAGTAATAAATTACTAAATTATTTATATTATTATTAGAATTCCTCTCTTAATTCTCTTTTTAATTTTCTTCTTAATTCTTCTTTTAATATTCTTTTTTACTATCACTAATCGGTTCTATAGACTTAAGTAATTATAGAGATAGACAGTTCTAATTAAATATAATAGCTTTATTAAATAATAGATATTTCTTAATTATCTTAATCTCTGCTTATTTTAACTTAAAATTAGATAAAAAATAATAAAGTATTAGACTTTTAATTATCTCTGGCTTTAACTATCTACAGTAATAATAGTAAATATTATAAGTATAATTAAATAAACGCTCTACTCCTGCTCTACTAATAGAAATTAAGAGAATATCTCGTGTAATTCTAATAAGTACTAGGAATTTCTGTTTATATTCTTTCTAGTAAATATATGGATTTTCCTTAATAAGCCCTATTTTACTATTAGATATAGTAAATAGATTAAATAAATAAATAACTTATCTTTTAATAGATATTATATAATCTTATCTTACTAGCCATCAAATTTATTAGTAGGAAGTATAATTTATTACGAGTTATAAAATATTATAAACTTTTTAATCTTTATTTTATTAATTATCTTTAAACTATCTAATTAGTAAGCTTCTTTCTAAGCTTATTTTTAATAAGTTATAAACTTATTTTAAAATATCTCTTAGTATTACTTTATAAAATTAATCTTATTACCTCTCTAATTCTTATTATTAAAGTATCGTAGCTTCTTTAATAGGTATAAAATTATTATTAATATATAGATTATATTATATATACTATTATTAGTTCCACTGTAGTATTTAGAGAGCTTTTTCTATACGAACTAAAATATTTAAAGTATACTTCTCTTTTAATATATATATTTATATCTTAACTTCTTCTCAGCCTCTTTAAGGTAGGTAAAAAGTTTATTATAAATATTAAAAATATAATATACTATACAGTCCCTAGTCTTTAATAAGATATTAGTAAAGTTAAAGAATGACTTAATAATTAATAGTAAATATTTAATTTAGCGCTATTCCTTTTTATTAAACTTAAACTAGATATATTAATTTATAGTATAATATTTATTAAAAAAAGACTAGAGCTTTCGTGCACGGGTAAGTATTAAAAAAATTAAATTCTAGCGTATACGTATATCTTAAATTAAAATAATCTTAGGCTTTTTTTTTATAGTTCTAGGAATATCTTACGGCGCTATAAACTTATATTAATAAAAACTATAATCCCCCGGATCTATAATAATAATTAGTTAAATTTAGAAAAGGGGAATTAAATTAAAAAAAAATCTTTTTAAGAGTATTTATAATTAAATAAGTAGAATATTTTATTTAAAAATTAAGATTTTATTTATTTAATTATTCTAATTCGGTTTTATTATTTTCTAGTATAGTTTTTAGCTTTCTAAGAAGCTCGTACAGATAGATTTAAATTATATAAATAATATAAGATATATAAAAAACTAAGATATTAAATTAAATAAGAGACTAGACTATCTTCTGAATAATATTTATTATAGTATTATTATTTATAATATTATTAATTATAATTAATAATACTCGGTTAATAATCTTATAATATTCTAGAATCTAAATAATAATACTATTTAGATTACTGCTAGAGTGGAATCTATAAAGATATTTAAATCTAAATAATATTTTATAATAGTTTTAATTTTAATTAATAAAATAACCAGTCACTACTATAAATATTTATTTATATAAAGAAGTCTAGTAATTAAATATAATTAAGATTTAGCTTTTATCTAATAGTTTATTAAGTATCTCTCGATACTAGTCTTCTACTAATATATTAAAAAAATATCGTATTAACCGGGCGGAGGGAATTTTAAGCTTTAATTCTACGATTTAAGAATAATTAAGAAGGTTTTAAAAACTAGAATATTTAATAATTTAAAATAAAAGCCGGGCAGTCGTTATAAATTTAAGAATCTTTTATTAAAAAGTAGACTAATTAAATAATAAAGATATTTATATATATAACTAAAGATATATAAAGTATAAATAAGATATACTAATTTAGAGAATCTAGAACAGAGAGAAAAATAAATTATATTTTATAATAATTAATTAATATTCTGCTTTTTTAAGCCTAAAGGCTTTATATATATAATATTTTTTAAATATATCTTTATTAGAGATATCCCTGCCTAATAATAACTTAGATAGATAAAAATAGTCTAATAATATTTATATATTATTTTAAACTTACCAGTCTTCTCATATACGACTTAATTAAAGTAATCCTAAATATTAGAAATCTTATACTTACTTTATTATTAAATTAACTTTTATAAACTCTCTTTCTTATTAAACTTTATTTTTAATTATTATTTAATAAAACTTTTTCAAGAAGTCTTTATATTATAATTAATTATATCTTCGTTAAAGAGGATTTAATACTTCTAAAAATACTTATTAATATAGTAAAGTAATTACGGTACACGAATAGTAAAAATAGATTATATAGATGGACGAGAGTATTTAGAAAAGAAAATTACTATAAAATTTATTTAGTTTAAAAAATTAAGAAAATCATCTAACTGTAGAATATCTAGATTAATAAAAGATTTATTATATTAAAATACTAGATATTAACTTTCTAAACGCTAGAATTAAGATATAATAAGATAGAAGAGAAAAGTATAGAGTATATTTTAAAAAATAAGAAAAATAGTATTTAAACACTTACTGAAATAATTAGGATAGAAAAATTAAAAAAATACTCGACTATTAAATAAGTTTTTAATTAAATTAGTAAAGATTTTTTATTTATTTCCGTGCGGATAATCAGCGGATATCCACTAAATATTATATAATATTTAGCGAATATCTACTAAATTCGTTAAATATTCGACTATTATTCGCACGGGAATAAATTTAGAGTTAATAAGTTTAATAATTTTAATAAATATACTATATTTTTAGTATATTTTTATATTATAATTTATTAATAAAATTATATTTCCTATTTCTCTAGGCTCTAAAGATTCTATATCTAGGAATATTTAATATAATTATAATATATTAAGTATTTTAACTTTTTATAATCTTCTTCTGTAGAATCTATATTAATAATATATATATATTATTCTTTATTATTCTGTATTTTTTTAATACTATTAATATTATTACTCCTTTGGCCATAGAAGATAATAAATTATTTAATTCTATAATTATAAAATTAATAAATTATATAATCTAGATTATATAACCCCTGAGGCCCTAATAGATAGTTAAAAAAAATAATTAAAAAGATAAATTATAGATTTATAAAATTATAAAAATAAAAAGATATAAGAAAGTTCTAGAAAATTCTTAAAAACTATAAATCTAAAAGTAAATATATAAGTTATAGAAGCAGATAGAAGTAAAAAAATAAAAATTTAATAAATAGAAAAAGAATAATAAATAGAGTAAAGTATAATAGGGCTAAATTTATATATAATTCTCTCCTCTTTTCTTTTTTTTTTTTTTTTTTTTTTTTTCCACATCTCTCTTCTTATAGAATCCTATATAATAGATATAGAATAGTATTCTATCTATCTTCTATACTTTATTTTTCTTTTTATAGAGCCCTAGCCTCTATATAATAAATATAAAATAATATTTTATCTATCTTTTATATTTTATTTTTCTTTTTATAAAGTCCCGTTTAATAGATCTAAAATAGTATTTTCTTTATTTTTCTTCTTTTTTTTAGCTGCTCCTTCGAAACTGAGTTAAGATAGAATAATTATTAAAATAGTATAATATAGATAACCCTATATAATTAATAAAATACTATAGAATTACTTAGTATCTAACTCTCTAACTTATTAAGAAAGATAAAAATAATATTAATACTTTAATTTACTATATCCGGCTACTAAAGAACTTAATAAATTATAATAATCTTCTCTTTTCTTAGATATTATATTAATATAGAATAGCTATTAGAACGGTATAGTATAGATAATTTTATATAATTAATAGAATACTATAAAATTACTTAGTATCTAACTCTCTAACTTATTAAAAAAGATAGCTTAGTATCTAAATATCGAACTTATTAAAAAAGATAAAAATAATATTAATACTTTAGTATATTACTAATAAATTAATAATAGTTTCCTTTTTTTTTTAAAATATTATATTAATATAAAATTTCTCTTAGGAATCTATAAGACATATAATATAAGTAGAAATAAAATATTAATAATTTAACTTAAATAATAGCTAGTATTCTATAAGACTAATAAACGAAGATATACTAATTTATATAAATTTTTTATAATATTAAATAAATAGCGAACAGCCTATTAATATAGAATCTATATAATATTAATTAAATCTATAAGATATATAACGCGAGTAGAAACAGAATATTAATAATCTAATTTAAATAATAACTAGCGTTCTATAAGACCGGTAGATAAAGATATACTAATTTATAAAAAATTTTTAGAACTTTTTTAAGAATTTTAATCTAGTTTAAGCTCTTATAATTAAAGCTAAATTATAAAACTCTAGCCGTCTATATAGGCCCTATTACCCTAATATATTTAATATTATTAATTCTATTCCTAGACTTTAGTAAGAACTAATTAGAAATTAGAATAAAGATCTAAAAAAATATTAAACCTCGGTTTAATAATTAGTATTTAATAGATTCTTAAAAAGATTTAAGGCTTATTTCTAAACACGTAGCTTTTTTATCTAAAAATAATAAAAAATATTTATTTTTATAATTTTATTAAAGCAGTCTGCACTCTGCAGGACTAGATTTTAAATAATTAATTAAATTATTAAAATAAATCTAGGCCTATTAACTATTTTAGACTAGTGTATCTTTTTAATTCTAAAAAGGATTTAAAATAATATCTAATTTAATTATTTAATTTTTAAAGTAAATCTTATTACTCGAGGTCTTTAATAAGAATATTAAATTATTAGATCTTATATATATAATCTTCTCTTCACGAGGATTAAAAATCGTTAAGTTATACTTTAAAAAAGTAACGGATTTAAATAATTTAGAATATAATTATATATATATAATATACTACTCTCCGGAACTAAATCTAGATTATTTAATAAATTATATAAAAAAAATAAATTTATTAATTTAGTAATTATTTTAAATTAATATATTTTTTTAAATTTAAATAGAATTTAAAATAATATCTAATTTAATCTTCAGAGTAAATCTCACTATAATTTTATAAAATTATATTAATTTTTTTAATTATATAAAAGAACGGGAAATATCTAGTATCTAAATACTCTTTATACTTAGATAATATTTAAATAATATTTAGATAATACTTAGATATAATATATATTTAATAGGTTTAATGAGTTCTAGTAGATTCTAATAAATTTAAATATATTAGATCTACTAATAATTTTATATACTAATACATCTATAATCTATAAGAAAAGATTACTTAGTTAACTATATAAAGATACTAAAATAGGTTAAACTAGCGAATTTTATACTAGTACGGATAGTTATTAGATTTCGCGGATATCCGCAGGCGGATGCGGATATCTGATAGTTAGATGCGGATATTAAAGTGGAATCCGCATCCGCACTCTTGAGGATGCGGATTTAACTTTAAATCCGTATCCGCGGATTTGCCGCAGTCTATTTATTAATATACTTTCTACCTTTAGATCAGTTCACGTGAAACAGATAATTAAGATTTTTTTTATTAGAGAATTATTCTACTTTATTTATTTTACTAATACGTTTAATAAAAAACTAAATTCTTTTACTAACACGGCGGCCGGGAAGATATATAATATTATAAAGTATTTATTACTTAGGCTGGAAGGACTTGCTAATATAGATAAAAGATTTTAATAAATATAGAATAAATTATTCTATATATCCTTTTCGGGTATTTTAAGTATCTGGTAATCTACCTATATTAATATATATTAAAAGAGTATAATTTATCTTATTTTTATAGTAGGGCCAGTCAACCCGTGTAAAATACCGGAATATATAATATATATATCTATAGGTTTATATAGGACGGGCGTTTATATAATATTAAAGTACTGGCTGTCTTCTTTTAAAAATTATTATAAATTAATTTTATTAATTAAAAAAATAAATTAGCCTTTATTATATTTTCTAACCACTCTGTCCCTCTATTCTATTAGATATTTATATATTTCTAGTAGAATAGTAATATAATTATAATTATCTTCTATATCTAGTAAAACAGATTCTTAGATAGCGTTCAGCCCGTATTTAGTTAAAACGACTTATTTAATATTTATATTAATATATCTGAAAAATATAGAATCTTTTTATTTTATAAACTTTACGTAATACAGATAGAAGACTAGATAATAAGAATAATTATTTCTTAGTATAATATATTAAGTATAATATAATAGGTCCTGGCGGATTACCTGTTAGGTAATAAAGTAATATATATTTTATAATTATTTATAGTTATCTCGGCCTAATACGCGTCTTTAATAATAGTTATATAGTAAGAATTCGCGTTAAAAACCCTTAAGTAAGATTATATAACTAATTTCCCCGTGTACCTTCTTTAATATAGTTTATTTAAGCTAACTTATTAGTCCCGGAATATTAATTAAATCTTTATTTTACTATTAATTTTTAAGTAGGTTAGTAATTATTAATACTTTTATAATTAAAATTAGATCTTTAAAACTATATTTTATGGTTATCTTTATAATACGAGATAATTTTAATTTATACGAATATTAAAAAATCTCTAATAAATCTTCGGGTCTTACTAGATAATTAACTCTTTTAAACTAGCTATACCTTTTATTAAATATTTTAATATTTCTAATATTATTATAATTTAGTAATAGGTATTCTAGATAAGTTTCTAGTTCTCTTTTAGATAAGTTAGTACGCAGTCCTATTTTAGATTTTATAAGACGGAGATAGTTATAATAATAAAAGTTCTTTCTTACTATAATATTTATAATTATTCTTATAAAACCAGGAAGCTTATTTTTAGCTAATAATTTAGAAAAGCTAATTTTCCGTAAAATAGTAGATAGTACTTTTTAATATTTATATTCCCTTTTTATTACAGTCGCTGCCTCTTTAGCTGGAACTTCTTACTAGTCTAGAACCCGTAAATCTTTATTTATATTAATTATTTCCGCGATATTAGATATAACTATTTAAACTACGAGTAACGCTTCTTTTATTAATTATCTAGTATACGCTGGAGTTAATTTAGATAATATAATTATCTATTCTAGAATAGATTAAGTAAATAATAAGATTTTTATTAGAAGGCCGCTAGTTAATTATCTCTAACTATTTCTATTTTTAATTAACTAATATCTGTTAGCTAATTAGCTAGAACTAATTTAATCCGCCCCATATAATATATTAGTATTAATAATAATCGGGTTTGACAGGATTCCTAATATAAAAAAACCTAATATAAATCTAGAAGATATTATTAAGCTTTATAATAAATCTATTAATATAGATAATCCTAGTAATTATACAGGCGAAGTTATTACTAGTTAAGCTCTATTTATTTACGGAGTTACTAGCGGAGCTAAAATAAATAATAATTATTTTAGTTTATAAAAGAATTCTTTTTTATTTAGTATAACGCTTACAGTAGTCCCTCGTGTTAAAGCAGGTAGATTTTAATAAACTTTTTCTCTATAAAATTAAATAACTCTGATAAAGTCGCTAATAATAAAATATTTAATACGGCGGTATTCTAGTCTCTATTTTTTAAATCTTTCTAAAACGACGATGTTAATAATAGTCTTTATATTTATCTATATAACTTCTTTATTTATAATATTACGGATTTCCTTCGCTATAGAGAGATTTAAAATCTATTAAAAAACTACTTTAGTATTTTTAGTGCCCTATTAAATACTTATAGTTTTTTTTATTCTATTTATTTTTTAATTACGCTCTTCGACTATTTTAGAAATCTTTTTTATTTTATTCTATTCTCTATTAAAATTAATCTTTATTATATAAATAGTACAGAACTCTTTAGAGTCTATAATATATTTATATAAAATAATTATATTTCCTTCTATAGCTTCTTTATACGATAGAAGTAAGTGTAATATCTAAATTTAATATTTATATTATTACTAAGATAGGGCAGTTTAAATCGTTCGTATTATTTCATTAATATTTTAATACTAATGGCTGTTCTAGATAATTATTAGTTAATTAATATTATTACTTATTATAGTAGCGGGGTATTAGTTCTCTATTATTAAAATAGATATATATTAGATATTCTAAATAAGTTTTAGTGTTTTTAAGAATTAAAAATCGATAAAATAACGGTTTAATAGATAAAAAATTGATAAAGGATCGCGTTAATATAAAAATATATTTTAGAGTAGGTTTTTAAAACGTGTATTCGGTTTAGAAAAGGAAATTAAAATATTTAGCTAAAAAAGGAAATTAGTATATTAAAGACTTTCTTATTTCTCGTTCTAATATATAGAGGTTAATTTATAACTATAATAAAATTCTATTCTAGTAGAATCTAGTTAATATTATTTTTTTTTTTTTTCTTTTTCTTTTTTTTTATTTATTCTATTCTAGTTTTTTTTTATAGTATTTACTTCTACCAGAGGTTCCTTAAATATGATAAATTAATAAAAAGGTTTTAAATAATTTTTATTAATAATTTCTTAAAGCGGGGTCTTATTAAGCTCTTTAATCTTATATAAACCGGTATTATAGCGGTATTCTTAGATTTTATATAATCCTAATTATTAAAAGTCTATCTTATTCTCCGTTATTATATTATACTAACGTCTTATATTATACAGCAGAACTATTTATCTTACTTTTAACTCTTTCTTTCGAGGGTTTATTCTATTATTAAAATACTCTTTTTATTATTTACATATCCTGCGGATCCGTAGCAGTACTTTTTCTATATTATTATTTTTATACTCTATTTACCTAGTCTATATAACTAATAGCTTTTCTGTGGTTCTGACCTTACGCTAAGATAGAATCTATTAGATAGAAATTTCTACTTTAATAGATAGAACGGCTTCTTATTCTATAAGAAAGCGGTATAGTATTATTCCGGTTAACTATTTTATAGTAATATAAATTACGAATAATATAGCCTACTAATAATCTATCTAACTATAACTAGTTCTACCGGTTATCTTAAATAAAATATTTTTTATTATACAGTTATTACGTTCGGCCATTCTATTAGTCTTAAAATAATAAAATAAGATATATACTTTCTAAATCCTATATTTTAAGATTAGAATATAAATTATAGTCTAATTTTTAAATTTTTTATTTATTATAAAACCTTCTGGCACTCTATGACGGTATATAATATTTTTATAAATAAACTAAATAATAACTATAGTAGTAAGTCTTTTTAAAAAATAACTTTTTATCTATCTACTTATATCTTCTGTTACTAATATTACTCTAATATATCCTTTTTTAGCAGGTATATAAATTATATTAATTCTAACTTTCTTCTATAATACTAATTACCACGTCGGGTATAATATCTTTTTAGTGCGATTAGGGTCTCGAAATTAATAAATTCTATATATTTTTATTACTCGGGATACCTACTCGTAATAATTAAATTATTAGTATCGAGTAGAAACTTAATAGTAGATTAATTTTTATTTCTTATATTTAAATACTTTATATATCTCTTTAATAATTTTTCTCGCTTTTTTAGTAGTAAATATTACTCTATATAATAGGGCGTTAATCATTCCTTAACGAAATAGTAAGTTATCTTTTATAATAAATTTTAGTGCTTTCTTTTTCAGTTTTTAAAATTCTAACTTAGATATAGTTAGTAATTTTTATAGAATAATTAGATATTAAGTAATCTTCTAGTATTTATTATTATATTTAGATAATAAGATCTAATATGGTTATTCTTCTCTAGATATTATACTAATTATTATAACTCTAATATTTAGTATTAATATTTACACCTGAATCTAGTCGTTAATATTATATTTATAAAAAGATTCTTTTTTAAATACTTAGAATCTTCTAAATAATATATAATTCCATACTATTTCCCAGGAATATATTTAACTGTGAAATTAAATAATTAGATTTATATAATCTAATTTATAATAAAAGTTTCTAGTAGATTAGTCGCCGAATAATTAAATTAAGCTATTAATATCTAAGTATCCACTTCTAGCACGAAATAAATATTATATAACTAGTATTTAAATTTTTTTAATATTTTTAGTATCACACGGCATTCTTATTTTTTTATATTATATTTTATCTCTATTTTATTCTAAATACCCGATTTAAAGCGTGCGACCCGGTAAATAGCGTCTTTTTTTTATATTATAACTCCCTTATAGTCTTTTTTACTAGTATTAACTAAAATAATAATAATCAGTGGTTGTATGGTATAGTTAATTAATATAATATATAAGTATATTATAATAATAGTTTTTATCCTTTAAAATATATTTTTATATTTTTTTATTTATCTAAATATCTTCTCTTTTCTAAGTAGCCTAGTTAATAAGTTTATAATTATATTATAGTTTTTAATATATATTTTAAATTCTATAATAAAATTATTAAATTCTCTCACAGCTTTAATAGTGGTGGGGGTAGATTATAAAGTGATTTTATTAATTTTTACTAATTTAGGATGTCTTCTATTATAATTATATACCTATCCTATAATTTTTAATTTAGATATAGTAAACTAAGACTTCTCCGTAGTAATTATATAACTAGTAAGCTTAACTAGATAAAGATAATAATCTAGATTTATTAGATGCTCGAACACGAAATGGCGGATTTTTAAAAAAATATATTTATTATTATATTAAGATTTTAGATCTTTAACTCCGTAATTATTAAGAAATATATAAACTTTTTTTAATAGTATATCTTTAAAAATCCTGCTAGTAATTCTTACAAACTATACTACTAAATTTATTCTATTTTATATAATTATTATTATTCTTACCAGCTCTAGCGGTATTTAAATCGCTGTTATATTTTTATCTTTTTTAATTAATCTAATTTAATCATAGCCAGAGAAGAAATTAATTAAGAATATTATTATTATATTTATAAACTTCTTAATAAATTTATTACTATCTAGTAGTATATTCGCATCTTAATATATTACTTTATTAATATATTAAATATTATTAATTAATCGGTAACCCCTATTCTTCTTTTTAATTAAAAACTAGAGATTACGGTAAAATTCTTAATTTTTTTCTAATATTTTCCTCCTGTCAAGGTGCAGGCTGGCGGGGGTGGTAGAGCTAGTGGCAGGTAGGCAAATAGGCAGGTTTCTGGGTAACTGGTACTGGATTACTACGGGTTAAGCTATATATAGGTAAATAGATAAGACGTAGCTCGAAGAGCTATAATAGGATTTTAAAATAGTAGGAAGATAGGAGGTCGTATAGTCATATAACCCGCTAGTATCTAGTTAAAATAGCTAGTAATTTCGACCGAGGCCGGTCTTCTTAGATTCGTATTATAATAGTACACCCTCCTTTTATAGCCGAATTTCATTAAGGCTAACAGGGGCCTGGCTTATTTAGATATTTATAATAGTAATTATAAACAATCTATTCTACGTATTTTAAATATTTAGCTAACTCCGCGGTTAAATCTAGATATTTTATCTATTTTATAATATATATTAAACGGGGGTAATCACGTTCTTAATAGTTTTAAAAAAAGTTAAGAATATTTTCTATTTTTTATTTCTTAAGCTCTTCGACTTCTATATATAACGGTAGAAGCTAGACTTAGCTTAGTAAAGGATCTTAGTTAGCTAGTATAAGTAGGCTAATATTAAATATAAGATAAATCTTTATATTAGATAGTAGCTTTAAGCGGTAGATATACGGGCTAATAATTTTTTTAATTTAATACAGGTCTAATATATTTTAGTTAAGCTTCTTACTAAAACGCAGGGTTTTAATATATTAGGTATTTAACTATACTAGTTAATTCTCTCTAAACTTTCTAGCAGAGCGGCGTTTCCGGTCTATTTATTTAATATATTAGATTTAAGTAGCTACTATTTCTATATAAATAAATTTAGTAATAACTTATATTCTAGTAGTAAATTATTCGGCGTTTTAAATAATAAATTAATTCTATATATAGCGGTCTCCTATGGGCGTTAACTCGAAACTTATATAGAAATAAAAGCTATAATTTATAAAAAATAAGATAGTTTTAATAGTATCTAAATATATACCGTTTAATATAAACTTAGCTAGCAAAAGCTAGGCATTCTAGTTATTTTATAGATAGTTTATATAAATTTATAAATATTACTCTATTATAGCGTTCACACGCTTAGTCTAGTTATTTATCTTAGGATAGTATACGGTCAATAACTTATTTATTATTTTAAGGCGTTTGGTTAGGTATTTCTAGAATTTAGTAATAAACTAGGAGTCTCTATCTAATATAATAATTTAAGATAAACTATATAGCTTCTAAATATATTAGATATATATTATTATTATATTTTAGATATTAGCTATCGTGTTACATAGAATTAGATATTTAATTTTAGTTAATCGGTTTATTATTATAAGTATAGCGTCGTAGTCCTAACTCTTAAATAGATAAATAATAAAATCTATAGACACGTCTTACCATGCGTATTTAGATACTAATAAAGATTTTAAGATGCCTTATCTTGCTTTTTATAATAGAATAGTATAATAGTATATATAGTAGTTCTAGACTTATTAGACTATATAATAATATATATTAGACTAGTAGTATTCTCGGGATAGTAATTCGTAAATTCGGCTTCTTTTAGAATATCCGGAAGCAGGCTTATTATAAGTTAGTTAAATTAGATTAGCTTTTAATTATTTATTATCTAAGATTTATAAATAGTTTTTATAAAATAAGAAATTATTTTATCTCTCGCAGGCGGCTAAAATAATTTTTAAATAATAGTTTTTTTCCGTAATTAAGATCTTCTAGATTTTATAGATTAAGTTATTCCTTTTATAAACGTTTCTTAAACTAGTCTAAGTCTTAGATAGTAATTATAAATCTTATTTATCTTTAAAGTTACTCTTCGGCGGGATCGGGTAACTAAAATTATTAAAATAAAGAATCTTTCTAGTAATTTTAATTAAAATTAGTCTTTTAATATTAGCTCCGGTCGAAAAGGCGGGCGGATTAATTTAAACGGATTAAATAGATCGAGATTTTTATATTTTAAGATAATCTAGCTCTAGTATAATAAGTATTTATTTCTTTCTTTAGAAAGATCCTCTAATCTTCTAATTAAGTTATTAAATTTTATTCTATATTTTCTAGGTCGGTAAATAATCTTAAAATTAAAGCGGGAGAAGAATTTAAATTATTAAATTTAATAGTGGTTTAGGAGTTTATTAGATATAAAATATTCTAAATTATAGTAATTAGAGATAACTTAGATTAAAGACGGGAATTCTTTAAATTCTAGGCGTTATTTTTTAAAATAGCGAATAATAGTAAATAATTCTTTATTATAAATTTTATAGTTGTATTTAGCGGGTAAGTATTTCTTAGAAAAGAAGATAACTAGGTATAATATATTATTTTTATTATATTAAGATATTACTCCGACGGATATATAGTCGGATATATTAATTTTTAAAATAATAAATCGGGTCTAGTTAAACAGTTATAATATAGAAGAATCTGTGAAAGCTTTTTTTAGAATATTTATAATTATTTAGTAAGTAAGTATTTATTTTTATAATATATTCTTTTTAGTTAGGACGACCAGCGGTATAGTAATTTTAGAGAAATCTTAGATAAATTATTAGTAAAAGTTATTAAATCCTAGAAAAGCTTATATATCGGTTATACAGGCGGGCGTGGACTAATTTATTATAGTTCTTATTTTATTAAAATCTATTCGGATATTCTTACGGCTAATAATTAGACCTAAGAACTTTATCTCTAGTATTACGAATTTATATTTTAATAATTTTCTATATAAGCTTGCATCCCGTAATCTCGCGAGAACACGGCGGATATATTTAGTATATTTAAAACGGGTACGGTTATAGATTAGAATATTATTAAGATAAATAGTATAAAAAACGTTAAAATAATTATATAAAATATTATTAATATAATATTAAAAGGTCCCGGGGGCTTCTGTTAGGCTAAATAATATTATTAAAAATTTATAAAGCTTTATATATATATAAAAAATTATTAATTATTCCTGTTTTTTCTTCACGCGGAGATTATTAAATATATTAATAATATTAATCTTAGTAAAATAGTATATTTTTTTTAAATTATTTAGGGTCTCCTTCACGAGCGGGAATAAGTAGTAATTCTTAATAATAATTATATTTAAAACATAGTAATCTATACAGAAACGTAGACCTCTATTAGATTTTTTAATAAATAGGATAGAAGATATAATAGATAAGGAGCTAGAATAGATAAAGCCCTTTTATAAATTCTCTAATAGCTATTTTTAAAGAGCTATTAACTTCTCTCTTAATATATTATAGAGCGGGCCGAACGGGGGTTTTTTTTCTAATTTTAAAATAATAATATAATTATAATTTTAGTACGGCGGTAACTTCTCTATTTTCTTAGAAAAGAAGATATTTGTAAAATCTTTAAATTTTTTAAATAATTTAGATTTAGATTTATCTGGGGTGTCTCTAATAGTAAGATTAATCTATTTTATAATTAAAATATAGATCTAGTCTCCTCGACGGGTATATGCGGCGTAGATATTAAGTAAGACTTAGTAGATATTTTTATAATATAAGAGGATAGGGATCTTTAGATTTTCGGATTAAATATAGATTAAAATATTATATAAAGCTTATATCTTTTCGAGGCGTTCTAGGATGTTATAATATTTTTAATAATACAGGCTAGTAAACTAGAAAATATATTCGGTAAAGTTCACCTATAGATTATATAGCTTAAATTATAATAAGCTAATTATTACTAGGAAATGGGCGAGTTATATAATTAAGAACGAGATATTTTCTTTAATATAATTATATATTTTTAGAGTTATATAAATATAGTAAGTAATCTTACCGGTCTTATTTTCTATATTATTAAAATTTACTAATAGCTTGGGTTTCTTTAGAAGATATAAAATAAAATAGTAAATTTTTATCTAACTATTATTTATCACACGGGATATAGAATAGCCGGTATTTAATAAAATATAGCTAGTAATCTTATTTTTATCTAGATTTAATATTATAATAGTAACTAGTAAATTATTCCTTCGGAGTTCTTCTTTAATTAGAATTCTTTTAGTAGCGGTTTTAGATATTTAATAAAATTACGCGAGTTCGTCCGCCTGATTATAGTTTAAATTAGATAGATTTTTTTTAATTATTTACTTAAATCGGGAGAATATAAATATTCGAACTAAAATCCTACCCGGGATTAAAAAGTATATAATAAAAAAAATTAAGACGGGCTCCTAGATATAGGATATAAAAGAAATACTAGAGAAGATAGTTTTTTAAAAAAAGATACGGTTCGCGGGATATTATAGTAGTTAATATAGTTAACTTAACGGGTGCGATTATCAGGCTTAAGGCAGTTCCTAATTAGATATTTATTTAAACTATATTAAAAGTACTTCCCGTAGTTACGGCGGGTCGAGCTACGCGAGCTAAATAATTAATAATAGAATAATAATAGATTTATAGACTTAGAATTAAGAAAGGCTGGTTAGTTTCGTGGAATATCTAGGAAGGTTTTTTATAAAGAGTTTTTAAAGGAATTAATAAATAATTAGTTTCCGGGATTTCTAATTAATATAGGTCTCTAGGACTAGATATAGATATATTAAATTTAGCGGTTTTCTAATTTCTATAAGAAGATAGCGAGATTAATATAAGAGTTAGTAGAGGATTTATAATAAAGTAATATATTTTTTAATTTCTAGTTAACCGCGTGCTTTAATAATATTATAAGATTATTTTTAATTATCTCGTTTTCTATAACTAAATATTAAAATTTAGTAAAAAAGATAGAAAACTCTTAATTCCTCTATCTTAGAGTAAAGAGGGCGTTACGGGTATTATAGATATAATTAGAATCGTTATAGATTTTATCTAGTATATTTAGAATATTAGTATAGTCGTTTAGCTAGTAGACCCTATCTTTAATATACGGTAGGATCTGGGCGTAGGGCAGTTCTTTTAAACAGTTAATAATATAGGCTATATAGATCTTAGGAATTAGGAAATAGTCGCGGTTTACGGTTATCTTCTTTTTAATCTAGAAGGCGAAGCGGTGAAGATCTAATTAAATATTTTTAAATTTATTAAAATTAAGTAGACGTTCGGACAGGCAGACGGAGATAAAAAATCCGGAATTAATTAACGTAGGCGCTTTTATTAAAATAACTAGAGATTTTTTAGTAATAAGTTTAAAGGTTTAATCCGGAATATTAACTCTAGGAATAATAGCCTAAATAGTTTAGTTATATTCTTTTATTAAAATCTTCTAAATAACCGTGGCTTCGATTAATCGGGAGTTTAGATTTTTATTTTATTAAATCTAGTAAAAGATAATAGTTATAGTAATTATTATATTTTTCTAGAAGCGATTTCGCTCGGTATTTATATTAATAATAAATCTATAGATCTATTTATAGTATAAATACTATTCCTTAGCGTGTTCGGCTATATACTAGGCGAATTACTTGGGACTTTTAAGTAGAGACGGGGATTTCAGGATCTTAGATATATTAGGTTAATATTAGCTTTATAGATTAGAACTATATAGTATTAAGATATAAGCTAGCGGAGGTAGTAGAGCTAGTAATAAATAAATAAATAGATAGATTTCTAGGTAATTAGTACTGGATTACTACGGGTTAAGCTATATATAGATAAATAGATAAGACGTAGCTCGAAGAGTTATAATAGGATTTTAAGATAGCGAGAAGATAGGAGGTCGTGTAGTTATATAACCCGCTAGTATCTAGTCGGGATAGCTAGTGATTTCGACCGGGGCTGGTCTTCTCAGGTCCGCACCGTGACACCTCCCTAACTATATTCTAATCATATCGTAGACTTCTTAATATAATATCCGTGGTATTTTAATTACTAGTATTTACCATGCTTTATATAGTATAGTTCTAATCCGCTGCAACGGAGTTACTTTAGATTTAATTTTATTAATATTTTTAAAACTTAATTTAAACGCTCTTTCTCTCTTATATAAAATCTTAAGAAGTAACTTCTTTTTTTTTTTAATAGATAATCCCTGATAAGTATCCGTTCTATTTATTTAAATATTAATCTTCTTTTTCTAGTAAATTCCGTAATCCTAGGATATAAATATTAATTAAATTTTATCTTTTTATCTAACGCTCGTCGCTTATAATATTAATTTAAATATATTTTTTTCTAGTTATCTAATTCTTTCGGTTTCTTTTCTCTATTTATAATCTTATTAACCGGCTGTACTTTCTATATCTTCTATTTATATATAATATATATTCTAGCTAGCGCTTTTCTTTCTATTTTATTTTATAGTTTAGTAATACTTTTACTAGATATTCACGCTATTAACTTTTCTAAAGTAATATCTTCTTCTTTAAAAATATATAAAAATATATTTTTAGCTTTCACTAACGTGTTTTCCGACGTGTTAATTAATTAATAAATATTATTAAATTCTTCAGATGAAAATTCTTCCATTATCTAAGTAAATATTAATTATACCCGATTTTTATTTTCTTTAATATTTTCCTTCTCTATTCTAGATATTTTTTTATTTTTTATAGCGAATAACTACCCAGAAGAAAGTCCGCTATAATTTTTAAATCCTAGACTACTATTAATAGCTAAAAATTACTTTTAAAATAAGCGCTGTTATCGGGATTAGCGATTTTAATAATTTTCCTACTATTATCTTTAGAATAGAAAATATAGAGCGCTTCTCTATCTCTTTTAACTTTTATAATATATTATACCTGTATTTAGAATAGCTGGCCTAGTATTAACTATTATTTAGCCTACTACATAATAAAAACAGGAGTTTAAATAATAATATCTTCTATTTATATAGATAAATCGGCGACATATCCCAGATATAGACTTTTTTTTTTATTAGCTATAATAATAATAATATATAGTTTAGTCCTCATGGTCAGTTTTAATTAATTTACTAAATCTAAATTTATAATATTTAGTTCTAACCCCGTATCTAGTAAAATAGAAATCTTTAAATTATCGATCATAACTTCCGTCTATAATATCTTTATTATATATAGCGATAGTAATTATTTAACTAGAATATTTTTTAGATTCTTAACATGCTATATAGTAATCTAAATAGTATTTTCTAGTAAAGACATATTTTTTCTAGCTAATTTATATGTTTGAAAGAATGCTTTATATAATTTTAAAATAAGACTTATTAGCTCTTTAATAGTAATATTTTCTATTTTTTAATTTAGTAATTTATCCCGTATAACTCTTTTATGGGTTAAATCCTTGATATTTTATACTAACTTTTTTAATAGTTCTTTATATAGATCTTAGTTATTATTATTCTTCTGCTTATCTAGTGCTGAATTAATATAAAATATTTTAGCTATAATAATATTATTTAGATTATCTCCGGAGGTCGCAGGAGGGATATATTTATTATATCTTAGGATTTTAATCGTAGAAAGCTTATTCTTAGCGGTATATTTCTTACCCGCCTGTTATTAAACTATAAATATATTAATATTATATTCTTTATATTTCTTATCTATATTATCTATTACACGGTTATTTTTTATCTTAATTCTAGATTTTTACCTATTACTTCGACCGAGATAAAATTTATTTTAATTATAAATATAATATCTTTTAATCGATTCGAATTACCTAATAGCGTTTTTCTTTTTTAATAAATATTATAAATTACTATTATTAATAACTCTCTCCTTCTTTTAATTACACGAGGATCTTCTTTTTTTTTTTTCTATTATAATCACACTTCCTCCTGATAGTCCGTGTTGACGATAATATAATTTATTATTAATATTATTTTTAAATATTAAATAATTATTAATCCGGTAGTTTACTATACTATTATAGAAATATTTATTAGCTATAACTAGATTATTTTTATTTCCCGTTTTCTTCTCCATATTTATTATATTAATTATTCCCCGCTAGCAATAGTCATTCTAGTTAACTATTACTATAATTAGTAAAGCTATTACTTTAAATACTTCGGTTAATTTTTCTATATTATTTTATATTTTATTTATATTAATATTATTACTCGTTCGTAGCTCCTGGTACTTATCTAGTCTAGTTATTATTTTTTTATAATATTCTAGATCTCTATATTTTTATACTATATTATTAAATCTTAGGAGTTTCTAATTAAGATCTTATAACTATTATAATTACTCCTCTATTTTAATTAACTTTTTCGCTTCTTCTATATACTTGCTAAATTTAATTAATTCTAGCTCGTCTAAATTAATATATACTTTTTTATAGACTTTCTCTCTAAGTGCTTTTAATAAGCTATTTAGGAACTAGACCGTCTATATAGAATTATTTAACTAGTTCTTCTTCTTAACTTATACTAATATAGTAGTATATTCTCTAATATATCAGCGGATTTGATCGTCCTATTATTATTCTATATTTTTATAATTTTTAAGAAAATATCTAGTATATATTTATTACTTTATATTTTTATTTTTAAATTCTTTTTTAACTTTCTCACAGAAGGCTTCCTAATTACTTTATAAATATAAATCTAGAATTTCTATCTACTTATTTATTTATATATTATAATATTTTATTATTCTCTTCATAATCTCTTCTATTTTAGTAATATTATAATTCTTATATAATCAATTAAACCGCTAAAGAAACTGGGTTATATTCTTACTATTAAATATTAGTATATTAGTTATACTAGGTATTAATATTAATATTATAAACACTCTAGATATTATGGTTACTATAATTTTATAAAATTAATTTAATATATTTTTTATAAATATTTATTCTTTCTCTATTCGCTTATTCTACTTCTTATTTATAAAAGACTATATATATCTTTATTTTTTTAGATTCTTTTTTTTTAGTCTGTTATATTCTATCTTATTAATATAATATAATATATTAGATTCTCAAGTCCTTATAATCTTATAATTATTATTCTCTTTTCTATTAAGCTAAGGTAATTTCCTTTTTTAATTAGAATATATACTTAATTATTACTTTTTATATTAGTTATTAAAATATAAAAAGGGTCTATAGCTATAATCCTATAACAGAAGATAATCTAATAATATAAGATATAATAGGCCACGTAATTAACTATATAATAATATACTGAATAGCAGGATCTCGGTAGATTCTAACTACTAGTATAGTTAATAAGTAAGATCTTAATAGATCTTAACAGGTCGATTACCGGTATAATACCTGAATAATAGAATCCCGGCGGATCCTGGTTACTAACGTAATTAATAGATAAGATCTTGGTAGATCTTAATAGGTGGATTACCGGTATAATACCTGAATAATAGGATCCCGGCGGATCCTAGCTACTAAAGTAGGAAAAATAAGAAGAGAAAAAACTTAATTAATTATCTATCTACACTACCGTGAGAGGCGCTTAATATATACGAGCCGGTATAGCTGCGCAGGGCGAAAAGGGATGTCAGGCGAATGCCTGACCCCTTTTACAATATTACTCAGCAGGAAGGCATTCTATTAGTTAATTAAGAATCACCTAACTACGGTCTAATCTCTTTTATATCTAATGCACCTATATCCCTAAGCCCTACTATACTGTATAAGCAAGAACTTAATTATATATTATCTTCTAATTAGTAAAAAATTAATTTAATCTTTAACACTAATTCTAATTAGGCTAGAGATTATTTAGATTTAGCTCTAGAAGAGCGAAAGGTTTTTACCTTTAATACTAAACCTAATTAGGCTAGAGATCTTGATCCTAATTTAGATCTAGCCCTAGATAAGCGGGAGGAAGTCGATTTACCTTCTATTATTATACCCGATTTAGAAGGCAAGGATTAGACCCCTAACATTTCACCTAATAGGGTAGTCTTTATAGTTTACTAATTTAATTAGCTAATCATATTATCTATCTCTGCAGCGATTTAGCACTGCTGGTTAGGGCATTTAGAAAAAGAAGCCCTAAAATATCTTAATTAGATAATTAATAGAGCCGTAATTAATACCGATTTCAGAGATCTTAATTAGATATATCTAATTTATAAGCTATCTAAATTAAAATAATAGATTTCCCGAGTTCTAATCCGAATTAGGACTAGTCTATTTAAGATAATTTACTGGGACATAATTTATATAATTATCAGAATATATAAAAATTAATATATTAGTTATTTAATCTATCTATTTACTAAATATCACCTGGCAACTGCTATATTAACTAAAGATTAGGTAACTAAATTACTTATTAATATAATTAATTTAATTAAGCGTTAATATTATATAACTTTAAAGCGATTTTATTTAGATAGAAATTAAAATCTATTTAAATTCGACAAATACGTATTATTAGAAAAAATTATATATAATACTAGCTCGATTAGGCAACCGGAATAAAATCTATATAGAAAAAGATCCGGAGTATTAATTTCCCGGATAATCTAAATTCTATTTATAAAATTAGGATTACCGTTTCTCCTATAGCCGTGTTAGACCAAGGTCCGGGATAGTGTGGATAATGTGTTGGGTACGCAATGCGGGATCGTATTAGTAGAGGTGCCGTAGCTATAGAACTAATTACTAGTCTTCAGAACCCGTAGTTCTAAAGCCCCTTTTTCCTATGAACAGATTATATAACCCGGATTAGTCCTACTAAACGAGTTCTACCCGCACTACGCCCCTCCGAACCGTAGTATAGTAGATAGTTATAATAACTATTCTCTTTTTTCTTAAGACCACGGCCCCGTGGCTTAAATATTTAAGGTATTAAGTTTAGATATCTAGGGCACCTGCGATCGTGTATATATAGATTTTAGCTTAACTTTTCCTTAGATTAACCCCTTACGGCTTATTAGAATATAGTAAATACTATATTATAGCTTAAGTCAGCCAGCTTAGTATTCGTCTATTCTAGTATATCTAATTAGTTAATATTTTAAGATCGTGTATTACCTAATACGGTAGTATATAATAGTATTATTAATAGGTAGTTAGTTATTTAGTAGTAAATATAGATAAGTCTTTTTTAATTCTCTTTATAATGCGATTTCTCTTTTTTTTTTTTTTTTTTAATATCTTCTTTTCATAGTGCTATACATAATCCTCTTCCTTATTTTCTTTTTATTTTAGCTTTATTTATCTCTAAACTTGTAATACGGCTTTATTATATTTATTTATATTTTTTATCTAATTTTTAACTTTAAATCTCTTTATCTATAGCTTCCCTGTATTTTAAAAATTATTATTATAAATTAAAATTATTCGTCCTATCACACGGTCGCGGTTAGACTGCGGCAAATCCGCGGATACGGATTTAACTTCAAATCCGCATCTTTAAGAGTGCGGATGCGGATTCTATTTTAATATCCGCATCTAACTATCAGATATCCGCATCCGCCTGTGGATATCCGCGAAATCTAATAATTATCCGTACTAATATAAAATTCGCTAGTTTAACCTATTTTAATATTTTTATATAACTAACTAAGTAATCTTTCCCTGTAAATTATAGATATATTAATATATAAAATTATTAGTAGATTTAATATATTTAAATCTATTAGAACCTATTAGAACCTATCAGACCTATTAAATATATATTATATCTAAGTATTATCTAAATATTACCTAAATATTACCTAAGTGTAAAAGGTATCTAGATACTAGATATTCCCCGTTCCTTTATATAATTAAAAAAATTAATATAACTTTATAAAATTATAATAAGATTTACTCTAAAAATTAGATTAGATATTATTCTAAATCCTATTCAGATTTAAAAAAATGTATTAGTTTAAAGTAATTACTAAGTTAGTAAGCTTATTCTTTATATATAATTTATTAGATAACCCAGATTCAGTTCTAGGAAGTAGTATACTATATATATATAATTATATCCTAAGTCGTTTAAATCTGTTACTTTTTTAAAGTGTAACTTAACGATTTATAATTCTTATAAGAAGAAGACTATATATATAAGATTCGATAATTTAACGTTCTTACTAAAGATCCCGGGTGGTAAGATTTACTTTAAAAATTAGATAGTTAGATTAGATACTATTCTAAATCCTTTTTAGAATTAAAAAGATGCACTAGCCTAAAGTAGTTAGTAAATCCGCATTTATTTTAATAATTTAATTAATTATTTAAGGTCTAGTCCTGCAGAGTATAGACTGCTTTAATAAAATTATAAAAATAAATATTTTTTATTATTTTTAAATAAAGAAGCTACGTGTTTAGAAATAGGCTTTAAGTCTTTTTAAGAACTTATTAAATACTAATTACTAAATTAAGGTTTAGTATTTTTCTAGGCCTTTATTTTAATTTTTAATTAGTTCTTGCTAAAGCCTAGGAATAGAATTAATAATACTAGATATATTAGAATAATAAGATTTATATAGACGGCCAGAGTTTTATAGTCTAGTTTTAATTATAAGGACTTAAACTGGGTTAAAATTCTTAAAGAAATTCTAAAAACCTTTTATAAATCGGTATATCTTTATCTATTAGTTTTATAGGACGGTTTATAGTAGTGACTGGCTATTTTATTAATTAAGATTAAAATTATTATAAAATATTACTTAGATTTAAGTATTTTTATAGATTCTACTCTAGCAGTAATTTGAGTAGTATTATTATTTAGATTTTAGAATATTATAAAATTATTAATCGAGTATTATTGTAAAAGGGGTCTGCAGCTGTAATCCTACAACGGGAGACAATCCGGCAATACGAGATATAGTAGACCACGTAATTAACCACACAATAACGCGCTAAATAGCAGAATCTCGGTAGATCCTGACTGCCAGTGCACTTAATAGGTAAGATCTCGGTAGATCTTATTAGATAGATTGCCGGTGTAATACCTGAATAATAAGATCCCAGCGGATCCTGGCTACTAGTGTAGTTAATAGGTAAGATCTCGGTAGATCTTAACAGGCGGATTACCGGTATAATATCTGAATAATAGGATCCTAGCGGATCCTGGCTGCTAAGATAGGGAAAATAAGAAGAGAAAAACTTAATTAATTATCTATCTATAGTACTATAAGAGGCGCTTTAATATATATAAGCCGGTATAGCTACGCAGGGTGAAAAGGAATATTAGGCGAATATCTAATCTCTTTTATATTTTTTTTCTATTTAGTTAAATATAACTACACACAGTGTAGTTATTATTAATTTAGTAGAAATTATAGCCTATAGACTAATAACATTTAAAAAGAATAAAAAAAAAATAAAATAATAAATATAAAAAGAAATAATAGAAAATAAGAGATCCGAAATAAATAAACGAATTATATAAATAAAGTATTTTATATAAGAAAAAAATAAAAAAAAGATAGCCGGGGCTTTTATATCAGACTAATTAGTTTAATAATAATTTATAATTAGCTCTAGGAGTTTAATACTGGTAAATAGCTCTTTAGATATAAAAAACGTAGATCTATAAGAATTAATTCTATAAATCTCCCTCTTTAGCTCGAACACTTGCTTTAAATAGATACTAGTAACCTTTATTATATTAGCCCGCTATTTATTAATATATTTTCTGCCTTCAGATCGGTTCATATAAAATAGATAATTAAGATTTCTCTTTACTAGAGGATTATTCTATTTTATTTATTTTACTAATATATTTAATAAAAAATTAAGTTTCCTCACCAGCACGGCGGCTGGGAAGATATATAATATTATAGAGTATTTATTATTTAAGCTAGAAGGGCTTGCTAGTATAGATAAAAGATTTTAATAAATACGGGATAGATTATTTTATATATTTTTTTTAAGTATTTTAAGCGTCTGGTAATCTACCTGTATTAATATATATTAGAAGAGTATAGTTCGTCTTATCTTTATAGCGGGGCTAGTCGACCCGTGTAAAATACTAGGATATATAATATATATATCCGTGAGTTTATATAGAACAGGTGTTTATATAATATTAAAGTACTAGCTATTTTCTCTTAAGAATTATTATAGACTGATTTTATTAACTAGAAAGATAAGTTAGTTTTTATTATATCTTTTAACTACTTTATTCCTCTATTCTGCTAGATATTTATATATTCCTAGTAGAATAGTAATGTAATTATGATCATCTTTTATATCTAGTAAAACAGATCCTTAGATAGCGTTTAGCCCGTATTTAGTTAAGACGGCTCGTTTAATATCTATATTAATATATCTGAAAAACATGGAATTCTTTTATTTTATAAACTTTATATAGTACGGATAAGAGATTAGGTAATAGGAATAATCGTTTCTTAGTATAATATACTAAGTATAATATAATAGGTCCTGGCGGATTACCTACTAGATAATAAAATAATATATATTTCACAATTATTCGTAGTTATCTCGGCCTGATACGTGTTTTTAATAATAATTATATAATAAGAATTCGCGCTAAAAACTTTTAAATAAAATTATATAATTAATTTCTTCGTGTATCTCCTTCGGTATAGTCTATTTAAACTAACTTATTAGTCCCGGGATATTAATTAAATCTTTATCTTATTATTAGTTTCTAAGTAGATCAGTAGTTACTAATACTTTTATAATTAAAATTAGATCCTTAAGGCTATATTTCGTGGTTATCTTTATAATACAAGGTAGTTTCGGTTTATATAAATATTAAAAAATCCTTAATAAATCTTCGGATCTTACTGGGCGATTAGTTTTTTTAAATTAACTATATTTTTTACTAGATATTTTAATATTTCTAATATTATTATAGTTTAGTAGCAGGTATTCTAAATAAGTTTCTAGTTCTTTTCTAGATAAATTAGTATGTAATTCTATTTTAGATTCTATAAGGCGGAGGTAATTATAGTAATAAGAGTTTTTTCTTATTATAATATCTATAATTATTTTTATAAAGCTAGGAAGCTCGTTTTTAGCTAATAATTTAGATAAGCTAATTTTTTATAAAATAGCAGATAGTATTTCTTAATACTTATATTATCTCTTTTTCGTAGTTACTGCCTCTTTAGCTGGAACTTCTTACTAGTTTAGAATCCGTAGATTTTTATCTATATTAATTACTTCCGCGATGTTAGATATAGCTATTTAAGCTATAAGTAACGCTCTTCTTATTAATTATTTAGTATGCGCTAGAGTTAATTTAGATAATATAATTATCTATTCTAAAGTAGATTAAGTAAGCGGTAAGATTTTTATTAAAGGACTACTAGTTAATCGTCTTTAACTACTTCCGCTTTTAATTAACTGATATCTATCAGCTAATTAACTAGGACTAATTCGATTCGTTCTATATAGTATATTAATATTAATAATAATCGGGTTTAACAGGATTCCTGATATAGAAAAGTCTGGTATAGATCTAGGAGATATTATTAGACTTTATAATAAATCTATTAATATAGATAATTCTGGTAATTATATAGGTAAAGTTATTACCGGTTAAGTTCTACTTATTTGCGAAGTTACTAGCGGAGTTAAAGTAGATAATAATTATTTTAACTCGCAGAAGAATCCTTTTTTATTTAATATAATATCTACAGCAGTCCTTCGTGTCGGAGCGGATAGATTTTAATAAGCTTCTTTTCTATAAAATTAAATAACTCTAGTAAAATCGTTAATAATAGGATATTTAGTGCGGTGGTGCTCTGGCCCCTACTTTTTAAGTTTTTTTAAAATAATAATATTAATAATAGTCTTTATATCTATCTATATAATTTCTTTATTCGTAATATTATAGATTTTCTTCGTTATAAAAAGATTTAAAATCTATTGGAAGGCCGCCTTAATATTTCTAATATTCTATTAAATATTTATAATTTTCTTTATCCTATTTATCTTCTGATTACGCTCTTCGACTATTTTAGAGATTTTTTTTATTTTATTCTATTTTTTATTAAAATCGATCTTTATTATATAAATAATACGGAACTCTTCGAAGTCTATAATATATTTATATAAAATAACTATATTTCCTTCTATAGCTTCTTTATATAATAGAAGTAAGTGTAATATCTAAGTTTAATACTTATACCGTTACTAAAATAGGATAGTTTAAATCGTTCGTATTATTTCGTTAATATTTTAATACTAATAACTATTCTAGACGATTATTAGCTAATCGGTGTTACCGCCCGTTATAGTAGCGGGTTATTAGTTTTTTATTATTAAAATAGATATATATTAGATATTTTAGATAAGTTTTAGTGTTTTTAAGAATTAAAAATCGATAAAATAATTATTTAGTAGATAAAAAATTAATAAAGGATCGCGTTAATATAAAAATGCGTTTTAGAGTAGATTTTTAAAATGCGCGTTTAGTCCGGAAAAAGAAATTAAAATATTTAACTAAGAAAGAAAATTAATATATTAAAGACTTTCTTATTTCTTATTCTAATATATAGAGGCTAATTTATAACTATAATAAAATTCTATTCCGATAGAATCTAATTAGTATTATTCTTTTTTTCTTTCTCTTCTTTATTTATTCTATCTAGGTTCTTTTCTATAGTATTTACTTCTAGTAGAGATTTCTTAAGTATAATAGATTAATAGAAAGATTTTAAATAATTTCTATTAACAATTCCTTAAAATAGGGTCCTATTAAGTTCTTTAATCTTATATAAACCGGTACTATAACAGCATTCTCGGATTTTATATAATTCTAATTATTAAAAATCTATCTTATTCTTCGTTATTATATCATGCTAACATCTTATATTATATAGTAGAACTATTTATTCTACTTTTAACTCCTTTTTTTAAGGATTTATTCTATTATTAAAATACTCCTTCTATTATTCGCGCATCCTGCGGATCCGTAGTAATACTTTTTTTATATTATTATCTCTACGTTTTATTTATCTAGCCTATATAGCTAATAATTTTTTTATAGTTCTGATCTTACGCCAGGGCAGGATTTACTAGATAGGAATTTCTATTTTAATAAATAGAACGGTTTTTTATCTTATAAGAAAGCGGTATAATATTATTCCGGTTACCTGTTTTATAGTAGTATAGATTACGAATAATATAGCCTACTAGTAGTCTGTCTAACCGTGGCTAATTCTATTAGTTATTTTAAATAAGATATTTTTTATTACACGGTTATTACGTTCAGCCACTCCATTAGCCTTAGAATAATAAGATAAGATATATATTTTCTAAATCCCGTATTTTAAAATTAGAATATAAATTATAGCCTAATTCTTAGATTCTTTATTTATTATAAAACCTCCTAGTACTCTATAACAGTATATAATATTTTTATAGATAAACTAGGTAATAACTGCAGCGGTAAACCTTCTTAGAGAATAGCGTTTTATCTATCTACTTGTATCTTTTATTACTAATATTACTCTAATATATCCTTTTTCGACAGGTATATAAATTATATTAATTCTAACTTTTTTCTATAATATTAATTACTATATTAAATATAATGTCTCTTTAGTGCGATTAAAGTTCTAGAATTAATAAATTCTATATATTTTCACTACTTAGGATACCTGCTTATAGTAACTAGACTATTAATATTAAGTAGAAATTTAATAGTAGATTAATTCTTGTTCTTTATATCTAAATACTTTATATATCTTTTTAATAATTCTTTTTATTTTTTCGGCAGTGGGCACTACTTTATGTAATAAAATATTAATTATTCCTTAATAAAATAATAAATTATCTTCTATAATAAACTTCAGTACTTTCTTTTTCAGTTTTTAAAATTCTAACTTAGATATAGTTAATAGTTTTTATAAGATAACTAAATATTAAGTAATCTTTTAGTATTTATCATTATATTCAAACAGCAGGATCTGATATAGTTATTCCTTTTTAGATATTATACTAATTAGTATAACTCTAATATTCAGTATTAATATTTACACCTAAATCTAGTCGTTAATATTATATTTATAAGAAGGTTCTTTCCTAAATATTTAGGATCTTCTAGATAATATATTTATAATTCCATGCTGTTTCCCAGGAATATATTTAACTATAAAATTAAATAATTAGATCTATATAATCTAATTTATAATAAGAGCTTCTGGCAAATCAGTCGCTGAACGATTAAATTAAGCTATTAATATCTAAATATTTACTTTTAGTACGAAATAGACGCTATATAACTAGTATTTAAACTTTTTTAATATCTTTAATATTACACGGTATTCTCGCTTTTCTATATTATATTTTATCTCTATTTTATTCTAAACGCCCGATTCAAAGCATGCGGCCCGGTAAATAGTATCTTTTTTTATATTATAACTTCTCTATAGCCTTTTTTATTAGTATTAACCAAAACAATAATAATCAGTAGTTATATGATATAGTTAATTAATATAATATATAAATATATTATAATAATAGCCTTTATTCTTTAAAATATATCTTTATATTCCTTTATCTATTTAAATATCTTCCCTTTTCTAAGTAGCCCAGTTAATAGTTCTATAATTATACTATAGTTTTTAATATATATTTTAAATCTTATAATAAGACTATTAAATTCTCTTATAGCTTTAACAGTGGTAGGGGTAGGCCATAAAGTAATTTTATTAACTTTTATTAATTCGGGATATCTTCTATTATAGTTATATACCCACCCTATAATCTTTAATCCAGGTATAGTAAACTAAGACTTCTCCGTAGTAATTATATAACCAGTAAGCTTAACTAGATAAAGATAATAATCTAGATTTATTAAATACTTAAACACGAAACGGCGGATTTCTAAAAGAATATATTTATTATTATATTAAAATTTTAAATCTTTAATTCCGCAATTATTAAGAAATACACGAACTTTTTCTAGTAATATATTTTTAAAAATTCTACTAGCGATCCTTACAAATTATATTATTAAATTTATTCTATTTTATATAATTATTATTATCCTTATCAGCCCCAGCGGTATTTAAATCGCTATTATATTTCTATCTTTTTTAATTAATCTAATTTAATTATAGCCAAAGAAGAAATTAATTAAAAATATTATTATTATATCTATAAACTTCTTAATAAATTTATTATTATTTAATAGCATATTCGCATCTTAGTATATTACTTTATTAATATACTAAGCGTTATTAATTAATCGGTAACCCTTATTCTTCTTTTTAACTAAGAACTAGGAATTATAATAAGATTCTTAACTTCTTTCTAATACTCTTTTCTTTAATCGTGTTCTAATCATATTACAGACTTCTTAATATAGTACCCGCGGTACTTTAATTACTAGTATTTATTATACTTTATATAGTATAGTTCTAATCTACTATAACGGAGCCACTTTAGATCTAATTTTATTAATATCTTTGAAGCTCTATCTAAATATTTTTTCTTTTTTATATAGAATCTTAAGAAGTAATTCCTTTTCTTTTTTTAATAAATAATTCTTAATAAGTATCCGTTCTATTTATTTAAATATTAATCTTCTTTCTCTAGCAAATTCCGCAATTCTAAAATATAAATATTAATTAAATCTTATCTTCTTATCTAGCGTTTATTATTTATAATACTAGTTTAAATATATCTTTTTCTAGTTATCTAATCTTTTCGGTTTCTTTTCTCCATCTATAATCTTATTAACTAGCTGTACTTTCTACGCCTTCCGTTTATATATAATATATACTTTAGCTAACGCTCTTCTTTCCGCTCTATTTTATAAGTCGGTAATACTCCTATTAAATATTCGCGCCGTTAACTCTTCTAAAGTAATATCTCTTTCTTTAAAAATACGTAAAAACGCGTTTTTAGTTTTCACCGATATATTTTCTAACGCGTTAATTAATTAATAAACGTCGCTAAATCCTTCGGACGAAAGTTCTTCTATTATTTAATTAAATACTAATTATACCCGATCTTTATTTTCTTTAATATTTTCCTTCTCTATTCTAGATACTTTTTTATTTTTTATAGCGGATAACTGCCCAGAAGGAAATCCACTGTAATTTTTAAATCTTAAACTATTATTAATAGCTAGAAATCGCTTTTAAAATAAATACTATTATCGGGATTAGCAATTTTAATAGTAATTTTCCTACTACTATCTTTAGAATAAAAGATATAGAGCGTTTTTCTATCTCTTTTAACTTTTATAGTATACTATATCTATACCTAGAATAGCCGGTCTAGTATTAACTATTACTTAATCTACTATATAACGAAAACAGGAATTCGAATAATAATATCTCTTATCTATATAGATAAATCAGTGACATATTCTAGATATAGACTTTTTCCTTTATTAGCTATAATAATAATAATACGTAATCCAGTTCTTATAATTAATTTTAATTAATTTACCAAATCCAAGCTTATAACATTTAGTTCTAATCTTATATCTAGTAAAGTAGAAATCTTTAAATTATTAATTATAACTTCTATCTGTAGTATCTTTATTATATATAATAATAGTAATCGTTTAACTAGAATACTTTTTAAATTTTTAATATACTATATAGTAATCCGAGCAGTATTCTCTAATAAAGATATATTTTTCCTAACTAATTTATATATTTAAAAAAATACTTTATACAATCTCGGAACGAGACTAATTAACTTTTTAATAATAATATTTTCTATTTTTTAATCCAGTAGTCTGTTCCGTATAATTTTTTTATAAATTAAATTCTTAATATCCTGTGCTAATTTCTTTAATAGTCTTTTATATAGATCTTAATTATTATTCTTCCGCTTATCTGGTGCCGAATTAATATAAAATATTTTAATTATAATAATATTATTTAGATTATTTCTAGAGGTTGTAGGAGAGATATATTTATTATATTTTAAAGTTTTAACCGTGGGAAGCTTATTCTTGATAATATATTTTTTACTCGTCTATTATTAAATAATAAATATATTAATATTATATTCTTTATATTCCTCATCTGTATTATCTATTACACGGTTATCTTCCTATCTTAATTCTAGATCTTTACCTATTATTTTAACCGAAATAAAGTTTACTCTAGCTATAGATATAATATCTTTTAATTAATTCGAATCATTCGATAGCGCTTTTCTCTCCTAATAAGTATTACGAACTACTATTATTAATAGCTCCTCCCTTCTTTTAGCTATATGAGGATCCTCCTCTTTTTCTTTTTCTATTATAATTATACTTCCTTCTAATAATCCACGTTAATAATAACATAGTCTATTATTAATATTATCTTTAAGTATTAGATAATTATTAATCCGGCAGTTTACTATACTATTATAGAAATACTTATTAACCGCAGCTAAATTATTTTTATTTTTTATTTTCTTCTCTATGCCCATTATATTAATTATTTCCTATTAATAATAGTTATTCTAGTTAATTATTATTATAATTAATAAAATTATTACTCTAAATATTTTAGTCAATTTTTCCACGTCACTTTATATTCTATCTATACTAGTATTATTGCTTATTTATAACCCCTAGTTTTTATCTAATCTAGTTATTATCTTTTTATAATATTCTAGATCTTTATATTCTTATATTATATTATTAAATCTTAAGAGTTTCTGACCAAGATCTTATAATTATTATAATTATTTTTTTATTTTAATTAATTTTTTCGCTTCTTCTATATATTTACTAAATTTAATTAATTTTAACTCGTCTAAGTTAACATATACTTTTTTATAAACTTTCTCTCTAAGTGCTTTTAGTAAGCTATCTAGAAACTAGACCGCCTATATAGAATTATTTAGCTAGTTCTTCTTCTTAACTTATACTAATATAATAATATATTCTCTAATATATCGACGGATTTAATTATTCTATTATTATTTTATATTTTTATAATTTTTAAGAAAACGTCTAGTATATATTTATTACTTTATATTCTTATTTTTAAATTCTTTCTTAATTTTCTCATAGAAGGCCTCCTAATTACTTTATAAATACGAGTCTAGAATTTCTATCTACTTATTTATTTATATATTATAATATTCTATTATTCTCTCCATGATCTCTTCCGTTTTAGTAATACTATAATTCTTATATAATTAGTTAAACTACTAAAGGAACCGAGTTATATTTTTACTATTAAATATAAGTATATTAGTTATATTAGGTATTAATATTAATATTATAAACGTCCTAGATATTATAATTACTATAATTTCACGAGATTAACTTAATATATTTTTTATAAATACTTATTCTTCTTCTATTTACTTATTCTACTTCTTATCTGTATAAGATAGTATATATATCTATTTTCTTAGATTCCCCTTTTCTAATCCGTCGTATTCTATTTTATTAACGCGATATAATATATCAGATTCTCAGATTCTTATAATCTTATAACTGTGACGATCCAGGTATTCAAGCATTCAAGCATCTAAATCCCGATATAAGTAATCTAAATCCTGTAAGGATTGCCAAGACAGTAGAAACTAGATATTAAGGTTTCAGGTTAAGATTATAGGAGGATTAGAATAACTATAATATTTAGCTTATTTATATTCTTTTTTTATTATTTATTCTTCTCGATTTATAGCATTCTGTTGTTTTTCTTCCTTTCTTTTTTTTAACTTAGTGTCTTCGTATCTAATCTATAATAAGATTTATTTCTTTATTCTGAGACTGTAATATTATACTAAACTTACTAAATTCTTTTCCAGCATTTAATCGATACAGATATTTTAATTTAGTTAGTCTGTCTTTAACTAAGTACTAAATCTCTACGCGTGTAGCGGCGATAACAGCTATAGAATTAATTAAATTAACTAAACTAATTTCAATTCCGACTAAATCGTAACTAATTAATTATAATATATCTAAATTATACTAAACCTAAACCCCTCCGTCGCCTGACCTCTCTATTAAATGGGGACGAGATAGAAGATAAACCGATTTCGAAGAACGAATTCTTACGATATTATAAAGATAACCCGAACCGTCTATATTAGATAATAGAGAACTTCTTAAATGAGGCCCTAGAATGAATTAACTAACTTAAAACTTAAGTTAATAAGTATAAAACTATCTTAGAAGATTAGAAAGCCCGAGCCACAGCATTAAAAGAAGAACTTACGAAAAAGACTGATGAAACTGAAGTTGAGATTAATTATTTAGTAACTAGAATAGCTAAATTAAGAATCTAGATTTAGGCTCCGGTCGAAAATATAATTATGAAATTAATTAAATTTCCTAACCCGCCTTGCTTATTAAATAAAAAGGAACCACGTTTTAATAATTGGATTATCTTAATAAACGCTAAGTTACGAGCTAATTAGGATTACTACATTACTTTTAAACTACGCATGACCTACATGTAGAGTTGAATTAAAAAAAAAGGCCTTATAGTATCTAATCTCGCGTTAACAGATCAGAGGAGATGGATATAAAGATAAGAATAAAATATTAGAATATCTTCGGAATATCTATTATAACCTAAACCGAGCTATTATCGCGAAGAATAAATTCAGGAATTTACGGATAAAGAAAAATAATAAATTCTATAAATTCCTATTTAAATTTATCTATATTATATTTAAAGCTAGAATCCATAACGAAGATCTAAAAAACGAGTTTTATTAGAAACTCCCTCGTAAGTTACAGAAGATGACTGTTATAAAGCGTAATAAAAATATCTATTTATTTAATAGATTTTCGGAATACTATTCTACTATAGCTAATAGTCTAGAAATTATGGATTAGGGATACCCCAAAAATCACTTTAATATAAGAAATCCACTCCTAATAGGTAAAGAGAATCTAAAGCTAAATAAAACCCCTAGATAACCTCAAGAATTATACTATATTAATAGAGACTAACGAAACCAGTTAATAAGAGAAAATAAATATTTTAACTACTTTAAACAAGAATATCGTTCTACTAATTATCTTAATAAGAACCCTACTCCGCTGAGAGCACTAGATCCGTAGAACGAGAATACTAAAATCTCTAACTAATAGAAAAAAGAGAATACCTAAAAAAAGTCTCTATTCTAGGCGAAGTTTATATTAAATAATATACTTAGATTAATCTTCAGAAACTACTAAGAAATCTTAATAATTATTTTATAATCCAGACTTAGGTAGTAAAGAATGGAATATCTTTTATTATAAAAATACTAATTAATATTAGAGTAAACGGTTTTTATTTTATAAATATCTCGATGGCGAATCTTCTTGTAAAGTATTATTAAATATAATTAATTCTACTAAAGTATTAAATCCCTATAGCAGGATTTAACGGAAGACCCGCTACACCGATTAAATATATAATAATATTAGATCTAGTAGTAGACGGTCGACGGTAAAGCTAAATACTATTTATTCTCGTAGAATTAAAAAGATACGACATTATACTTAGGAAGTTATAGTTAAATAAATATAGAATTCTACTTAATTATTATTAGAAATAGCTGATTTAGCCTAATAAGCTTATTCTAGTAGAAGAGATATAAATAAAAGAGTTATAGAATTTCCCTAAGAGTATCTTATAAAGATTTAAAATAAACTAGAATTATTAGAAAAATATAGCTCGCAGAGATGGATTAATAAATAGAGAAATATAGAACGAATAATAGAATAAAGAATGATATAGACTCTCTAGAACTTAAGCTTAGGATTATATATAATTTTTAAATAAAATGAAGAGGGCCCTGACTAGAAAAAAGCTAGATTTTAATTAAAGTTAGAAGATTTTAGGTTCTAGTTAAAAGGTCTATTTTTTCTAATCCTTCTTTAATTAAAGAAAGGAAATCGGCCCTAATTAAAAAAACAGGTAATTACTAACTCCCGTTTAACTAGATATTATAATAATTAACGCTATCAGCTTCTCTCGATATATCCGAAAAAATAATAATAAAGTATTTACTATCTTATTATACTAGTTAAATAAGATTATTACTTATAAGAAAGACTCTGTCTAAGAAAAATTAAATAAAATCTAAAAATAGCTATTTAAATAGTACCGAGAGTTCGCCGATATCTTCTTAAAAATATAGTTAAATATTCTTCCACCGAACCGAGACTATAATTATAAGATAGAGCTAAAAGAAAAACTTACTTTAGGATACTCGCCTTTATATAAGATAAATACTGAAAAGTTAGAAGCGGTAAGATAATATATCGTGAATAATCTAGTAAAGAGTTTTATTATTTTTAATAATACGCTATTTACCTCCTCGATCTTAATAGCTAAAAAACCTAGAAGGGGATTACAATTCTGTGTAAACTACTAAAAATTAAATATAATTATTAAAAAAGACCGATATTCCTTTCTTTTAATAGATAAAATTATGGACCGACTAGTACATGCGAAGATTTTTACTAAAATTAATATCTAGTAAAAATTTTATAAAATCTATATAGATCTAAATTCTAAAAAACTAACTACTTTTCAAACTTAATATAGAACCTATAAATATTAAGTTATATTTTTTAAATTAATTAATAAATCCGCGATCTTCCAACGTCTAATAAATAATACCTTTTTAAATTACCTAGACCGGTTTATGACAGTTTTTATTAATAACTTAATTATTTATAGTAATAATAAGATTAAATATTAAAAATATATTAAATTAGTACTCCAGAGACTCTAAGATACTAGATTATAAACTTTACTAAAGAAATATAAGTTCTACGTAACTAGGACGAAGTATCTCGGCTTTATTATCTCTATTAATAGTATCGCGGTTAATAACGAGAAGATTACTGTAATTTAGAGCTAGAAAGTATTATTAACTATTAGAGATATATAGTTATTTTTAGATTTCTATAATTTCTATTAGAGATTTATTAAATATTATAATTAAAAGACTAAGCCTCTGAATCGCTTAACCAGAGCGGATGTTTTATATATATAAGACTAATAGTATTAAAATACCTTCTAGAACTTAAAAGTAATATTTTCTTCTATTCTAGTTCTCGCTTATTATAACCCAAACTAGTCTACTAAACTAGAGACTAATACTAGCGATAGGATAGTCTCTAGAGTATTATCTTAGCTATAGAAGAAAAATTAGTAATAGTATTCTGTCGCCTTCTTTTTTAAAATAATAATACTAGCAGAGGTTAACTACGGGATTTATAATAAGAAGATGCTAGCTATTATTAAAGTATTAGAGGAATAGCGAGCCGAGCTAGAGGGATTATAGAAAATAGAATAGTTTAGCATTTTTACAGATTATTAAGTACTTAAGTACTTTATAACTATTAAGAAATTAAACGTCTGGCAGGCGAGATAGACAGAATTTTTATTATATTTCTATTTTCTAATTAGATATCAGCCTGGAAGACAGAACACTCTAATAGATATATTAACTAAATAAGATAGATTAGTAGATACAGAGTATTAATCTTAGACCCTTCTCTCTAAAGAATACCTTAAAGAGGGTGTATTCTTAACTAAGCTTATACTAGTAGATACTAAACTAAAGATAATTAATCGTCTTCTTTATATTAATCGTGATTTATAGGAACTTGCTAAGTTCTAGGATAAGATAATAATAAAAGACTCTAATTAGAGATTATATAATAGGAAATTCTTCTTTTAAGAACGATTAGTTATACTAAATAAAAAAGACCTTCGAGCCTATTTATTTAATAAGATTTATTAGTAATTTTCGACCGCTTATTCCGGAAAAAATAAGATAAAATAACTAGTCAGAGCCCGATATTAGTAATCTACCTAGAGTAAGAATATAGACTAATATATTAATAATTATTTAGTCTATTAGTATTATTATACCTGGAGAGACTTATCTTCTAGACTTCTTTAGCCGCTCCTAATCCCTAACTAATTCTAGTAATATATAAAAATAGATTTCCGATCTTTACTCCCAGCTAAAGAAAGGAGTTATAATAGTGTTTTTATAATAGTGGATAGATTTAGTAAACAAGTTATATCTATATCCTATTTTAAGACTATTACGGTAAAGGAGATAGCTCAGCTATTTCTACAGCGGGTCTATCCGTAGATAAGTCTTCCGGATATAATAGTCTTTAATAAAGGAGGATAGTTTATCTCTAAGTTCTGGATAGAGCTCTATAAGATTTTAGGGATTAAGCTAAAACTATGCTCTAGATATTACCCTCAGACTAATAAAGAAATAGAGGTAGTTAACTAATATATTACTTAATAATTACGACCCTTTATAAATTACTATTAAAATAACTAGCCGGATTTACTATTTATAATAGACTTTATAGCAGCGGTATTATTATATAAGTTTACTAGAGTATCTCCGTTCTTTATTAAAAGAGGATTTAAACTACGTATATTTTTTAACTAGCGAGAAGCTTCTGCGTCCCGTGAGTTACGGATTAAAGGATAGTAAGCCTATATTATAGCACGGAGATTAGAGGAGATATAGGACTATATAAAAAGGCGTATTTATTAGATTTAATAGTGCTAGTAGATCTAGATAAATTAATATTATAGGGAAGCTAATTTCGAACCCGGCGATTTAGTTATAGTAATAATAAGGGATTAGAATATAGAATATTCTAATTAGAAACTTAGCTAGTAGGCACTAAATCCCTTTAGGATTCTTAAAAAAAGAGATTACTCTTACCTACTTAACCTGCCTAAGTCGATAAAAGTCTATTTAATATTTATATCTAAGAAATTATAGCGCGCCAGTAAGTCTATCTCTTTAATAAGATAAATTCTTAACCCGCAGGAACCGGTCGAGGTTAATAACTAAGAAGAATAGAAGGTAGAGTAAATTCTCGCTTATTAACTATATTATCGGAGACTCTAGTATCGTGTTAAATAAACTAGATATAATAATAATAACGCCTGGTATTCGGTAAGAAATTTTAAGAATTTATCGTCTTTTATTTATAATTTCTATAAGCGGTATTCCGAGCTCCCTAGATCTCCTATTTATTTATCTCTTTAGCTCGCGGCTATTAAGAATAATAAATTCTTTCTAAATTATTTTAATAATAATCGAGCGTCACAGTACAGGATTTAGTTATAAAAGATTTCGACTAAAGCCAGTTTTTTTATTTAACTCCGGTTAAAAAAACCTATCTTTTACTATTCCTATCACGTCCGCCAGTCCGCATTTTAAGATATCAACTAGTTAAGGGTAACTATATTTTCAGAAAGAGAAGGTAATATAATGATCCAGGCATTTAAGTATTTAAGTATCTAAATCCCGATATAAGTAATCTAAATCCCGTAAGGGTTACTAAGATAATAGAAACTAGATATCGAGGTTTCAGGTTAAGATTACAGGAGAATTAGAATGACTATAATATTTAGTTTATTTATATTCCCCTTCTACTATTTATTCTTCTCGATTTACAGCGTTCTATTATTTTTCTTCCTTTCTCTTCTTCAGCTTAGTGTCTTCGTATCTAACCTATAATAAGATTTATTTCTTTATTCTGAGGCTGTAACAATAACTACTATCTCCTTTTCTATTAAGCTAAGGCAATTTCCTATTTTAATTAAAATATACACTTAATTATTACCCTCTATATTAATTACTAAAATATAAAAAGGGTCTATAGCTATAATCTTATAATAGAAGATAATCCGGTAATATAAGATATAATAGACTACGTAATTAACTACATAACAACGCGCTAAATAGCAGGATCTCAGCAGATCCTAACTACTAAAATACTTAATAGATAAGATCTCGATAGATCTTATCAGGTAGATTATCAGTATAATATCTAAATAATAGAATTCTAGCGGATCCTAACTACCAGCACAATTAATAGGTAAGATCTCGGTAGATCTTAACAGGCGGATTACCGATGCAATACCTGAATAATAGGATCCCGGCGGATCCTAGCTACTAAGATAGGGAAAATAAGAAGAGAAAAACTTGATTAATTATCTATCTACACTACCGTGAGAGGCGCTTTAATATATACAAGCCGGTATAGCTGCGCAGGGCGAAAAGGGATGTCAGGCGAATGCCTGACCCCTTTTACATTATTAATTATAACTAATAATACTATAAATAATAATATTATAATAAATATTATTCAGGAGATAGTCCAGTTCTTTATTTAATTTAATATTTTAGTTTTTCGTGTATCTTATATTATTTATATAATTTAAATCTATCTGTATAAGCTTCTTAAAAAGCTAAAAACTATATTAGAGAATAATAAAGCCGAATTAAAATAGTTAAATAAATAAAACCTTAATTTTTAGATAAAATATTCTACTTATTTAATTGTAAATATTCTTAAAAAGGTTTTTTTTTAATTTAATTCCCCTTTTCTAAACTTAACTAATTATTATTATAGATCCGGGGAATTATAATTTTTATTAATATAAGCCTATAGTATCGTAAGATATTTCTAGAGCTATAAAAAAAAAGTTTAAGATTATTTTAATTTAAGATATACGTACATACTAGAATTTAATTTTTTTAATATTTACCCGTATATAAAAGCTCTAATCTTTTCTTAATAAGTATTACACTATAAATTAATATACCCAGTTCAAGCTTAATAAGGAGGAATAGCGCTAGATTAAATATTTATTATTAATTACCAAGCCTTTCTTTGACTTTACTAATATCTTATTAAAAACTAGAAACTATATAGTATATTATATTTTTAATATCTATAATAGACTTTTTACCCACCTTAAAGAGGCTGAGAAGAAATTAAGATATAAATATATATATTAGAAAAGAAATATATTTTAAGTATTTTAATTCGTACAGAAAAAGCTCTCTAAATATTATAATAAAACTAATAATAGTATATGTGACGATCCAGGCATTTAGACATTCAAGCATTTAAGCATCCAAGCATCTAAATCCTAATCTAAGTAATTTAAATCCTGTAAGGGTTGCCAAGACAGTAGAAACTAGATATTAAGATTTTAGATTAAGATTATAGGAGGATTAGAATAACTATAATATTTAATTTATTTATATTCCCTTTCTACTATTTATTTTTCTTAATTTATAATATTTTATTATTTTTCTTCTTTTCTCTTCTTCAGTTTAGTATCTTCG